>JAEQBH010004174.1:0-600000 GCA_016808115.1 Tetrastigma voinierianum | reverse complement strand
TTGGGAGAAGTCTCCTTTGTCACGCCCGATTCCCCATCCAATTCGGACATGGATCCGAACCGGTTTCAAAACATATACTCGACCCTCTTATTTTTTTTTTTTTTTTTTATACAAACAATTTTGTATTAACTAAAATCATTTACATATACAAAGTGACTACCATCGGAGTGGTATCCATTAAAATCTATACACATATGCTAAGTCCCATTTTCTTATACAAATAAATATACATATACATATCTAATACAAACATCAGAGACCGCGGAACAGTGCTGGTGAGCACCTATCTCTGAGATGGCCCGTACTGCTGGTGTGGAATGTCCGGTCCTCTTTATCTCCTCTTCAGTACCTACACGGATTGAACACCGGTGCTAAGCTTTACGCCATGGGAACATATAGAGACGCGTGAATCTACCAATAACAATAATCGCCGCTACTATCTTTTTACATTTTTCTTTTTCCTTATACAATTAAACTAAGCCTATTGTTATGTGACTCCTTAAACTCGGGGTATCAATATTATACATGTAGATTTTATCCTTTTTAGATTCCATAACATTTTCTACTGGGCCGTATCACTCTATGTGTCCTGCCTTTAAAAGCTCTAATTCATATCTTCTACATGTATGGCATATCAGATCATATTCAAAACAATTTATACATCTACAATGCATAACTGAATTGTCAAGTTGTCACTTTCATACAAGGTCAACCACTAATACCAATACATATTAGGGATTTCTTATCAATTATCACGGCCAGCTTGGCTAATCAACTCCCTTTTAGCAATTACGCTTCATGATCTGGGATGCCCTGCGAAACATTTTGTTTCGTTATATTAAATTTTCATTTTCAAAGTGCTTCATGACCGAATCCGAACTTGACCGGTTGGCGGATCAAGTGGAGCCCGGTTACTCCGACATTTCAATCAAAACTTATTTTGTTTCATTTTATTAAATTTTTTGTTTTTTTAAAAGTGTGCGGCCAGTCCCTGACTTGACCCGATTAGGCGGATCATTTGGAGCCGATTTACTCAGGCATTTTCAATTATCTTTCCAAAACATGTTGTTTATGTTATTCTATTTCAAACCTTTTTAATTAATGAACCTTACTTCTTTTCGAACAATCCGACCATTTACAAATTCAAAGACCCATAACATTTCACACTTAATAACATGCATTTACAAAATAATGTATTTTATCCCACGTAAACTCATGCTATTAATTTCGCATGCTTTCATTTACACATCATTTATAATATCACAACATGCATTTTCTGCAATAATCCAATTCACAATTCAATTTATGAGATTTAAGCATACACATAAAAATCCCATTTACACTCGTCATTGTTGGTTATTTCGCTTTGACTATTTAATTCACATTTCTGACAGTTAAATTTGTGAATCCGCCACGTATCGTCGATGTGTGCCTACACATTTACGGTCGGTCTCCCATCATGGATTCCGTTTGGTGCATCCACGACCGCGTGGTATTGCCCAGTGGTTCTCCCGTCGCCGGATGCCGTTTAATTACATCAGCGCGTGGTATTACTTATTCGTTCTCCCGTCGCGGATGCCGTTTGGTGCATCCCGGAGCACGTGGTATCACTTATTCGGTTCTCGTCATGGCGGATGCACGTTTATTGCATCGACACGTGGTATCGCCAAATGTCCATGCGCCCGTCGCCAGCGGATCGGATTGGTGAATCCGCGGTAGGACATTTCTTCAATGCCTAACTTTTTTTTTTTTTTTTTTTTTTTTTTTTTCATCGTCATGGATAGCCGATTGGTGCATCATGAGTGGGACATTGGATAATTTCGGGGGTGCCTTCGTGACGGATCTTGGAATTGGTGCATCCGTCGGGCGGTTCATTCGATATATCAATTAATTCACATTTATAACGGATTCCGTTTAATGAATCCCATCTTTATCATCATTCATATTCATTCAGTTTTCAAATATCACATTTCAATTCCATATTCACCTTCGTATTCACATTTATGTGATTCGGTTTGATGAATCGAATCCTTATTATTATTCACATTCATTCGGTTTCCAAATACCCCATTTCAATTTCATAATCACTTTCGTATTATCTTTTCAAAGATATACTCAATCTATGTACATTATTTCATAAACTCATGCACATATTCATTCATGTATACTCATTCATGTATACTCATTCACATATTCATTCACGTATACTCATTCATGTATACTCATTCATAAATACTCATTCATAAATACTCATTCACATATTCATTCACGTATACTCATTCACGTATACTCATTCATAAATACTCATTCATGTATACTCATTCATAAATACTCATTCACATATTCATTCACGTATACTCATTCACATATTCATTCACGTATACTCATTCATGTATACTCATTCATAAATACTCATTCATGTATACTCATTCATAAATACTCATTCACATATTCATTCACGTATACTCATTCATGTATACTCATTCATAAATACTCATTCACATATTCATTCACGTATAATCATTCTTATATTCTTTTCCCTCAATGAATCTATTTTACTTAGAAATTGGAATTATTCCAATTGGATCATCCAAAATAAAGTTGTGGCATTTTTAATGCCAACTAGTCAATTTACCGATTACACTAGGGACAGTTTATATTACTAATTTTTCCGGGGTTCTAACTTTCTATTTGACACTAGGTCTTTGTACTCATTTAATTCTAAGGTGCTAAGGGTTCTATTCCAATTGGAATCACCCAATTCGAACAGAAACTGAGTGTCAGAAACAAGCGGGCTGCTACATGTTAAGTAAATCAAATTTGGCTTGCACATAGCCCCACTTTGAGTAAATTTTTAGGCCACTTAGAGCCAGAATTTGACGATAGCTATTTCTTTAGGTTTGATATTCCTTGAAGTCTATTTTAATTGGCCACTTGAATCACTCAAATCGAATAAGAAATCAGAAACAGTTATGGCCCAATCACGAAACTAGTTGGCAGGAAGCGAGAGCAGGGTGTGCAGTACACCCCTAGGTGTCAAGTACACATTAATAAAAATGGCCAGAACACAAAGTGTACCGGTACAAGTTGAAAGTGTCAGGTACAAGTCTCAGTGCCCGAGTGTATTTTCTCCCATTTTTCATGCACTTTTCCATCCCAAACCAAATCTATACTTCATATACACTTCAAAATCATTTCAAATTCATCTTTTAACCTCAATTATGCTCAAATCATCTTTCAATGGATATCTTTCTTCCAAATTCTTTCATGAATCACTTCAAAAACCATTCTAATATGGGTTATAACCCATACACAAACCAAATACAAAGATTTGTTAAGGTTTGTTCTAAATACAACTCAATTATTTGTAATTTAACATGAGTCCATCCTCAGGAAAGTTCCATAACCATCTTATTGCCATGTAGGGTTTACCAACCTATTTTCATGAATTCAAGGTTAGGATGCAATTCTAGCGAAGCCCTAGCTTTTGGAGACAAGTATTAACCATACAAAACCTTTAAATCCCATAGATCGTGTGATTGATTTCCATGCACAAAAATCCAAAGTTCCATACCTTGGCTTGATTCCTCCTTCTTCCTCTTCTCTTCTTCCTCTTCCTCTTCTCTTCTTCTCTCTTTTCCTCTCTTCACGGTTTGCTCCTCCTCCCCCAAATGAGACCCGATTTTGGGTAACAAATCATGGATTTATTAAGGCGTGTTTGGCCCTCCAAAAACCCATTTTGGGTTAAGTTTACTTTTTGCAACTTAGTCCTTCAACTCTTATTCTTGGCTTTCAATTTCCCTTTTTATTGTATTTTAGCCTCTAATCTTCTAGGAATTACTGCTTGATTCCTATTATTTATTCTTTGGCCCTTTTGGACAGGCGATTACAATTGTGTCCTTAAGTTTTGTAACTTATCGGGTCTCTCGTTTCCATGTTTCGCATTTAACTCACGAAACATTCAAATTACACTTACAAAATACCCTAAACATGTCGAAAACTGCTAGGGTATATTTTGGGGTGTTACACCTTTTTTCTTTTCTTTTACTTATAAATAATTTTTAGGATTAGTGCAATGTCTTGTCTTCTTAGGCTTTCTACCACTCTTAGAGAACTTTGGGTTAGCAGCTCCCATACAAGTTGGCATTAGGGTATTAGGAGTTGAAGCATCTCTAAGAACTTAATTGTTCAAGAGAGGAAGGCCCCGCAAAGACAAATGTGATCCCAATTGACAATTTACAATTTGGCTTCTTCTACGCATTCTTTCCATTTCTTCATTTGTTCTTTTCTTTTTCCATCCTTCATTTTGTTTCTCAGAATCAACATAACATTTCCCCCGAACTTTTCCTTACGTATTTTGAAGTTCTGTCCGGCTTTGATGGAAATAAGGGTTCTTTCTTGTAGGATTAGAATAAAGGAAAGGGTTTGGAGCTTCTAATTCTTTGTTTAAATGAAGAAATTAGACAATTTAGCTCAAATATGGAATTAGAGTATATGCTTATGCATATTATGAGGGAAGGCTTGAAAGACTCAAACTTCTAAGGATGGCTATATCTTCACGGTAGTGGTATTGCACAGGATTTCATGCTCCAGCTATGTCCTAGCAGTTCTAGGACCTTAGATTGTTTGACTGTGACTAAACCCAGAAGATGTCCCTAATCCTTCACAATTTGTTAAGGAACATTTTGGCCATGTGCATTGTTTTTTAGGACTTTCATTGACCTTATTGTTTATACAACAGTTTCAAAAGTCTTACTTGTGCTGTCTATTACTTCTTCCTAAATCTGAACCTTAAACTTCATTCTAGCTTACACATGCAACTTCCTTTTCCAATTCATTGAGGCCTACCACAATTTCAATTACACTTATTATTGGATTATTCAGTAGTTGTTATGCAATTCAAACATCATTTATCATCTGAACAAACCGGGAATGACATCGACAACGCTTAATTCCTCGATCCAGTGTATCGAATGATTCACCGTACGTTGACCAACTCATTTTTCACATCAGATTCATTCATTTATTCAAAACAAAAATATAATCTAATAAGCAATTAACACCAGACAAAAATAATTTCACATAGAATCATTCAGAAAATTGCTATTGATCTTTTATTAAGAGGGATGGTTACAATTTTGGTTTGGAGAGAAAGAGGCTACAAGTGCTCATCTCCTTCTTTTGTAGGATTTGGGAATTTTTAGGTTAGGAGGTTTAAGGTTGAAGCTAGCTAAAGATGGGAGAGGAAACTTGGGTATTGAGATGTTTAGTTTCTCTTTCTGGAGGTTTCCACATTGAAGCTGATGATCATTAGTATAATTCCACACAGTGATTTCATCTTGCCTCATACCTATGTGATTCATGGTTCCTTCAAGTTTTTGTGAGCATAATGTGCACGTTCACTAAATTTGAATTCACCTGATCCAGACTGTCATTCCACAATTTTTGTTTGTAATTGTTGTCCATCTCTAGCTCTTTGTCCCTCTTCTCCATAAGCTTCCCAAATTCCTTGAGCCCATTCCTTGTAAGAGATACTTGAACCCTACGCCTTCCGCGTACCACTTCCATATTTTCTTCTTTTTTTCTAAAACAGTAAGTACATCTTCATCCCTTTTTAGTTCTTCATTGTAGAAGGTATATATCTTCAAATCTAGCCTTTGCATTAATGCTCTTTCTCTTCTCTCCATTTCTTGCTTCCACTATTCATCCCTCTGCTTGAGTAATTGTTCCCATCTTTGCTCTTTTCTTCTAAATTCAGCTTCCGTAGATTCCTTCTCGATCCTGCATTCTTGCTCCACCTTTCTCTCTCCTCAATTTCTTTCTTTATTGACACCAACATGTTCATAATCTTTGCATTTCCTTCATTGCTCCTTGAACATTCTACTGGTTCATAAAAAGTTTCCTTTACACCAGGAGGAGAATTAATCACTGGACTCCTTATGTTCTGCATTTCATCCTCAGATGGCAGTTGGCGCCCATCTGGGATTTGTTCCATCCCTACTGGTTCATCTTCTTCTTCATGGGGCTCCTTTGTTATTTCCATAATTTCCATCTCCTTCATTTTTCTGCTCTTTGATCCCTTGATCACTCCTGTCAATGTCAAAGGAGAAACCTTAGGATAGGTTTCCTCCTCTGCCTATATCCCTTTCACTCCAACTAGAACACAAAGTCTGGTGATAGTTTCTGGATGGGGGATCAGTCCCCTTGTCACAATCTTGTGAAAGGTTCTGATAGATGTTTCAATAATTTTCCCCACGTCAAACTTGTATCCCTTCAATAGGGCATACAAGAGAATGGCTTCATTCTCCCTTATTGTGCTCAGATGCTTAGTAGGAATGATAACATAAATGATAAAATAAAACCAGACCTTGGCTTCTTCTGTTAGGGATCCCATGTGGATGGATTCATGAGGATTTTTCTTAGTTGAGTTTCATTTCCCTTTTCCTCCCGTCAGGAAGTCGATAATCTTGTCATGATTGGGTTCTCTAAGAAGTCTTTTGAACTTAGCTCCGTTCTTGGGATCTTTGATTTGAAGAACCTCATTGATCCTTTCATGACCCATGGGGACCCATACTCCTCTGATGTAGACTGAGTCCTCCCTTATATCTATCATGTTGGAATAGAACTCCTTGACTACTACAGCAAACCCAGGTGATTTGTGCTTTCAAAACAAACTCGGCGCCACCGATTATCTCGACCATTGTGAGATGAGCGTGCGAACCCCTTTCTCGATAAACCACTTTGTCGCTCGGATTCTTTCCGGAAAGGTAGAACTCATCGAAATAAGCAGTTATCTTGCAACTGCTAGCTTGCTCAGCTCTACTTTTTTCAGCTTTTTTTGTTTTTTTTCTTTATGAGCAGGGTTTTGTGCCTCTTTCTACACTTCCGATTCTACTACTAGGGTTGTCTCGGTCACGAGGTTGGATGAACCTCCCTCTTCTGACTGTATTCTTCCATCATCTCATTGAGATTTGGGACTAGGCTCTGAGGTTCTGCCATCGATGAGATCTGGATTTTGGGTTTAAGGTCTCTGAAGTTTAGGGTTTTTAGAAGTCGAAGAGAAGAAGGTGGGATTTTGGTGAAAGTATGAGTGATATGAAGCAATGGGAAGGGGTGGCTTTTCAGTTTTGGAGAACTTCTTTAGTTTATGGCTCAATAAATGAATGTTTCTCTTCGTGGGTTGCGACAATTAATGATTAGGTCACAACAATATCTTTTGAATTTACTTGTGGAATTTATTTTGTGACTCTAAAAAAAACGAAAAATTTCACCCCATTCTTTAAAATTCCATGCCGCGACACACTTTTGGTTTTTTGTCATGACAATAACTAAAATCTGACAGTAGAAAATTTTGTCGCGACATAATAAATTGGACCCGATAAATGTTCACGGAGTTCAATGCAGGTCGTAGCTTAAATTTTCTATCGCGATGAGATGGTTTTACCAAGCGAAAAGTGGGTTGTGACGGTGTTTGAAGGTGGTCGCTACATTGTTTCTATTGCCATTTACTTTAGTTTCAAAAATTTTGTCGCAATAGGAAAAACAAAGTCACGACATCATATTTCGGTGAGTTTTGTCGCGACCGAACTTTTAATGTTGCGACCTAATTTTCTTATAAATTGTCTTAATCAATAAATTCCTTGTTGCGAAAACCTTTTTTCCTCACTTAAAGAACAGTGTCGCGACACAGATAATTTTGTCGTGACCAAGAATTTGTTTCCCTAAATTGCTGCAACTTAAAACTGCCTTCCAATTCAGTTAATCACCCACAACTCAGTCAAAATTTTCAATTCAAGCCTTGTGAAGACATATTTAGGAACAGAAAATCATCAATTTGATCTTAAACAACTATCTCATTAAAACACATCAACATAAAATTCAAGCAATTGGTAGCAAACTCCCCCAAACTTAAGATATGTATTGTTATTACAAACAAGTTTAGGGAATGAGATATACTTCCCCTTGTAGTCATTTTTTTGCCTGGTGGTTGAGGAAGTGTGTTTACTACGATAAATCGATTCAGTTTATCGTTCTATCCAAAAAAAATTTTTTTAGCAAAGGATCAAGCTTCCTAAAAAAATACTTCTAACCAAATCAAAATTTAATAATCCAAAATCATAACAAAAAATAATCAACATCAATATAAGAAAACAAGAAAAATAAAAAAAATTCAGCTTGGGTTGCCTACCAAGAAGTTGCTCAATTTAATGTCCTTAGCTAGACACAGGCTACAAAGTGTCTTCATTTCAGTCATTTTATTTTCTCTTTTCAAAATTTGGATCTACCTCCTGTATGCTTCCTCCAAGATAATGCTTCAATCTCTTACCATTTACTTTGAATTCATTTCCAGTTAGGTCTTTACAGTATTTGCAGCTCAGAAGAGGTGTACTTGTTAACACTATATGGATCCTCCATCTTGCTTGATTTCAGTTTCCTTGGAAAGAGCTTATCTGAGTTATATAAGAGAACTTTTCTCCCCGCTTGAACTCCTCCTTAGAACTTTCCTCGATCATGCCACCTCTTCGGGTCTTTCTTTTCCTCGTAGATTCCCAAGATTGTCATGTTTCATTATATCACCTCTTTTTCAGCTCATTCATTTCCGAGTAGTCTCTTTTCCTTCGGAAGCTTGAAAATCCACAGCTCAATTTCTTGATGGCCCACACACAGCCTTGTATTCCAATTCTAAAGGAGATGACAAGGTTTTCCATATACACCCTATATGGGACATTCCAATGGGAGCTTTGTAAGTAGTTCTATAAGCCCCTAATGCATCATCCAGTTTTATGGACCATTTTTTGGTCAGATCATCGTTTTCTAATCTTTTTATCTCCCCATTAGAAATTTCAGCTCGCCCATTTGATTGAGGGTGATAAGCCAATCTCATCATAGCGTTTGATTCCATATCTCAGCCATGAGTTTTCAAGAAAGACTATTTCTGCAAATGGCTTCCCTATCACTCATGATTGTTCTAGTGCACCAAATCTCTGTCAAATGCTTTTCGTATAAACCCAACAACCATAGTGCACATAATTTCCCAGACAAGTCGCTGTTCTCCACCCATTTGGATGCAGATCCACAAATAGAAGAATGGAGCAGCATACTAAATGATGATGGAAAAGGTCCTATAAGTCTATTCCACATAAAAAAATCTCACATCAATTTAACTTTAGTGTGGGCATTTCATTTCTTTCCCCGCTATGTTCCCCATTCTCCGACAAGCACAATGTTTTACCCATTCAAAACAGCCTTTGAATAGAGTAGCCATTAAACTCGATCGAGAATTTTCAGTTGTCTTGTCTCCTGTAAAGTGCCCTCCATATGGTGATGCATGACATTTTTTCATAATACCACCTGTTATGTTTCGTGGACTCATCTCCTTATAATCATGTATGTCTTTTCTATACAAATGGTCATCCTCATATATAATCTCGCAATTAGTTTCAATTTCCTATTTTGCTGGTAGCTGACCACATGGCATAATTTTCCACAAAGCTGGGTAATTGACAATAATATCAGATATCAGGTGTTTGTGCGACAACATCAATAAATAGCCATCATGAAAATTTATGCGCTTCGCCTTTTCCTGCTCCAAAGCAGCTTCTCCAATCTAGACAAGTGATCTGCCATCACATCATTACTACCTTATTGTCTTTGATTTCTCATGATCAAATCCTTTGTAGTAGCGCACCCATCTCGATCAATTTGGCTTTGCATCCTTTTTCCAATAAATATTTAATTGTGCCACGATCAATGTGTATCACAACACGGGACCCCAATATATAAGGCTTGAATTTTTCACAAGTAAAAACCATCACAAAGATCTCCTTCTCGTAAGAAGCAGTTTCTCAGGTCACAATGAATGTTTGTCGGGCATAGTATATGGTCTTGAATATCTTTCGCCTTCTATCTCTAATACAACCCCATCGCATTAAATCACCAGCATCACACATACCTCAAATTCATTGCCCCAGTTCAGTGCCCAAGACGACAGAGCTAATACCTAATCCGGATTTCCACTTCCTCAAATGCACAGATCTTCATGTGATTCATCAAATCGAAATTCTGCGGTCTTTTTCTAACACCGCACAATTTGTCCGGAGATTTGAAAAATCCTTAATGAATCTCAAAAATCCGAAGATGTCCCAGAAGCTTCTTATGCTCCTTCAATACAGAAGGTATTTATGTTTTATACAAAGAATGTTTATCATCTACTTAATCCAAGAAGAAGAAAACTATTTGCGCTCTTTAAGACAATACCTTTAGTTATACTTCATGAAATGACATTTTCCCGCTTAAAGCTAGATTTTTGCTCCGTACCAGTACTGCTTCTAAGTTTCGCATACCTTTAAAAATCGGATCCATAGAATGAGAAGTTAGTCTATGAATATTTAACCTCTTCCACCAAGTCGAAAATATAGACATCATACATTTTAAAAAGTTGTGGTATATATTATATACAATCTAAATGGCATCTCTAAAGGCAAAGGTACCAAGGCGACATGTAAATGTTTATTTCCTCCCTTATCCTCTGTATATTGAAACTAAGTTGAGGCAACTTAATATCCATCAAGAAAACAAGAATGGGAGTGCCTGCTAACTCGTCCAACATTTGGTCAGGTCGAAAAGGTGGAGATTGAATGGTCATATTTGGTAGTGTTTAGTTTCCAGTTCATAATACCCCCTCCATCCCGTCAGGCGCCTGCGTGTGAATCAATTCATTCTTCTCATTTCGATCACAAATCCCTTCCCCTTCGGGAACCACATGTACCGGGCCTCACCGGCGACGCCCAAATTGCATATATGTGAAGCTTGCATTTAGCCATTTCGCATTTCTAACGACGTCTTCATTACCGGATTCAAATTTCTTCTCCATGTTTCTATAGAAAGTCTTCCTACTGGCCTCCAACAGTGATCTTATGTATGCTGTGATCATGATTGATTCCTTTCTCAAATCTTCTATAAGACCAAGCTATTGCTTCCTATATTTTTCGAGAGTTCCAAAGAAGTAGGATTTTGTACCTTAGTTAATCCAATCGAAATGATTATCGGGCTTTCCCTTTTCTCGCTGTTGTAAGAAGGCATTTTAAATGTTCAGCAATTCCTTTAAGATAAACCTTCGAACTTTAGTTTCACCACTCTTCTTCATAACTCCATGGATTTTTTTGCACTCGTTTCTTTCTTAAGATGACTCACCAATCTCATGCCTGAAATCGGGAGTTCAGAAAATTCAACTTCAAGATGCTGAAGATACTCTGCAAAATTCATCTCATTCTGCTCGTTGAATTCTTGAACATCACAATCAATGGTCGCCTCTGCACTACTAAAGGAATTTTGTTTCTACAAATTCACAATAGCACTTCAGTTCTAGTTGTTTTTTGAACTCAGGTTACTGAGAGATTGAAAATGCACCATTCCAACCCTAGAGTCATTCTCATTTTACATCAACTCAATGCTCCTCGTTGTTAATAGGCGGGTTTTCCTAACAAAATAGCGGGACTTGAGCCAAGAGCCTTTCTTCCCTTCATATATTTATGACTACTTAAGTCCACCGGGAAGACAAAATTTCCCTCCACTCCTGACGCACACATCTCGCGATACCTCTAACGGGCCAATGTCCTATTTGCCATCCGGAAGGTCATGGTCAGGGGCAAGCCCCCAAACTTAGTCTTTAGCACAGATAGGCATCAAGTCGGTAGTCGATCCGTAATCACACAACGTTTTCCATGTCAACATTCCCCATCATGCAAGGTATAGTAAAGCCGTCTGATCCTCGCCTTTTCTCGGTATGACCTCGAACAATCGCACCGCAAGTTGCATTTAGGCTCATTATCCCTTCTCAAGAAACTTTCTTGCTCAAATGCATCTTCATGAATTCGTATAACGAGGCATTTGAGTTCAATGCCCCGAAAGGGAATGTTGATTTCTATCTTCTTAAACATGTTTAAGAATTTAGAGAACTCGATTCTCAGCTTTGTTTTCTACAAATTTCTAAGGGAATGGAACCGGAGGATTATAAGCCACCCTTCCATCCTTCCCTCACTCGCTGATGCGCTCGTTAACTTATCCTTCTCTCGTATTTCAAACTGTTATGCTCATGTTCTTTTCCAATCTCATCTTGTTTCTCTTCCTCAGTATTCTTCCTTTCTACTCTCCTTTCATTTAAATCCCTGCCACTTCTCGCAGTCACCAAATTACGCCCTTGATTCTCTTCGTGTCACTTGGAAATGAATCCCTAGGCCTTCCGCATATCGGGCGCCTCCTAATTCCGCATCTCCATTCTTCAGCAGCCACTGGTGTTTGCTCCCAACATCAGTTTTGTTTGCTTAGAAATTTTCTGTCGAAATTTTTTTCCTCGCGTGCATTCAAAATCCTTTGTTATCCGACATGAAATTACATCTCGATCTTCAACTGACGGAGTCCTTTCGAACCCGACAACCGCCCCCGCTTCCCCACCGTTGTTGTTGCCGCTACTAAAAACCCAGGGGCCAGTATGTCGGGATGGTGGTTCTCACTCATATGGTTCCCCTCAGTTGTGATTTTCCACCACATGAAAAGCTTCACGGTTCTCAGCAGCTGCTGAACCATCGTTGTAAACAGGTTGGGTCATTAAAAGTATAACTCTTGTTTGCATTTAGGTAATCGTGGCTCTCCTCAACCCTGTAGGCTCTTCTTCCTCATACCCTCAACACTATTTCTCCTTCCTCTTCCTCAACGCCCAACTTCATGTGCAAGCAGCACTTTCCTCCCTCTATTGAGCAATTTCATTTGTTCACCCTGCATCAAGCTCGCTCATGGCTGTAGTCTCATCCAATCCAATCACCATTTCCCCCATCCTATCGTCGTCAAAGATTTAGATGGGAGTCTTGCAGCTGCATTTCCAAGCAAGGTCTCAACAACTTGCCTTGCCTCCTCTCGTGCATTCTCTTTAAAACCTCCACAGTAGGGATGCACTTAAATTATACCCTCGACTATAATTCATGGCATGGTACAAAATGTCCATTTGAGTCATTGTAAATCTATCCTATGCATAGGGGGCACTCCTCTTTCACCCGAACCTTTCCCATGTAGTGTAGAGACTCATCCCTTCTGTTGAACACAATGATTTCTCTCTTTCTTCTCAAAGAATGAGAGTCGGAGGAAAAATCCGCTCATGAATGCTCTCACCAAATTCTCCTGTATTCACTACAATCCTAACGCAAGTGAGTCAAAACTTATGGTCACATCGCCTCTTAATGAGAATGGTACTCAGTTTCGATTACATTTGGTCTTACTCCATTCACAGCTGTTTTCCATCCTTATAAATCTCTCCCCTAGTGCTCATTTCGATCTTCAAAAGGGTGGACCAAGTGAACCTAGCGTTACCAACCATTGCAATCAAAAGCCGGCTTCATTTTAAAATTGTTTGCTTAATATAGGCCGACCACGTATGCAGTATTCTTCTTGGATGATGAGCTCAAAATTCTATCGTAAGTCAGCCCTTCAGTGGTCTCTCTCTCGTTTTTTTTCCGGAACAGTCTCCAATCTTTCTATCGATTAGCCATACTTCTATCTTCAAAGATTTGCAGCTTCTTTCTCAGACTCTTTTCAGTGGTTCTTTCAATTTCGTATCTAGAGTGCAGCTTATGCTTCTTCTAATTTTCTCGTGCATTTAATACCTTCCTCGAAAATGGAAACACACTCGAGATCAAAACAGAGTCCGTAGAAAATGTACCATATCTATTTTCAAAAGATCAAGAGCTTACGTCTATCCACCGCTGTTAAACTGCTTAATGATTTTCCGAATTCTTGGAAAACAAAGAAAATGTTCACTAGCATTTTTTTGTCAGAATATTGATTTTTAAATTCTTTCGATCCCCGGCAACGATGCCAAAAACTTGTTGATCGATTTTTGTATAGACCAAAAGATGCAAACAAAGTTATGACTTTGCTACTAAGGACTAAATAAAGTCCCCGACAATGACGCCAAAAACTTGTTAACCGATTTCTGTTATGCATATTAAAATTTATGAAACCATTACTAGAAGACTATAAATTAATCCCCGACAACGGCACCAAAAACTTGTTGACCGATTTTTGTTGTCCATATTCAAATTTATGAAACCATTACTAGAAGACTATAAATTAATCCCTAGCAACGACGCCAAAAACTTGTTGACACCATATATAACTTGTATGCTTATAAGAAGAATTGTTTTGTCACTGAACTCATTTAAAGATTAGGTTCGTCTTAAACACCGTATGCATAGGTCGCATAAGTAATAAAGTGGGACCTATGTCTCGATATCGTGCTGGCCACGTAGATTGAAAAGAATTTCAACTTCAACTACCCCAACTACTTCGGGGTTTCCTTCTATACTATTTGAACTTCCAATTCGTGAGTAAATTTTAGAATCCTAATAAGAATTTTAATAACCTGGAATCCTGCACATTTAAAATAAAGGAAAAATTTCAAATTTAAATATAAACTAACCAACTGCATTGCTTGAAGTAGATATCGGGATTTCACCGCCAGAAATTATCACCCCGCATCATAATCTCATTCTATTTTCCCAGTTGAATCGAATTTGTCAAGAGCAAGGTAGTACAGTCGGAATTCCTCTCTAACCACATTTTTCACTGAGTAGAGTTTCATGTTCATTTCTGAATCATGATTCTAATCAATTACTTGTAATTAGAATTTCTTTGCAAGATCCTGTATTTTTCTTTCCAACACTTCATATACCCATTTATAGACTCCAGAGATTTATCGTTTCAAGACAGATTAAAGCTTCAAGTTAGATTTCTACAAATGAATGATGTCTCATCCTTAAAATCCGAGAGTTTCTTCCTTGATTAGAACTCAGCCAACACCTTTGGGATCAAGATCATTCCTCTAGACCAAGGAGAGATCTCTAATTGATTAAATTGATATATCACTCAACCTTTCTTCAAACCACATAGAGCAAATTGAGGATTTATCTATCTCCGCCACCGAGGGCCTCTCCCGAAAAACGTGTTTAATAACAGTCCTCATGGGCATGATAATAAGATCGTGAACAATAATTTACAACATCACCATCCAAATAAATTCAAAACCCTCAATCCTCAAAGTGAAATTTCTTTCCCTCATCATGGCGTGAAAAGATCACAACTAACATCATATCTTTCCCAGCAGTCATGGTTCTTCAAACCCGGATTACAAGATACATTGAAATACCGATCGAAAACTCCACTGCGGACTACAATCAACTCAAGAAATGTGGAGCTGCCGCCTTGCCCGAGTTCATTGAATTCAAACAAGAATCATAAATGAACTCGTGGCTTAAATTCAACTTCAAAACTTCGTAACAATTTACCATTTCAGACAAAGAAACAAATTGCTAAATCCCATCGCACCACTCCGCCAAAGAAAATAAAAATTATAAAAAAATAAAAACAAAAGAGTCCTCAGCTCCCTGTGTACTGCTTGCTGATGTCGACCGACCGCCTTGCAAATGCTTACTATGTGAGCCTCAGTACCGGGGCCTCAAAATTCAGGCTATGTGTGAACCTCAAATATTATGGGCCCGTCTTGCCTCCGGTCGCGACTCCAGAGCTGTGTCAGATAGTTTTATGTCTTTTAGGTGAGCCAGGTCTCTTATCATGAAGGCCGTCTGCTAAGCACTTGAAGATCTCAGGGTTCCCTGCTGCGTTTCGGGCCATGACATCGTATTTTTGCTATGCATGTTTTATTTCTTTCTTTAGTATGATAACTCTATCGCGACAAAGTTTCCTTTGTTTCGACAATATTGTGTGCATTCCTCAAACAGTTATGTCGCAACATTAAGAATCATGTCGCAATACGCTTCAGAAGCTGCGTTGCGTGTCACACCAAGTTTTCATGTCGCAACAAAGATCTATGTTCAAAAGTTATAGTTGCACCACTGCCTTGTATTATTTGCATTTCTGTCACGACAAAAGTCCGGCTATGCATTGTAAAGGGGCTTGTTGCCATTGAGCTTAACTTCTTATTACAACTTTGTTTTGATGTTGCGACATGACTTCTTAGTGTTATCAATACTTTCATTAAGTACCAAATTTTAACAAGTTACGATAAGATTCTTCAGGTTCGCCATTTGCTCTGCCGCAACCTAGCTTGTTATGTCACAGACCGAATCTTTGTATTTGTAAAGAAACCCTCCTCAAGCCATGACGTTAGGTTTTTTGGGTGTCGTGACCAAAACTTCTTGCATTTGTGTTGAAACCTCTATCACTTAGCTCCAGAAGTTTTGCTCGCGACTGCTTCTCTCGGCTTAGCCTATTTCCCCTGTCACACATTAAAGATCCATGTCATGTACATAGATTTATCTCCTCAACTCAAGTATGTTACAACGTTGGGTTCCTTGTTAAAATCCAGCGTTCAACAAGTGAGCCACTAGTCGCGACATAAATTTTCTTGTCAAGGACCAACTTCTTTTCGTTTCTTCGTCTCAACTAGCTCCTCCATGTTGCAAGAGTCAATGTCGCGACATAGTAGATTATGTCGCAACATAGATGTTGCCTTATGATCTTTCATTATGTCGCAACATAACAGATCTTTGTCTAAGATGGCTTCTTCCCATTTCCTGTCGTGATATGCTGTCTTTTGTTGCGACATAGCTCATTTGCCAATTTCCTAGATTCGTGGTTAAGTATTACGCTTCTCTAAATATTCATAGGACGCTTGTCGCGACTGTAAAGTTTGTCGCCACGTAGACTCATCGTAATTGCTGTTTTCTTCTTGCCGGAAACTTCCTTTGAATTAACTCTACAAAAATTAAAGTTTACAATTATTCCATAATTTGGCATTAAAACAAATTTTTGAAAATACCAAAACGAAGCCGTGTAAAAATGGATTAAAAATATATGAGTTTAAGACTCATTAGTAACTAGATTTCGTGAGACAAATCAAACGATGAGTATACCAATATCGAGATCTAGAAATTTCCAAGTTTTCAATCAGACATAACTCGCAAATCACCTACATTAAAAAAATTTATTTTTCTTTGTAGTTTTGGCAAGTTCACCCATGTAATTCGATTTAACGAATAATTTCTTCAAAGAAGAAAAAGTGTTGATGATGATAGGTTTAGACTTCCATGGGAAGATTACAATTGGTATAAATAGGTTTATAAACAAGAAAGCGAGATCATTCGACGGAAAAGGAATCACTCTGCCTTCACCCCCTAAACTTGAGCAAGGATAATTTAGTCAAGGACCTCCAAGAGAGTGGAAATTTGTCACAAATCATCCACAAGATCAAATTATAGGTAATCCATCCATTGGGAAAAAATTTCCTTTACAATAAATAGCTATGCAAGAATAACTCAATCAACTTGAAAGAAATGAAGTTTGGGAGTTAGTACCTAGGCCAAATGATCAAAGTGTATTGGCACTAAATGGGTGTTTAGGAACAAAATGGATGAAAATGACATAATAGTTAGAAACAAAGCAAAATTAATGGCCTAAGGATATAATCAACAAGAGATACTGACTATGAAGAGACCTGCTCCCATATTCGCATTGTGGAAGCCATAAGAATGTTTCTTTAATTCGCTTGCTACAAAACCTACTCATATCATCAAATGAATGTGAAGTTTTAAAATGGTTTCATGAATGAGGAAGTGTATGTGTTGAACTTTCACCCTTAGTTTTGAAAAGCCACTCTTAACCATGTTTTCAACCCAAAAGCACCTCTATATTTGGTACCTCCTAGAGCTTTGAATTAAAGGGTTAAACAAATTATTTTTAGTGGTTTCAAAATGGGAAATTGATACAACTTCTTGTCATTGCCAAAGGATAGTGACATGCTTACTACAAAATTCATATTGGTGATATATTTGGTGCTACTAATGCTTCACTTTTTGTGAAGAGTTTACAAGTCATGCATAACTATTTTTGAGATGAGTATTTTCGACGGAGAGTCAACTTCTTCCTTGGTCTTCAAATCAAACATCTTAGGGAGGGCACCTTCATAAATCAAGCAAAATACATAAGAGACCTCCATGAGAAATACAATTTGGAAGAAGTAAAGCCCAAGTGCACACCCATGGGCTCATCCATCAAGCTTGACATGGATGACAAAGGTAAGCACATTGACTAAACTAGAATATAGAGCACAGACTGGTTCTTGTCATACCTCAACCACCAGTTTAACCCGAGCATCATGCATACCAAAGCCATGTGCCAGATTTTACATGTCCTAAAGAATCCTCAAGCTTTGAATTAAAAGAATATTTAGATATTTCCAAAGGCACCACTGATATTGGTTTTGATAGATCCAAAATGCATAATTTTGAATGATATGCTGGCCCGATTTTTAATTTTTGTGAGGTTGCAAGATTGATAGAAAAAGCAAAGACTCTGAACATGTCATTTTCACTCACTTGTGTCTTGGCATAGCAAGAAACAAAATTCAGTTGCCTTAATAACTGAGGAAGTCAATACATAGCTTGCTTAAGTTAGGGATGTGCACAAGTCCTCTTTTGATTTAAAATAAACACTTTAAGACTTTGGTTACATATTTTCTCATGTTCTATAAAATGTGACAACACAAGTGACATTAATATATCAAAGAATCCTCGTGGTAAATACTCTCTAGGGACTACATATAGAGATTAGATGCCATTTCCTTAGAGATCATGCACAAAAGAGGGATATTACTCTTGAATTTGTTAGAATCAAATACCAACTCACTAATATTTTACAAAACCCCTCAACGAGGATCAATTTTCCAATATTAGAAGACAATTAGGGGTTATTACCTTGTACTTGGTGATTAAGATTGTTTAAAATTTTTGCATATTAGGTGTATGAGTTTTTTTATTCAAATTTGATCAATATTGATCAAATTCTTCTATCCCTTGTCAAAAACATCAAAACAATTATAGGGAAACCATTTGAATATCTTAGGGGGAGTTTTCGGATGAAAATTTAGAAAAGGTGTTGGTAAATAGAGTGACTAAACAACTGATCGTTCGCTTAAGAAACGACCCACCCAGTTAAGCTCTATCTGTCATTCATGCACTTGCTCTTTATATCCTTAATTTTCTCGTCGGCTCTTTTCTTTATTCTTTTTCTCATTTCCTCCCTCCCCCCCCCAATAATACCTTCATTTCTCTCTTTCTTAAACCCAAAACCCCCTTCCTACCTTTGATCTCAATTTCGGCTGAAAAGGTCTGCTCATCAGCATCTACCGCACGTCCTCTTCATAAATGGATTCTATTTTTATCTTCCGTATGCCATGTGGGTGATTTTTATCCTTCAGAAGTTTGGTTATTTTCATTTTATTTCTTCTCATCTCGCTTTTGGGTTTGCTTTTGCTTGCTATTTAGATTATAGAGTTCCATCTCCTTTGTTTTCCCTCACTCATTTCCGTTTGCTCGTTGCCTGGTAACAATCTCAAGTTTATTCCTTAAAATCAATTTACGATTAGACCTCAGCAGTTGAAAACTGCTCCTGTTTTTGGGTATCTACTCCGCTTTTATGGCTTTTCAGTACCTTTAATAAAGTTGATTTAACTGTTTAGGTGCTCAAGGCAAGCCATTACCTTGTTTTGTCAGAGTGAACTTTTGTACTACTGTCAGGGGTTCTTTTTGGTTTGCAAATTCCGTTCCAAGGTCTTCACTATCTTTGGCTTCATCTTTGAACGGACTGATTTTAGGTCTCTCCTTCACTCATGCTACTTGTATGTTTTGAAAATCCACACATGTTAAAAAATTCATGTTTTATTAATACTGCACTAGGTCATCGCAAATTCATTCAGGCTTCTAATTTTCAATCGTCGTGGCTGCCTGCTTAGATTGAACATTTTTTTTAATATGGTAATAGTTGGTTCACTGTGACAGTTCAAAATTGGGTATTTTTCTAGATTATATATTCTTTGGTTTTACAAGAGTCAAGGTCTTTGTTCCTGATTGACCTTAATCTTTCTAGAGTCCCACTTAGGTGATTTCCTCTCTCTTTTCGAGTCTCTCTATTCTATTTTCAGCCACGATATCGACATGTTCTTTAGATTATATAGATATGGAAACTACGACGGGAAATAACCTTTCTACTCCAGCCCGGGGCAAATGCCCTATCGAGCCTCAGTCTCGAGGTGGCCGAGCCAGAAGGCACACAGCACTGCAAGGCCCAGAGATCATGAGCGGCTATCGGTTCGACTCCGCTGAGCGTATTGTCACATGGGTCACACACACAATCTCTACTGTAATAGAGGTGTGGGTCTCACTTGCGCCCTTCAAGATGGTGGTTCTACTTGTACCTCCATGAGCCGTGCACCCCACTGTCCAAGTTTTCACTGTAGTGTCTCTAAATTCTTGAGGATCACGAGCATGCTACGAGGGGTTGAGTTTGACATTGGTGCCTCTGAGATGTGTCATCTCCTATCCTTTCCAAGAATTGGCGTTCGAGTCTTCTAGTCGAAGACCTAGCCTTAGGTCGACGATTTTGATCTCGTCGCGGTTGTTCATCATTTTATCGGATCCGATGTGCGATAGCTGGCCGGTTCCCGGATCAGGCACTCACTTCCCTTATCTGAGGCATCTCCTCCATTAGATCGTCGGTCGCTGCATTCTTCCCCGAGGCGGCCATTGGAACGAGGTATCTTACTTAGATTCATAGTGTGTCGGGTCAAGTTCTTCCATACGGTCGTCTTTTCACCTGTCTCTTCAAATTCCATGGCCTCTATCTCTCCTACCAACCTGATCGACAAGCTCCTCACTATTACGACACATGCACCTCATCCACCCTTGGTTGGATGGGGATACTAAATCTCGAGGCATAGCTTAAGGCTCTGCAGGATGAGGATGAGATCTGGGGGATAGAGGGTCGGAGCCCCAATCCTCCTCAATCATAGAGGATTATCCTTCATATCCCATCTCCAGCCGCAGAGGCTCCATCATCTCATGGTGGCGTGCACACCGATTCGACCACATTCCACAATTGCTCTGCCACCGCCATACTCCTCCATTGAGTCATTCCCAATTCCCCAAGAAGTCTCCACACTGTACGCCTATTTTGAGCATCTCAGATGATTATTCACTCATTCCTAAATCCTCACTATTATCTCACACCGAAAGCAACCTCCTTTTCATGAAGCCAGTCGATCTTTACGTGACCGCGAGAGTGACCATGGGGATGAGATGACATTACCTGCCAATGTATCGTTGAGGAGAGCTTATTTTGGCGGAGGTGCACTTACCTTTCACACCGCGCCACTTCAAGCCACACACTCATCGACGTCATCTATTGCAGGTCAAATTTAGATAATCTGTAGACCATATTCTCTATGACATGTAAGTACACTTCCTCGCCTCTGACACATGAAGAGCACCACTCACTCAAGAAAGCCCCACGCCGTGATCGAGAAGGCCATCGTGATCTTCGCGAGATAATGGCCTATCTTTGCTCCTTGTTCCCTCCTCTAAAGACCTCTGCATTCTCGCTTTTACTGGGTCGACGCCCTGCTCCTTTACGCCGCTAAACGGGAGACATCTTTCAGATCTATATTTAGAGTATATTTTTCTAGCCGGGATTGACATACACTTGTATTACACCTGCTTATCCTTTTGTAGTGTCAAATCTGTACTCTGAAGTCAGTATCATTACAGGAGATAGAAGATTTTACATGAATAACACAATACACAATGACACATGTGTTTATATAATCATTTTCATGTTTTTAATATTATCATTCAATATCACAGAGAAGATTCACGTTTGCACTTTAGTATATTATAATCTTCTTGACTTGTTGATGGATTATTGGATTGAGGGGGAGTGTCACTCCTCCTAGATAACCTCGGTTTGTCATCATCAAAAAGGGGGAGATTGTTGGCCCAAGGGTACCTCTCATTGAGGTTTTGATGATAACAAACCAAGGTAATTAGTTACAAATGGTTTACTTGATATGAAAAGATGGCAAGAGATTATGAACTTAAACACTACATCATTCTTCCAAGATTTTAATCAAAATAAAGTTAAAGAAGTAAAACAAGGATTCTAAGTTCAAGCATACTATGAAGACTTTGTAAATATAGGAATCCTTGTAAGGTGATAGCATTGGTGTACTTAGGATATTATCATTTATCATGCATCACCCACAACTCGCGTCTCTCTCCCTTTAAATCCAAAAATTGCTTATCCTTTGAAAACTCGAGTTTGAGCATAAAACCTTAGGTTTTATAATCCTAAAATGTGTTTATTTGAAACACATCAGGTTTAGAAGTGTTTTAAATCAAAACACAAGAGTTTGAGCATTTATAGGGTCAATCGGATGAGGCAGAGCCTCAACTCGGCCTAATACACTGCGGGTCTACGGCTGTGATTCATCGGCTGAAATCCCCAGCCCACCGCCTGTGGTCCAGTAGTTGAACCGGTCCACTAGTTGAAATGGTTGACCGGGTTGAGCCAAATCAACAGATGCATCCCGGGCCGTTGATCCGGTGAGCACCGCCAACGTCGCTGAAACGGTAAACCAATTGGGAACCGACTGAGTTGTGAAACTTGACCGATTTGATGTAGTAGCTCATTTATAGATCTAGAAGAGAAAACAATTGACCAGTTGAGTAAATGGTCGTAGGTTTAACAATTAGTCAGAATCAGCGACTATAAAAGCGGTAACCTCTGATTGCATTAAATACTGCTGACCATTGCATTTAATGAAACGGTCGACCAATTGGCAACTTATTTTACTATCAAGTTCCCACTCTATCAATAGAGTGTTTGGGATATTTTAATTCCATGAGAGTTGTTGCATTTCTTCTCTTAACCACCATTTCTGTTGCTAATCAATTCTCAATCTAAAATCCTTGGTCCATTCATTTCACTTGCACATTCTAGAGTGCACCTTTGTATTCATCATAAGCTTGAGTTATATTTGATCCATCTTTAGAGCTAGAGAGAGAGTCTCATTGAGCATTAAAGAAGGCCCATTGGAGCCAAAATCCAAGTGTAAAATGAAGAAGCTCGGGTTGAAGCTTAAAACTAGTGGAACCCTCACCTATTGAAGGTTGAGGAGAAATGGACGTAGGCAAGGGTGTGCCGAACCACTATAAATCTAGAGTTTGATTTCTCTACTCCATATCTCTTTATTTAATGTTTTTGTAGTTAAATTTATAGATTTCTTATTGATTGGCAAAAAGTTATTTAAGAAAACCAATCCCCCCCCCCCCTCTTGATTATTTTGCTAAGTCATAATCAACTTTCTTAGAAGATTTGGATTCATTCCTATATTTATCCAATTCACACTCAATCTCTCTCTTCATATTTTCTTTGTTTTACAATAATATCATATTTAATTTAATTTTTATTTTTCTTTATTTTTTTTTTTTCTTTTTATTTTCCTCTTATGCATGAGAAAGAGAAATGAGGCTATTCTTATTGTATGTTTCAAAAAGAGAAAGGATATATGTTTCAAAATGATTATATATTTTCTTTATGACAGAGGCTAGTTTGGTCTTAAACTCTCACAAAAGTGTTTAGATTATATATATATATATATATATATATATATATATATAAGGAAGATTCATTAACCTCCAATAGGCCAATGTAGATACTTAATTATAAGGCTTAAACTAATCATCATTTAAAAAAAAAATTAAATAACTTCTAAATTATCTAAAATGAACTTCACTTAGGTACTTAAATTTCTACATGAATAAGTATATCCAATCATTTGTGAATTATTTCTATCCTTCTACTGTCATGTCCCCGAAACTCATTCTAGGGGAATGCTTGTCAATTCACACCTCAAGCCTAAAGGTTCGAAGTACGAAAAGACACAAACCTTTCATCTTGTAACTGGATTTTATCTAATTACCAAACACCTGAAAAGAGTAAATGCACAACTTTCATCAATATCATATCCAAATTCTATATTAACAAAATTTTCTAACTCTTAACATTCATGTATGAATTAATATAAATGTCCCAAGCCAAATATTCATATCCTTCTAACAAATTATGAGAACAAATAATCGAAATAAACATAAACTCATCAACTAAAAAAGGTCCATTACGGATTCCAAAATCAAAATTCCTAATAATGATATGATTCTCATCCTAGCTAACCTCTCCTTGCCGAAATAAATGCACCTGAAAAGATGTCAACGAATGGGAGTAGGTTTAAAGCTTAATAAAATACTAATATAGTTCATGGATCAAAAAGTTTCCCATCATATAACAAATAGAAGATATTTTTCTTTTCACAAAACTTTTGTATTCAAATGTGGTGGAACATTCAAAATTCTCCATCAAAACATTCTCAAATTCATTTCAAATCGATTTCATATCAAATATGATCCAAACAATTTCATATCAAATTCAAATAGAACATTTTCATATCAATCTCAAAATCAAATATATTTTTCATCTGGTCAACAAATATCAAATGATGCCCAACCATGTGAGACTTTTCAAATGGTGTCTAGCCATCTAAGACTTTCAAATGAGTATCTAGCCGTAATTATTCAAATCAAACACTACTGGTACTAATAACCTCTAATAGAAACCCCTAAAAGCTGGGGTTCAAATTAATTACATAACCCACTAAAAAAATGTAAAAGTAAATTATTATTTGCATTGACAAGGGTTGAATAGTATCAACTATTATTTCCCGTTGACAAGGCCGAACTAACCAGAGTAAAAGCATAATTTCAAAATTCAATTCACAAAACATAATATCGACATGAATTTTCACTTTCATAACAAAACAAATCTCAAAATATTTTAACTTTCATGCAAAACCACTATTTGATCCATGGACAATCAAATTAATGAAAAAGTAAAAACTTTTCCTCATTCAAATTGCACAAAAGACAAATAAATATATATTCTAAAAAACTATATAAATATTCTTTACACAAAACATATAAAAATATTTTCTTTTACAAAAGCTGTAATAATATCCCTTACCTCAATGAGTACTCAAAAGCCTTAAAATAGCTAATTTGAAGAATTTCATCTCAAGGAAAGTATTTCCCCCTAACATAATAAGAAAGAAATTATTATCATTAATTATTTATATAAAATTATAAGTTTAGGGATCCTAAAGCGTTTCTAATTTTATATTTTTAGCATTGGTATTATTTTTAACTTTCTAATCCATAATAATAAAAGTTAATGAGTTTCTAAATATTTTATAAATTTTTATTTATAAAGTTTATTATATATCAACATGAGTTCACTGTTCACTTCTAACATATTGACAATTTTTCAAATGATAACTATTTAAATTATGTAGTTTTTCAAATTTTATAAAACTCATATTCCTTTCGGATCTTATTTCAATATATATTTTTTTTGTACTCTTAATCTGAACTAAATCTTTTACTCAAAAAGAATACTATTGATAATATTTTATAAATTATATTATTACCCAATAATCATCTCAATCATATTACCTAACAATTATCATACTTGACAACAAGTATTATTAACATATCTTATATCCTATAATTGCTCAATAATTATTCTAATCACATTCCTTATCTAAATAAATTCTCAAATCTTAATAAAATATTTACTTGTCAAAATACATATACTGTCAAATACTTATCAAATACATATATTTATACAACTCTAGATTTTTCAAACATATCACATTTTTTTCCTTTTTTTTTCTAAACTATAATTTCCTAGGCATCTTATACCTAGATTTTGAAGACCTACTTTATGAAGGTTTTTAGGCCTAATTTTTTTTATATTTAATAATATTATTCATAACAAGATGTCAAGAATCTTTTGGCTTTTTACTACATTCCATTTTTGTCTTTTCAATTACACAAATCAAAATCATGTCAATATTCCCACCGTAGATTAATCTCTAAAATTCCCACTAGTATCATTTTTTTTGTTTTTCTTAATATGGTACCCTACTTTTTTTTTTCTACAATGGTCCCTTTGTAACGGCCCAAAATATATCATAGAATTTTTATAATAATTCTATTATATATTTCGGGTATAAATAGAACAAAACTTGGGTTTTTCCCAGAATTTGTTAAGTGTTATATGATTGTATGACTAAGTGTCAATTGCAAGTGATATATGATTGAATGTGATATACTAAGTGATTGAAACCGGAAATAACCCAAGTGTAAAAAGGGCAAAAATGGAAATTTGTAAAATGAGGACTTAAGGGTCAAACGATAAACTTAAATGCTAATGTGAAATAAATGATAAATGAGTGTGCAAATAAGGAGACTAGTAAGCTTTAAGTGAGAAAAATGGAAAATGGGATTTAATGAGCAAGCCAAACAAGGCTTAATAAAGGAAAGGGGAATTAAGACCAAATGTGGTCTAAGAAGGGCTCATTTTGGGCAAAATTGTTTTTGGAGGCAAGAGAGAGAGAGAGAGAGAGAGAAGAGCTAGGGTTGAGGAGAAATCAAGGTTTTGGTGAGAGATCATCCCCATTTATGGTTTCCAAGTGATTAAGGAGGAAGAAGGAAGACAGGGAAAATAGTTTTAAGAGATTCAAGGTATGAACCTAAAACCTAGAAAGTTGTATTTGATGTTTGGGTTAGAAAACCCCTAATCCACCCTTGGGTTTTGCTCATGGTTGGTTTAGGATGATATTATTGGGAGTGATTCCCATGTTTTGTTTTGGGATTTTGAGGCGATTTTGGAGAAAAATCGCAAAAGTGCAAAAATTGGAAAATCTTGGCATTATCAGGCTCCTACGCCACAGCGTAGAGACAACCACGAGCGAAGCGAGTGCAGCAGCACCCTCAGTGCATCTACAGATCAGCTATTCTTTAACGCCATCGCGTAACTCTTGTTCCTGCTTAAGCAATTTTTATTTTGTTTAAGGCACCTGTTATTCGATTACCTGCCAAATAGTTTAAGGACCCTAATAAATGATTAATGGGGGTTCAAATAAGGATAAAACTAAATGAAAAACGCACCGTACCTCGCCACCTTGGCGAAGCGATATTCGTTATGTGTGAATAGTGCTAGTTTACTAAATGTGATGTGTGTGATTTGCTAGGGGCCGGTGAGGATCACCTAACCTAGGATCAAGATTGAAGGCAAGGCAAAAAGAAAGAGATAGATTAGTCTGTTCTATCTTCTCCTATTCTCGTTTCAAGATTTGAAATGTTTGTTGTAATTGTAGAAGAAAAGCATATGAATTGTTTTAATTTATTTGAGGCAATTGATTGTGAAATTTTTGCATATGAAAATTGTATGAGTATTGAAAATGAACTGTTTATACAAATGTACATATTGTACTGTAATTTGCTATAAAGGATTTGAACACCCTTAATAGAATGTACAATATTTATAGTAGAAATTCAAAGATAGATTGATATGCAAGTAAAGTTAAGAGTAAGCGGTACTGCGAACAAAGCGTATTGATGTGCTCCGTCCCGTATTGATGGGGCCGATGTGCAGTAGTGTTCATGAATTGATTTTTTAATAACCGATCCAGCTTGAGTCTGAGTGGGGCGAACTGTGTTATAAAACAAATGTTTATGCCGTCTTGCAGCCTAACGAGATCGTGCTAGTGATTTCGATATCCTGTATATCGAAAACATAGGTTAAATTCGTTAAAGGCAGAACTGAATTAATTTTGAGATTGTTGACATATTGGTATTGAAAAGCATGATTGCAAATTGAAATGAAAAGAGCATAGTGAAATGCATGATTTGGTTATAAATGATTTATTGCATATGAAAGTGTATATTTGGAATGATCAGTGAACCGTATATGAAATAAGTATATGTATTGTATTGACATTGATCATCCAAAAAAATTTGAAAGTTTTGTTTAGTAAAATTACATGATTTGACTTAAACTGAAACAGAATAATGGAATTGTATAGAACCACTAAGCATGAAAATGCTTAGCATGTAGTGTTATCTATGCGCATTATGCCAGATTGAACGAGAGACGAAAAGGCAAGATCGGTGAAGTCGTAGAAAAGATTTGCGAGAATATGCTCAGACATATGCATTCACTCCATTTTTTTTAACATGGATATTTTGTAAAAACAATTTGAACTCTAAACATCTATTTTCTAAATCATTTTGAAAAGGCTTGATATGCCTTTATTGTAAATGTACTTTTGTATAAATGTAATGTTAATGGGCCTACCCCTTTAAAAACACTTCCTCATATTTAAAAGGGCTTTTATGCCAACTGAAATGTAACACTTCCTCGTGTTTTTGATAAAGTGATATAGTAGAATAAGAGAATCTCGGACCCGGTTCAGACCTGCCAATCAGGTCGAGTCGAAAAAGGCTACACCCTTAGTGGTCCCCAACTTCTTCCTTTTTTTTGTACATCGGTTCACTACTTTTTTTTTTCTTTGATTGACAAACTCAAAGCCTAGGGTTACTACATTTCTTTTTCTTTTTACTTTTCATTTACAATCTCATAGCTTATAGTGGTTTCCTACTTTTTTTTTCTTTTACTTTTTAATCCTCCTATTCAAAGCAATTCTATACTATACCACCAACCATTATTATTTTTTATTTTTAAAGAAAGAAAGTATAATCTAAATTTGACTTATTTAGGGTTGATATAAATTTAAAGAAAATTAGAAGAATCTACATGCTTGAACTCTAGAAAATAATAAGGAAAAGATCTTACCTTTTGAATTACTTATTCGACCTTATATTTAACATTCTAGGTTTTTCGGGATTCCACGAACAAGAACACAACTCTTTAGGGAAGAACGAAAATACTATCTCCTTTTTATTTATATTCATTATAATAAGATGTAGGGAAAAATCTTATCTCTTGAAACCAATACTTCAAATCCTAGGTCGGATGACTTAGGTTTCCAATGGTTCTACGATAAAGGGAAAGAGGCTATACAGAGAACACAAAATTTCTTATTAAAAATAATTTTCTTTCTATTTATGCTTAGGGTTCCTTAGATGATTTACTCTTATACCCTTATTTTAATTTTAAAAAATTATTTTATTTAAATTTTGCCCCTTCAAAATACGAGAAAATCCAATTTTCTGAAAAATGGCAAAATGGTAATTTCGGTCAAAATCCGAAAATTTTCTAGATCTTGGATGACGAAACAGACTTCACCGTTGGAATCGTCTTATGAAATATAGCTACCACGTCGAATTTCATCGAATTCCGAGAGAGTCAGAATTTCACGTTTTTCGAGGCACTAGGTGTCGGGTGTCGTAAAACGATTTGTGAAAGACATGTGATGTGACAAAAGTCACCTACTATATGTACCCATGTAACACATGTTGCATTATTAGTGAGATGATGGAGATGAATGGCTTAGATTAAGCCATGTGTCAAAAAGTGAAAGGAAGGGACATGGATGGAATTATTGAAAAGTTAAATGAGTATAAGACAAAAGAGCAATAGTCATCTTCTCGAAAGAAAAAGCCCGAAAATGTCACGATGGGTGGGTTTGAGATTACAGAGAGAAAAGTGACTTCTACCAGATTTCAGAGCCGTTTGAATGAGTCGGTTCTTCGGACCAACAAGTGGGATTGTTCTGCAGCGAGGGTTACGCAGTGACCACTTAGGATTTTGTGGAGTTCGACAACTCCAAGAGGTAGGGGTCTTCTCCTACTTGTGTTATTCTTTGTATAAGAGCCATGTGAATGGTTAGGGATATTTAGAGGCTTGATTTAGTCGTAATTTTGGTCTCAAAACATTTGAACAAGTGGAGAAAATTCAAATTGTGTGGCCGTGAATAGTATCAACTCGAGGGTTTCACTGTTCACGTGATTTTATTGTGTTATTTTGTGTGGTTTGGGTGATTCAAAATGAATTGCTTGAGTGGGTAATTAGCCCATGTGAGCTAATTTTGGTGTTATTGATTGTGAATTGAATAACATGGATTATATGAATTTAATTATGTTAATATATACATGAAAAATATATTAGTATGAATATTTTGGAATTAGCATGTGCATTCCATATGCCTTTGAGAGGCGACTAGAATATTAGGTGTGAGTGCATGACATGAAAAAGAAAACAAAACGAAAATGTTTGTGAAAGGAATTCGACGGAAGATTTTCGGAGAAATTGTGTTAGGAGATTGTCCAACAATTCACGCGTCGGAGGGCCCGTGAATTGTTTGGAGGATTATCCATAGATTCGCCTCGGAGGGTTGTCGATAAATTATGCGAGCTTCGGTAGTAAGTTTTCGAGAAAAAAAAAACCTTTGTTTTGAAAGCGTAATTTTACTCGCATTTGGCTTAGGCGTAATGAAGTCGATGGACTCGAGACATGGGATTGGGCATGTAGACATTCAAGTAGGATCATGTATTTACTTGAGTGTGATTGTTTGCCATGACATGTGCACTTAGGTGGGGAGTAACCCATATAGGAAATTATCACTATTGGGCATTGCTCACCCTGTCAAGGGATCACTATTTCAGGTACAGGGAGTGTACAGGAGGACGACGCTCACTAGAGGCCACGTTTTAGAAGAAAGCCGGATTGTGGCTTTCGTATTCATTTTGTATAACATGTATTAAAACTCTAAATTTTGATATATGTTTTGGTTAAGAGTAATGTAATAACTCTTGAACTATTGTTATATAGTTGATATATATTTGTGAGTATTGGTGAATAGGCCCAAGTGGCCATTTTACTCATTTTAATTGTATATGGACCAGGTGTGGTCTTTGTAAAATATTCGAACAGGTTGCCATGTGATTGGGAAAGGTTGTATTTTGGGTAGAGCTCCCCGTACAAAGGAGTCTCTTCCCGATTTTCATGAGTGGTGTCGGGTTACCCGACACCCATGAATATTCCGCGAGTTGAGAGTTGTCAACGAGACACCCCGGTTTTAGGGCGTCACAATCTACATTATTGAACTCTAGAAAATAATAAGGAAAAGATCTTACCTTTTGAATTACTTATTCGACCTTATATTTAACATTCTAGGTTTTTTGGGATTCCACGAACAAGAACACAACTTCTTAGGGAAGAACGAAAATACTATCTCCTTTTTATTTCTATTCATTATAATAAGATGTAGGGGAAAATCTTATCTCTTGAAATCAATTCTTCAAATCCTAGGTCGGATGACTTAGGTTTCCAATGGTTCTACGATCAAGGGAAGGAGGCTATACAGAGAACACAAAATTTTTTATTAAAAATAATTTTCTTTTCTGTTATGTAAGGTTCATAGAAGATTTACTCTTATACCCTTATTTTAATTTTAAAATTATTTTATTTAAAATTTGCCCCCTTAAAAATACTAGTTATCATTAGGCTGAGCAAAACAACCTAAAAAATCAAACTGACCGAAAAACTTAAACGAAAAATAGGTTAACCGAATCAAGCGGTTCGATTTTGGTTTACAAAATATAAGAACTTTGGTTTCGGTTAACCAAGATTATATATTTTGGTTACAAAATATATATATTAGGTTTCCCTACTTGTGGGAGTTATGGCTTTTCCCACTTTTGTTAGTCGCTTTTACTTTTTTCCTCAAAACCAAGCTTTTATCGTTTGCCTCCAAACCAAAGCATATAAGTTATGATTTGTGACACCCCAAATCCCGAGGGTCATTTTTTTTTGGCTACTGGACAAGTTTGTCGCTACAGAAAGCGCCCCGGCCAGGTTGTGTGCGCGCCTTGGGCGCTTCGGCCGCGGCGCCCAGCTCAGATCGCATGAGCGGTTTGCCGCGCGCGTCTTTGTCAGTGCGCTTGGCACTGTTGTGTGTCTTTGTCGACGATCATTGAGCTCTGTCATGCACATTTATGCGTGGCGTGCGCCAGTCATGAGCACTTGACCTGCGCACATCCAACTCTATCGTGGGTGACATAACTTTTTATCCTAGCCAACTTTTTTGTGACATAGAAATACTTTATCGGGAATAAATTTTCCCTACACTATCCAACTTTGTCACGACATAGACTGGCTCTGTCGCGACACTTTCCCCTTGCCTTGGCCAACCCTATCCCGACACTGAAATACCCATGTCGCGACATTTTCTATTACTTAAAACTGGTTCCTCCATCTAGTCTAGACTTAGTTACCTCTAGGGATAGTGCAAAAGGAAGTGTTTTACAATTAAGGTCCTTCAACATTCTTGGCTTACCAAAATTAAAGGATATGCTTCTTGTCGATGGGCTGAAAGTTAACTTTATCTATATCAATCAATTTTATGACCAAGATATGTTTATGAAATTCACCAAGGACAAATTTATTGTCCTAGATCATAATCAGTAGCTAGCAAGTTCAAACACATGCCTAACCACAATTCAAAGAGATACTAACCTTTGGCATAGACGAATGAGACATGTAAGCCACATCAGTTTCATAAATACCATTTCTATGGAAGCTATCATGGGAGTCCCAAATCTCAAAGGAGAACCTGAAAGAATGTGCGAACCATGCCAACTAGGAAAACAAGTTCAAACACCTCACCTAAAGTATCAACTAGGCTCTATTACTAAAGTACTAGAATTGGTCCACATGGATCTAATATGACTCATGCAAGTAGAGAGCATTGCTGGAAAAAGGTATGTGTATGTATGTGTAGATGACTTCTCTAGGTTCACTTGGGTAAATTTCCTTAGAAGAAAATTTGAAGCATTTGAAGAACAACAACAAAGACTGTACAAAGAGCAAAACAATAGGCCCATAAAGATCAGTAGAATATGGAGTGATCATGGTAAGGAATTCAAAAATCCTTGTTTGATCATTTATGCAGAAAGAATGGTATAGAACAGGAGTTCTCAGCGTCTAAAACTCCATAATAAAATGGAGTAGTCAAAATAAAGAACAAAACTCTACAAGAGATGGCTTGAGTAATGCTAAAATCTAGGAGTGTCCCAACTAAACTTTGGGTAGAAGTAGTAAATACAACATACTACATCTCAAACCGAGTGTGTCTAAGGGCATGAACTCTCAAAACATCATATGAGATTTGAAAATGAAATAAACCAAATTTGAATCATCTTCATGAATTTGGTAGTTCGTGCTACATCCTGAATGAAAGGGAACCAAGATGGAATTTTGATGCTAAGGGTGATGAAGGTGTCTTTCTAGGCTTATGCAAACAGACGTGTTTATAGGGTTTACAATAAAAAAACTAAGGCTGTGATAGAATCAATTAATATGCGAGTTGATGATTACCTTTTCTAGATTGAAACATCTAGGCCAGAAGACCCTCTTATGGTGTTAGTTCTTGAAGAATAGAAGACTCTCAATAGTCCCAAAGACGCACCACCATCCCGTGATGAAGAAAGTGAACAAGTCTCCATAGACGTTTGGACCATCTCGAAAAATATGCACCTAGTTATAGCTAATGTTCGGATAACAGAGGGCTCCTTAGAACAACAAAGGCGATAGTGTTGTACACTCTAACATTCAGGCTCAAGACCCCTCTAGGAAGATGCTCAAAAACCATCTTGCCATTGATATTATAGGAGACCCAAAAGCGAGTGTTCGGACGAGGGGCATTCCTAGGGTGAAGTACAGAGAAATGATGGGTCTTAGCCTTGGTTGCCACACCTCCACAATTGAACCGAAAATTACAAGGAGGCTTTAAATGATGAATTCTAGATTCAAGCTATGCATGAAGAGCCATCACAATTTAGATGTAATGAAGTTTAGGATTTAGTTCCAAAGCCCCAACATGAAAATATAATTGGGAGCAAGTGGATCTTCAAGAACAAGACAGATGAAGAAGGAAACATCACTAGAAACAAAGCTCATCTGGTTGCTCAAGGATACACTCAAGTGCAAGGAGTGGATTTTGATGAGACATTTGCACCAATAACCTGGCTTGAGTCAATTCGTTTACTAATGGCATTTTCTTTCACACTCAAGTTCAAACTTTATCAAATGGACGTTATGTGTGCCTTCTCTAGCTGGTATCTACATGAAGAAACATTTTTTGCTCAACCTAAAGGGTTTGAAGATCATCTCCACCCTGATCATGTTTACAAACTAAAAAAAGGCTCTCTATGGACTAAAAAAAGCCCCAAGAATTTGGTATGAGAGACTCACGAAATACCTTCTAAAAGGTGGTTACACGTGAGGGTGAGCAGACCGTAATCTCTTCATTTGAAAAAATAAAAAGGAAGTTATTTTCGTTCAAATTTATGTGAATGACAGAATCTTTAGGTCCATGTCCTAACACCTAGTGGAACAATTTGTAAGAAACATGAGCTTAAAATTTGAAATGAGCTTGGTTGAGAAGCTTAAATACTTTCTAGGTCTTCAAGTACGAAAAACCAACTCAGGGATCTTTATCTCAAAGAAAAAATATGCTAAGAACTTGGTAAGTAAGTTCGGACTTGGTACAACCAAACATCGAAGGACCCTAATAGGGACACATGACAAGATTACTAAAGATGAAGCATGGAATAGTGTTGATTCGACTCTTTACAAAAGCATGATTGGAAGCTTGTTGTACTTGACTGCAAGCCATCTGAACGTATGTTATAGCGTGGGATTTTATGCACGATACCAAGAAAGTCTAAGGATAGTCATCTTTTGGCAGTCAAGAAGATCATCAAATATGATAGTGGTACAACGGACTATGGTATCATGTACACCCGGGACACCACGTCTAGCCTAGTAAGATACTCTGATGCTAATTGGGCTGGAAACTCGGATGACATAAATAATGTAATTCTGATGGAATTATTTCTTTCTTGACAGCAACCACATGTCTTGTTTTTAATTAGAAAAGCGAGCGCATATCACTTTCACGGCTGGCTGAATACGCAGATGGTAGTGGATGAACACAACTCATTTAGGTGAGGAATATGCTTAAGGACTATGGCGTCTCTAGAGAAGTCCTAACACTCTACTGTGACAACCTCAGTGCTATCAATATCTTGAAAAATCCAATTCAGCATTCGAGAACCAAGCACATTAACATAAGGCACCACTACATTCATAACCTAGTTGAGACCAAATCATTGATCTTAGGCATGTATCCACTAAAGATCAACTGGCCAATATTTTCACCAAAGGGTTGGATGCTTCCAAATATGAATCTCTACGATCATCCCTAGGGTTATGCATTATGGACTAGATGGGGTCTCCCCCCCCCTCAGTCTCCAGTAAGCCTCGTTAGCGGTCTGAACCTTTGGGGCATTTATCCTTACCTTGTGAAAAAAAATAAGGGGGAGTGTGTATCTGTATCTTCTTGCTTCATTCTTTAAGGGATATTTTTTCGAAGACAAACAAAAGGGGAGAAAATAAATAGGTGGAGTGTGTATCTGTATCTTCTTGCTTCATTCTTTAAGGAACAGTTTTGCTGAAGACATAGACAAAGGGGGAGAATGTTGGGTTTGAAATTGTCCATATCTTCGTTTCAAGGGTTCTACAAGAAGATAACTACTTTGAGATCGAACTTGATGAAGATTTATGAAGTAGAGGTGAAGTCCATGGTGACACCAGGAAGCAGCTCGGACTAAGGCAATCTAGTGTTGTAGGGATATGCTAAATATGGGAAACCCAGACTAGAAGCAGAGCAGCCGTTGGACACTAATTCGATAAAGCGATAGGTTATGCCAAATCAACAAAATTTATAAACATAATTCCTCCTACTGTCGTAGCATGGCTACTGCAGTATAGTGGTTCTAGGGTCGAACACATGGATGGGTTTTCTTCGTGTAAATGATTTGCAGTTGCTTCAAAAAGGTGAATTTCACTTTGGATTAGGGGTGTTGTAAAAACAGTGGAGGTGAATGGTTTGCAGGCTGAAAATAGACTGAACTAAAAATATGAAAAAGAAATCCTTGAAGCATCGGGCTATTGGGGTTGAGGTCCTAAGGTAAATGAGACGTTATCGGGTCCTTTTCCTCGCTTTGAGGAGGATAACCTATAGTCATTTCCCGAACCAAATCTTCATTTGGCTATAAAAACTGAACCCTAATAATTTCCCTTTTGAAATATAGCATTTATTGGATATTAATGCTCCCCGACAGTGAAAACATATCTCCTGGATCTACCCTATAGTGACAAATAGAGGGCAACTAACTGAATGTCAGTGGATCTAACAATAAGCATCCACTGAACCCTAAAAGATTACCAAATACTAGTCAATCAAGGTAGATCTAAGGGATTTAAACCTAGAATGAGAGATAGAAACATTAATGGAAATAAATGCTTGCATTAAAAATAAGAACCATCATTTACACCAGCAGATTTGCCCTGATAGCCCTTCTCTTCAAAGGATGGAGGGGTTTAGCCAACCATCGCGAGTTGTCATCCTTAAGGGGTGTTTGGCAGCTAAGAAAGTGGAAGAAAGGGAGAGAAAATGAAGCATAAGAGAAAAAGCGGGAAAACTCACTTCAGCGTTTATCTTCGACAAAAGCAAAAATCAAGATCTACATTACAAGATTTCATTTAGGCTTATGGTATCAAATAAGCCAAAGGACAATAATACCCTCAATACCCACGATACATGAAGGGAAAATTGGAAAATTCACAAAAAGGAAGTCAAACGGAGGTCAACAGAGCAAAAAAAAAAAAACAAGAAAATACAGAAGCATTTTCGCACGATGTGAAATTTCGCACCCTTCTGCAAAGCTACTCGCTTTTCAGTTTTCTTGCTCTTCTTTCATACGGTTTTACGATCTGTAATGCTTTCGATTCGGCTCGGGTCGTGCTTGGATGACTCGACAAATTTGGCATTAATTGCTTGCAAAAACTACAAAAATAGCCACAAAATGCGATCAGTAGAATAGTCGGGACCTTAATGTGCAAATCGGGTTAATTTAGTTGATTATTACACAAAAAGTGCTCAAAACCTACAATAAATAGGGCTCAAAATAGCACTTTTTGGGCAGTAATCACTCACCCTAACCAACACATTACTAGTCCCTTAGCAATGAAAGAAAGAAAGAAAGAGCAAACAAAATAATAACAAAATTATGTTCTCAAAAATGGTGTTTCAAAAAGTATGTGGATGAGTAATGCCTAACCCTCAATGAGAATCACCGTAACCCTACCCAATAACCATCACGAGAGAGTGAATGCCATACCAAATTCAGCATCAAAAGAGTTTCATTCTCTAGAAAATCAACCTAGAATTTCCACCAAAATCTAAGTGTTTATATGATTAGTTTTCAACGATAAACTACCAAACTACACTCTCCTGACGAGTCTTTGACTTCGTACACTAAGCGACATAAATAGTCGGGACCTGATCTTGTTCATAATTCTTTTAATTTGTAGGTGCAACGTTGAATCGACTTCTGAAGTCCATGTAACGGGGATCCACCGATGACTCCCAACCAATTAAGGCTTAGAGCATCAAGGCATAAGGATTTTTCAACCGCAAACTCTTCAGGTTTCACCCCGTACTTCAAATGACTTCGAGATTCCAGCACCTATAACTCGCTCAACCTTACCCATGTAGCAAGCACATAAAGTGGGGTGCTTGACTAGTTGCCTTAGGGCTGGGAGAAGCTAAGACTTTCAGTATGCCCCTCGAACCGTGCTCGAGTTTTTTCCGTGAAACATAGAAATTTTCTTCTTTTTCTTTTCTTTTCTTTTCCTTTTTGTTTTTGTTTTTCTCTTCTTTTTATTTTAGAAGACTCATTGGCGCTTTCACAGGGGTCCTTAACCTATTGGAGGTAGTAAATGAAACTAGGATAGGCTTTTGCAAGGTTTAGGAGGTTAGACACTTTTTCAGCTTACTGTTGAAACCTTATGTGCATAGTATGTAGAGGTAGAAGAAAAAGGTTGAAAGCACTAGAATTTAACTGATCATCCACTTAATTAAGCATGGAACCAATCTAACATCAACAACATTGGACAATGTTTCCAATTTTCCTAAGCGACGAATTAAAACACAAAAAAAATGGGTGTAATTTTGAAGCTGGAAGTTTGAGAGTTTGTATGGTATGTATAAAAAGATATATGGCTATATTTTTTTCGACTGCAAAGAAGCCTTCGCGGCTTCACAGCCAAAGCAGACAACTGCACAAACGAGCTAAGCAATGAGTCATTAATTTTCACAAAAAAAAACTTGCTCAAAATAGCAACAAAACATAAATGTAAAAGCCACTTCCTTCGCCAACTCTTCCCCCAACCAAATGTCTCATTGTCCTCAATGGGGCTCGGATTGGAAATTTAGAGAAGGAAGGGCTACCTCCTCAATGGTGAGCAGCTGGTGGTATGTCATCCTTTACATAGGCGAGTGAGGAGAGGCTGTGATGAAGGTAGGAGAGATTTCTTCTTTGTGCTTGAAGAGGCAGGCGGTGCGATGGAGATAGGGAGGCATGCCCGGGATTTATGCACCTGCACGAGGATGGGCGTGGTTGCATTGCAGAAGGGGTGGTCTGAACGCGACTGACCTTTGTGCGTGTCATCCTCTCAGCTAAGGTTGTATGGTTAGCCGCAAAAGATGCTGACGTGGCTAAGAAGGTGAGGATTGCATCCATAATAATGAGAAAATCCCAAGTGGATATGGAGATATGCTGCGGTGGTGGAGCTGATGTACTAGGTCCATTTGACGCTGTAGGAGCTATAGGTATTAGAGGTGCAGGGGATGCCGACGATGTAGGGAATGGAGAAGTGACTGCTGGTGGTGCAATCTGGGGCTCCTCTATATCCTCTGCAGGATGGTCAACTGTTATATCCTCAGCTACGTCTTGAGGTGGGAGGTGCTGAGCACGAGGCAAACGCAGCCACCTATCAATAGTAAGAACGTCCTTGCAATCTCGGTGGCGCTCCAATCGAGGCTCAGCAGGAAAACCCAAATGCTCTAACACTTGGCATAGTAGCCTCGAGAACATGAGGGGTGTGGACTCAGCTCGGATCAGGTTTTACGGTGGACCTTGTCCTCAAAGTGGATCAAGGATATCCTGAAAAGCTCAGCAGGGCTAAACTAATAACCCTCAGAAATGTTGTATAGAGCCTCTAGAATATCTCCTCTTCGCTGCACATTATGTTGGAGTGGGAAGATGTTGGACCACAGTATGTGGTCGATAAGGAGCATGGTCGGAGGAAGGTGCCTCCGAAAAAGTACAGATCCTGCTGTTATGTCTCTGGATAATTTTCAAACCATCTCCCTAGGCAAGGGGTGGCCACAGCCTGTAGTCAGCCAAGTTGGCTACGGCAGCGAGTGAAGCGGTACGCGATATCGACGGCTTGAAGTGTCCCCTCGCGGCCCGTCAATCAAGAGAAATGGATAACGATGGGATAAGAGTACCCTCACGGATGTCATAGTATGGTAGAACTCGATGACTACCGGGTAGAAGAACCGATGGGTCAAAAAGGCTCGAGAATCTGCGTTGCATAAGCCTCATAAGAAATCCTCTAAGCTCGGGATCGTGTAGGCTGAAAAATCATAATATGTCTCACAGTGTACTTCCCTGGTACTGCAATCTGAATGTCTTATAATAGAGCAACGATGGAAGAAGGGGCGCCGGATAATAGAAGCAAGGGACAGATCCAGGGGTAGGTTATCAATTGGACCCTGAACAGGTGGGAAATGAGGCTCCTGTGGCCTCGAACTAGATGACTTGCCTGGGTCAAAAGTCCGAGCCCTTTGGGATGGTCGCCGATGAAGCGAGGGGTGGGCTAAGAGGCGCCCAACCCATGTCATACTGCGAGGTGCGGGAGCGGTAGAATAGGGCCAGTGGATGGAGATGCGGCCAAAGCGCAGCGGAGGATTACTCTGCCTAGCCGGTGGGGTGGGAGGAAGGGCGCGAGGCTAAGGCCCTCACGAGTCACAGCCAATAGCGGATTAAGGAAGAAATGGAGAGGGTGGAAGATTTCTGCTACACCTGAAAAAAAAATACCAAAAATTATGAGAATGTGCAATTGAAAATGAGAAATATTACACATAAAATAAATCTAAAATTAAGAAAATTATGTAAAACTACAAATTAAACTTAAAGTAAAGAAAATAAAAGTCTAACAAAAATTGGAGTGGCTTCTAAGTTACTGTAGAAACCACTCCTACTCAGGTAGCCCTTCAGGTTCATGGTGGATCAAGGAGGAGAAGTCCCTCTATATCTACTATGAGGTGAGTTGTAGTAGATATGAGCTTCTGCCCCTTTGTTTTAAGCACTCTGCCTTCTGGTGGTGTTGGGGGAATCAGTGGTGCTGGAGGAGTGACTGAGGCACTGGATTCTCTATCAAACACTTCATTGTTCTTTATCAATTCCTCCTTCAGTTTGTGAGCACTATGTTTTTGCACATTGTCAGTGATTCATCACAGCTCTTGCTCTTCCATTGATTTATGCTTGCTGCTTAGATGGAAGATGTTGAGCTCCAATTTCATGTTGCCAAATGTGAGTTGTATGACTCCATTATGGCAATTGATAATGGCATTTGATGTGGCCAAAAATGGCCTCCCAAGTATGATAGGTACATGAATAGTACCTTCTACCACCGGCTCTGTATCAAGGACGACGAAGTCTATCAGATAGTAAAATTTATCCACCTTCACCAAAATATCTTCAACTATGCCTTTGGGTATTTTAACGGATCTATTGGCTAAAGATAAAGTAATGGTGGTAAGCTTTAATTCCCCTAAACCCAGCTGCTTGTACACTGAGTATACTTGCAGGTTGACACTAGCCTCCAAATCCAACAGTGCCTTGTCCAAACAAGTGCCTCCGATATTCACCGAGATGGTAGGGCAACCCGGATCTTTGTACTTTACAAGAGTCTTGCACTGAATGATGGCACTGACTTGTTATGTCAGGAAGGCCTTCTTGTCGACATTTAACCCTCTCTTCACTATGCACAGGTCCTTTAAAAACTTGGCATATGTTGGGACCTGTTTAATCATGTCAAGCAGACCTTCACCTGCCTTAGCACCTCTAAAATTTCAGTCTTATTGGAGGCCTTTTTCTTACCTTTTAATGCTTGAGGAAATGGAGGAGGCATACTCTTCTTCATGGAATCTTCTTTTATAATTATCCGTTTTGGCTCCACTTCCTTTTCTTCCTTAGTCTCCTCAACAGGTTTAGGCACTGGCTGCTCAACTTTTTTACCACTTCTCAAAGTGATAATGGCCTTTACTTCATCCATTATAGGGTAGTTTCACTAGCAAAGGCTATCTCATGGATCCCCCTAGGATTGGGCTGTGTTTGGGAAGAATTTCCTTTTTCACCGCACTTTTCTTGAGAAAGGTGGCAAAGTCTTGTGATGGAATATTGCAGGTTGTCTATTTTTTGAGCTAGTTCATTTTGGAGCCCATCCATTATGTTGTTAAGAGTGCTCTCCACAGTGTTGATTTTTTGAGTTAGCTGCACATTGATAGTCTTCTGCTCCTCCACAAAATTTCCTACCACCTTGCTCAGATTTAAAATAGCTTTCTTAATTGGAGATAAAGATGGTGGTGGTTGTGGTTGAGATGAGGAGCCACACTTTTGCTATTGCTGTGCAGTAGGGGGAACATATGCTAGAGTATTTGGCTTCCAAGAGAGGTTAGGATGGTTCCTCCAATTGGGATTATATGTGTTGTTGTATTAGGCATTGGTTGATGGCTTGTATTGGCCCATAACATTGGCATGCTCAGCCATCAAATCCCTCACTGAAGGAATAGTTGGGCAGTGCTCAGTGGTCTGACAAATGAAGCAAGGTTGGTTAGGCACAAGTGCCTCAGCCACTGCCCGCACCTCATGTTGATTTCGTATTTCAAGCTCCTCCAACCTCTTAGCTAAGGTGGATAGCTTTGTCTTCATCTCCATGTCCTCTAGAGTGAGTACATGCCTTCCCTTTGATTGCCTACAAGCCTCACCCTTTCAGCTTCCTTGGGGTTGGGTTCATCCCAAGATTTTGAACTCTCCGCCACGTAATCCAAGAAGTCCATGGCTTCCTCTGGATGTTTTCTCATGAAGTCCCCTCCACACATAGTTTCCAACAACTGCTTCACTGCTTTATAGAAGTGATTAACCAGCATCCAAGTATCAAAGCCATGGTGAGGACAGGCATTTATAGCCTCTAGGTACCTTTCCCAGCACTTGTAGAATTTCTCATTTTCTTGGGCTGTAAAGGTGTAAATCTGCCTCTTCAAAGTATTGGTTTTATGGGTGCTAAAGAATTTCTTTAAAAATTCAGCCTGCATATCTCCCTACTTCCTAATAGTTCTCGGCCTCAGAGAGTTGAGCCTGATTTTAGCCTTGTCCTTGAGTTAGAAGAACTTGGTCTCCTTCAGTCCCATTAAGATGTCCTCTTTGTAAGGAAGGTATTGCATACTTCCTCGAATTCCCGGATGTGTGAGTATGAATTTTCACTCTCCATTCCATGGAAAGTGGGGAGCAGGGGCACAATGTAGGGCTTGATAATTATGTCCTCTGGAGGAGGCATAATGCAAGAGGGTGCACTCACTCTCGGGGGTTGTATATGATCCCTCATAGTTTTGTATGCGTTGGGATTCCTTTGTACCCCTTGTTGGCTTTGCTGCTCCTTAGGTGGAGGCTCCATCTGACCATCGTGTATGCTCAATTCACAGCTCTGTTCTTATGGAGCACTGCTCCTTTCTAATCCCACTCTTTGTGTTCCTATCAGTGTTGCATAAACTCTATGAAAAGCAACCTGAAAGCAACCAGACAAAATAGTAATTTACCAAAAATGTTAATGTTAGCAAAAAATGAAGATAGAAATTGTATATGGATAGTATAAAAATTGAATCAACCTAACAATGAACTGCTAGGGCAAATAACAGTAAAAACAAAAAGGTTGAAAATTCACCAACACTTATGATATGGATCACAAGTTCAACAAATCGTCACTTACACTTAGGCACCATCCCCTGCAACGGCGCCATTTGATTTGATAAAGTGGTAGGTTATGCCAGAATCAACAAAATTTATAAACCAAATTCCTCCTGCTTCCTAGCATGGCTACTGCAGTATGGTGGCTCTAAGGTCGAACACAGGGATGGGTTTTCTTCGTGTAAATGATTTGCAGTTGTTTAAAAAAGGTGAATTCACTTTGTATTAGGGGTGTTGTAAAAACAGTGGAGGTGAATGGTTTGCAGGCTGAAATAGACTGAACTAAAAATATGAAAAAGAAATCCTTGAAGCATCGGGCTATTGGGGTTGAGTTCCTAAGGTAAATGAGAGGTTATCGGGTCCTTTTCCTCACATTGGGGAGGATGAACTATAGTCATTTCCTGAATCGGATCTTTATTTGGCTATAAAAACTAAACCCTAATAATTTTCCTTTTGAAATATAACATTTATTGGACATTAATGCTCCTCGACAGTGAAAACATATCTCCTTGATCTACCCTACAGTGACAAATAGAGGGCAACTAGGCGAGATGTCGGAGTGGATCCAAAGCGATAAGCATCCGAACCTGAGATTGCGAATGCTAGTCAATCAAGGTAGATCTAAGGGATTTAAACCTAGAATGAGAGATAGAAACATTAATGGAAATAAATTCTTGCGTTAAAAACAGAGAACCATCATTTTACCTCAAAATCGTTGCCTAATAGCCCTCCTCTTCAAGGATGGAGGGGGTTTAGCCAACCATCCCTTGAGTTGTCATCCTTAAGAGGTGTTTGGCAGCCGAGAAAGTGGAAGAAAGGGCGAGAAAATGAAGCATAAGAAGAAAAGCGGGAAAACTCCCGCCTAGCAGTTGTGTCTTCAACAAAGTAAAAATCAAGATCTCTATTACAAGATTTCATTTGAGCTTATATAGTGCTCAAATAAGCAAAAAGACAATAATACCCTCAATACCCATGATACATGAAGGGCAAAATTGGAAAAATCACAAAAAGGAAGTCAAAAGGGAGGTCAACGGAGCAAAAAAAAACAAGAAAATGCAGAAGCAAAATTCGCACGGTGCGAAATTTCGCATAGTGCAAAATTTTCGCAGGTGCGAAATTTTCGTACCCTTCTGCGAAGCTGCTCGATTTTTCAGCTTTTTCTGCTCTTCTTTCCTTCTAGTTTCTGATCTGCAATGCTGAGTTCGACTCGAATTCTACGTGCTTGGATGACTCGAAAAATTTGGCATTAATAGCTTGCAAAAACTATAAAATTAGCCACAAAATGTGATCAGTAGAATAACCGGGACCTTATTGTGCAAATCGGGTTAATTTGATTGATTAGTACATAAAAAGTGCTCAAAACCTACAATAAATAGGGCTCAAAATAGCACTTTTTTGGCACTAATCAGACACACGTGAGTCTATTGGCTCAAAGGCCAAGGAACTTGGGTAGTAAGTAACCGATGGGTATGGGATCTATTTGGCAAGTGGATAACAATCACATCTTAGAAGATCTGGACTTCTAAGCTATCAAACCATAGTTGGAAACAATCTAAGATTCTATTATGAAGAGGATACTTAAGCAGCAAGTTTCCTAATTCTTGTTGTGATAGATTAACGGAAAGAATAGAAAAAAGAATGTATGATTGGAGTCATATTAGGATAATGATCCACCCTAGTCTAGTCTTTGAAGATCGAATCCACAAGGCTATAAATTTGGGGGTTTGAAAGATGCTTGGTACGGATTTTAGGACCAGAGCTTGAAAAAGAACAAGGGAAGTCCTGATGTACTAAGAGAATAGGAAATGCAGATACTCCATTGGTGAAAGATGATGTTCTTTTTATTATTCATCTTATATTGATGTAATGTGTGTATAGGTGTGCGATGTTGTAGAGAGGGGAATGAAGGGGGTTCATTCTGAATTCTACTATGAGTGATTAGGTTTCAAGAAGGGCTATTGATAGAGAAGGAGTCTCGTACCACATAAGACTAATTGTAAACCTTGACTTAGATAAGTGGAAATCCTTTCATCATGGCATAACCCTGTGGACGTAGATAAGTTGCTGAACCAAATAAAAGGTTGTGTGTGCCTTCACTTTATTGCAAATATATCACACCTTCTCTGCACACACTAAGTCTTATAGGGGGAGTTCGAACATACTACACTAAAGTGCAAAAGAGATCACAGTCCAAACATCAAAGACTGTGACTTAGAACACATACTTAATTATATCTGTCATGTGATAACATTTATCATATTATCAACCTTCTATCTCCACTTACATCCTAGACAACCCTAAGTTTGAAAATGATTTCATATTGTACTTTGCTTTAATTTAACAAAAAAAAAAAGTGATAGCATTTATCATACCGTGGCCTCTCTATCTCTACTTACATAATAAAAGCAATCGATTGAAAAATGGTCAACATCATCCATTATCTCTTCAACATGAAATTCTTTCTCTTCTTTTCTCTCTCATTCTCTCTCTTGTACTAATTGGATTCTTTTTTAAAAATTGCATGTTTATTTTTTATTTTGTCCTTTATGAACCATTTGGAGTTTATTATTTTAGACATATATCCAAAGAGTTAAAGTGGGAAGAACGGAAATTTTTTCATTCATTATTTTTGTAATATTTTTTATTTTAGATTTAGTTATTTGTTTTGTTCTTTTTATAGCTACGTTTGGAGGGTAAGAAGTTGGATGCAGAGAAAGTAAAATGCTAATTTTGTGGCTTGTAAATTTCTAGTGAACACTCATTGCTTTGATTTATGTATTTATTTTTTGACAAAAATGTTAGATTAATTTATTAATTATAGATTAAACATAATCATATTACAATTTTAATTGTGTAATTGTGCATGTTAATTTTAGATCATTTATGGGATGATTTAATATTAACTAGCTATGGACTCATGGTTTTATCTTCTCATTTGCTTTGGTAATCCCATTGAATCAAAACTCAATTGTTTCCTTTTGCTCTATATATATAAGTAAATAGAGTCCTACAATTTTTAAGGGTTTCGTAGAACATGCTTTGGGGAGAAGGAAATAACCATCTTCAACCCTAACTTTTATTTGATCTCATCCTTATAAATTTAAGAGACAAATGACAACCAACAATTCCGAATTCATGCCGGTATGTTTTTTATACACTATGGATTGATATGTTTCTTTGTTCAATAAAGTTATTATTTTGTAATGCATTTGTTGGGTCTTTTGATTATTTATCAATTGTTTTTAAGCTCAATAAATACTCTTGATTTTACAAAATAATTTAACAAAAAACTCAATGCTTGATTTAAATATAAACGAAACAGAGGGAACAGAAAAAAGAAAAGAAGGTGCAAGGATAGGGAGTTGAAAGGGAAAGACTATAATTATGATCATGCCTTCGAGTATTGGATTTTTGTTATAATGATCGTTTATTAATTATAAATTTCAATCAAAACTACTTTTTAGGAATATTGATTAAACCCTTATCTCTTTGGGATTCTTGTGCAGGTTTAAAAAAATATTGCAATCAAGTTACTATAAAATTATGACTTGGGATATAGTTAAGTATGTAACTGAAATAAAAACAATAAATCCTCCTCCCTAAAAGCTTTAATTTTTTGCAACGTCAAAGGCAATGCACAAGTTTATAAGTCTATACATTGTTATTATATTGATATTTGTATTACACAAACTAAAAAAAATTATTTATTAAATCTTACATATTTTCCCATGAAAGCCTTTTACACTAACCTCGCAAAGCCATGGAGATATGCAATGGAGCAAAAATGACTATGTCTCAATCTCAAAACATAAACCCAAGCTACCAAAAACAAAGGAGAAGGTGGTCGATGCACATGGGAATGGAAACCCTAAGAGAAAACAAGAATATATACAAAGGACATGATTGGTAATTTATAATATAATAAGGGCATAATGATAATTTTGTATTTGGAATGGGGCAAGGCAATAACTAGAAATCCCATATGCGAGTCGATTGTTTTGAAAAGCTACCCAAACTCGAATAGCCTATTCTCATACCCATCCCAAACGTGGCAAGAGGAGAGTCGAGTTAGTCTGGTATGAGAAAAAATTGTCATTCCTCAATACTATCTCTCTCTCTTTCTCTTTCTTTCCCTTTCCTATTGGTCGCCCTCCTAAGTCTCCTCCTCACCTTCTTTCTCTACATAGTTATTTATATTTATTTAAAGCAAGATTTTGTCTTAATACTATTTAAATCATTTTTGAATGTTTTAAGATGGTGATTATATTTTTTCAAAAATACATGTTTTGTTTTGAAATATTATCAAATTTAAAATATTATTTATTAGTTTGATACATAGGAGCTCCTATTGTTAGAATATGTCTCAAATTTTCAATTAGTATTTATTAATTTTTGTAAAGAATATCGTATAGGATAATTCTTAATTGTTATATTATTGTAATATTATATTTCCTTATAAAATAAGGAAAGTTTGTTGGAAAAATGGGTTTGAGCACATTAATTAGCTATCTTTGAGCTAAAATTAAAATGGGTCCCTAAACCTTTTAGAGACAGGTCCACATGGGAATGTGTTCTCCTCCATGAGAAGATGAAGATTATATATTGAGTTACTCAAAACCATTAAGGAGTGAATTAGAAATTGCATCCAAACATCACCCTTTAAAGATGGTAACTAAATGTTTAAGCTTGTGAAAAAGCTTGTGTCCCACATCGGATGGGAACAAGACCTTTTAAGGTATATATACACCTACCTTGTAGTTAGGTTTGGGCCCCAAGGGGCACCTCAATTTTTTGGAAGGGGGATGACCTAACTCATGCTTGGTTTACCACACACGTGCACGCCGCCCAGGGCCAGGCTCGGGTTCGGGATCAGGATGTATATATCCTTAATTTTTTTAAACCTGAAGGGTTACCATTGGGAGTCCAAAACGCCGTCGTTTTGATGGAACCTGTTGACTGAATGAACACCTTCTTCTCCACAATCGCGAATGTGTCTGAACAGGCACGACCCTAGCCAAGCTTCATGACTGTATCGAACAGTCATTAGCAGGTCTATAAAAGGCCACACATTCTCTTATTTGGATTAAAAAAATTTTGCATTCATCCGTTCATGTTACGTTTAAGAGAGAGTGAGTTCTGCACAGTCCGGGTTTGACAGCCAACAAAGAAAGTGCTTTCTTACTGTTGGGAGATCATTTCATCTTTGGGAGATGGTGCGGCTTTCTAGAAGCACCAGCTGTGACGATATTTGTCTTAAGGAATTGTGTCCAACACAAGACTTGATCTACGAGGTTCCAACTTATTGTTTTTGATACGGTTTTCATACCAAGCAATTCCACATACTGCTATGTTCATCTCTTTTGCTTTGTTCATTCTATTTTACAGTACATATTTACCTAACAATCTTAAGACAAGTATGTTTTTTGTTTTTTTCGTTTTTACATAAATCTTGCAAACAGAACGTTCTGCTGCAATTTTTTTTTTGTTTTGTTTGCAAAAACGTTTTGTTTATGTTATTTTTTTTTTATATATCACTACATTTTTTTTTATATAGATATCAGTATGTTTTTATTGACTTGATTACCGTTACGGACTCTTGCCCTTTAGTTTTGCATTTATTTATAGACTTGAACTTGATTACAGGAATCTGGCTTGTTGCACTAAACGTTGGAATGTCTGAAGCTGTTGCACTAAGCGGGTTACGGAATCTGGCTTCTTTGCCTTTGGAAGTTGTTTTAATTTAAATATTGATATCAGTTTACATCTATATGTTTGCATTGGATTTGTTTATTTTAAATATTGATATCAGTTTACATATATAAGTTTACATATCGGTTTCTCGGTTTCTCGGTTCTGATATTCGTTTACTCATATCAGTTTTACTTAACAGAATTCGGTTATGATATCAATTTATATATCAATTGTAATATTGTTTTATTGATCATTTCTGCAAAACGAAAATCTGTATGGTTGTAATATATTTTATTTGTTTTGCTCATAATTTGGCTAAGCAACTTTTTTTTTCTTTTGATGCTTTTTAAGATACTGTATTCTGTAAAAACATTTATTTGTGCTCAGAATTTGGCTAAGTCACATTTGTTAATTTTAAGATATTGTTTCTGTGAACAGTAGCCACCTTTATTCAAAACTGGTTTTATTCAACATTTGGCTAAGTCATTTTATTAATTTAATATACTATTTCTAGCAAACAGAATTCGGTTCGGTAGAATGACTACTGATTCTACGACATGGTGCCTCCTCCACTTTGTTATACGCCAATGACTATGAGTCATGGAGATAAGCCAAAAAATTTAATGGGACAGAATTCAAAAGGTGGCAACAAAAGATGTTGTTCTACCTAACCACCTTGAATTTGGCCCGTTTCCTTCAAGAGGATATTCCCGCATTGAAGGAAATTGAAACTGATAGGCAAGTGGTTGCCGTTGTGGAAGCATGGAAGCATGCTGATTTCTTGTGTTGCAACTACCTCTTGAATGGCGTGAATGACTTGTTATATAATGTTTATTAAACGCTGTGTTAGCAAGAGAACTATAGGAATCCTTGGGCCAAAGTACAAGGCGAGGATGCAGGGCTCAAGAAGTTTGTAGTGGGAAAATTCCTAGACTACAAGATGCTTGATTCCAAGACAGTGATCATCCAAGTTCAAGATCTACAAGTGATTCTGCATGACATACATGCATAAGGGATGTCTCTCGGTGAATCCTTCCAAGTGGCTGCAATTATTGAAAAATTGCCACCACTATGGAAAGAATTCAAGAATTACCTAAAGCATAAGCGGAAGGAAATGAGACTTGAAGACTTGATAGTGAGAAATTTAAGAATCTGGGGAAGACAACATGCGTCTAAGAAGAATGCGAGGCAAAGGGCTATGGAATCAGGGGCGATGTTGTGGAACAGGGCAGACCTCCTGATAACAAGAGGCACAGCGGCAACGATCCTAAGCAAGGTCCTATGAAAAAGTTCCAAGGAAAGTGCTATGTGTGCAACAAACAGAGATGCCGTGCTAAGGGTATCGTAGTCGCGAGGAATAAGGAATCAGAAGAAACACCCTCGAAGCCAATGTGACTAAAGTAGAGCGATGTCTGCGAGACATGAACACTACCGGTCGTAGTCTCAGAAAGGTGAACTTCATTGGCGATAATACCAAGGAATGGTGGGTGAACGGGGGCTACTCGTCATGTTTGCTCAGACGAAGATGTTCTCATCATATCAAACCATAGATAATGGAGAAACGACTCTTTATAAATGACTCCTCTTCTTCAAAGGTTGAAGGCCAAAGGGAAGGTAGTATTGAAGATGACATCGGACAGGAACTTACTCTCAATGATGTGTTGCATGTGCGGAGAATTTGAAAGAATCTAGTGCGGATCATTGTTGAGTAAGAAGGTTGAGTTAGTGTTGTCCTCAGAGACAACTTCATCCTCACCAAAAATGGGATGTATGTGGGAAAGGGTACATGAGCAATGGGCTGTTCCAAAATGAATGTAATGACATTGTACCTCTATTAAGAATATCAATAAAAGACACGTCTTACCTTTACATGCTTGAATCTTCAAATGTGTGGCATGGTAGAGTAAGACATGTTAATTATGATACATCGTGCAGATTAATTAATATGGAATGTTTGCCTAAATTTCAAATAGATCCAAATCATAAATGTGAGATTTGTGTGGAATCTAAACTTACAAGAACTTCTTTCCAATCAATTGAAAGAAGTAGTGAACCTCTAGCATTAATACATTTAGATATCTGTGATCTGAAATTTATTCAAACAAGAGGTGGTAAGAAATATTTTCTTACATTAATTGATGATTGCATAAGATACTGTTATGTTTACTTATTGAGAAGTAAAGATGAGGCATTGGAAATGTTTCAATATTTCAAGAATGAGGTGGAAAACCAACTTGATAGAAAAATCAAGGTAATAAGAGTGATAAATTGGTGAATGAAGCACCTTTTGGTGATTTTGTTCACGACATGGTATAATACACAAAAAATATGACTCACCTTGGCGGAACCATTCACCTCGGCCAAAATGGGGTTCTTTGAGCGTAAGAGCATAACTTTAAAAATGATGAATACATTACTATTAAGTTACGGACTACCTTAAAATTTGTGGGAAGCAATTCTTTTCATAGAGTATATTCTCAACAACTACCTCAAAAGAAAGCCAATAAATCCCCTATGAGTTGTGGAAAGGTCGAAGACCTTCTTACAAATACTTAAAAGTGTGGGGGTGTCTGGTTAAAGTGGCGGCACCTATACCTAAAAAGGTTAAAATAGGACCAAAAATAGTTGATTGTGTTTTCATTAGATATGCACATAATAGTAGTGCAAATCGTTTCCTGATTCATAAATAAGAAATTATCGATATGCATGCCAATACTATTATCGAATCAAGGAATGCATCTTTCTTTGAAAATGTATTTCCTTACAAATCCTGAGTCGAACTCAAGTAAAGAACTCATGATACTGCAATAGAGCGATAGTCAGGAATATGAGATGATGAGGAAACCTAGACGCAGCAAAAGAACTAGAACGTCAAAATCTTTTGGTCTAGATTTTCTAACGTATCTATTAGAAGATGAGCCTCAAAGCTTTAAGAAAGCTATGCCGAGCCCTGAAGCTCCATATTGGACAGAGGCTATAAACGATGAAGTATAATCCATCTTCCAAAATCATACATGGGAACTAGTGGATCTTCCACCGGAGATTCAAACCTCACAGAGATATAAATGGATATTCAAGAAGAAAATGAAACGGATGGATCTATTGATAAATATAAAGCCATATTGGTTATCAAGGGATTCTAGCGAGAAAAAAGAAAGGCGAGACTATATTGATACTATTCACCGATGACAAAATATCATCCATTCAAATGTTAATAGTTATTGCAGCTATACACAATCTTGAGATACATCAAATGAATGTAAAGGCATTTCTTAAATGGTGACTTAGTTTTGAAGAAATCTACATGGAACAGCCCGGAAGGGGTTTATTGTTCAAGTCGAAAAAGAAAGTTTGTCAGCATTGAAATCCCTATATGGATAAATGACACGATACGTGGCATGAGAAATTTGATAGTGTAATGATGACAAATGGATTCAAAATCAATGGAGTGTGACAAATGTGTATATGTCGGGAACAGAACGATGGATTTGTCATTATTTGTCTCCTATGTTGATAGTCATACTCATTATGAATTTAGCAATAATGAAATCATTAAAACTACCAAGGAAATGTTCAACTATAAGTTTTTACATGAAAGACTTATATAGGTGTTGCTGATGTTATACTTGGGATAAAGATCTCCAAAACATCAGATGGACTAATATTATCTCAATCACATTACATTGAAATTCTCAAGAAATTTAAACAAAATGATAGTCCAATGAGAACACTGTAGATGTAAATCTACATCTATCAAAAAATAATGGCAAAGCACTTTCCACCAAACAAGAATAATATAAGCAATTGGTAGCCTGATGTATGTCATGAACTGTACCCGTCCAGACATAGCTTACGCTGTCAGTAAATTGAGTAGATACATAAGTAATCCAGGTCCGGACCATTGGAAGGTAATAGTTAGAGTTTTGAGGTATTTGAAATACACCCAAAACTATGGATTGCACTACTCAAAATATCTAGCAGTACTTGAAGGATCTTGTGGCGCGAGGTGGATATCAGGTACAGCTAGAAAGTCCACAGAGTGGCTATCTATTTATACTTGGTGGTGGGCGTGTCTTGGAAATCTTCTAGAAAAGTGCATTGCTAGATCCACGATGGAATCCTAAGTTTATTGCACTAGATAAAGGCTGGTGAAAGAAAGCGAGTGGCCGTCATTTCTTAGAAGATATTCGATGGCGCAAACACGTACTGCTTTATCTTGCATTCATTGCAATAGTCAATTAGCAATTGGAAGACCACATAGTCATATATATAATGGTAAGTCTCGACATATTCGTCGAAGACATAATACCATAAGACAACTTCTCTCTAATGGTATTATGACCATTGAATACATAAGGTAAAAAGAGAACATTGCGGATCGTTAACCAAAGGTTTGACCAGAGAGCAAGTAAGTAAATCATCAAGGGGAATGGGTTTAAAGCCGATGCACTAAAGAGTCGCCAAAATGGAAACTCAACCTAACTGACTGGAGATCCCAGATCTAGGTTCAAAGGGATAACCGAATTTTGTGTGACTCATTGAAGATCACTACGGAGAAAAAATCTCCTACTCGTTCCTATAATGAGAATAGTGATGCCTACAACGTTGAACAAGGTAAGCCACACTTTTAATGATTCTTATATCTTTTTAAAGACAAGTGGGGTATAGCAGAATACCTTCCATAAGAAGTCACCTATGTGAGTGAGAACTGGGTCGGTTCTATGACAATGATAACGGCTAAATTCTGCGGGCATTCATGAAACCGAGGTATTCGGGGCAATGAACCTGACCATGAGAACCAAGCCCAATGTCGGGAAGATTCTGCGTGAATGCTATTGTCTTGGTTTACACACATGATTGGACAGTTCAAGACATCATGTTCAGCGATCAATCGATAACCCGATAGCATTGCCGCGATGGAGTTCAAGGCCGTAAGCTACCTTATCTTCTGAGAAAATTTCATTCATGTGGGGATTGTTGGAAAAATGGGTTTGAGGCATTAATTAGCTTATCTTTTGAGCTAAAAATTACAATGGGTCCCTAGGCCTTTTCGGTGGGTCACATGGGAATGTGTTCTCTATGAGGAGATGAAGATCATATATTAAGTTACTCAAAACCATTAAGAGAATGAATTGAAATTGCCTCGAACATCACCGCTGGATGGTAACTAAAGGTTTAAGCTTGTGAAAAAGAAGCTTGTGTCCACATCGGATAGAACAAGACCTTTTAAGGTATATACACCTACCTTGTAGTTGGGTTTGAGCTGGGGGCTGCTGGATTTATTGTGAAAGGGGGAGGACCTAGCTTCGTACTTGGTTCACCACACTGCGTGCCTTGACCTCACAGCGCAGAACCCGGGTAGGGCTCGGGTTCGGGATGTATATATCCTTAATTTTTTTAAACCTGAAGGGTTACCGTTGGGAGTCTAAAACGCCGTCCTTTTGATGACACCTGTTGATTGAATGTCGCGACTATGTCTGAACAGTCACGACCTTAGCCAAGCTTCATGACTGTACCGAACAGTCATGAGCAGGTCTATAAAAGGCCACATATTCTCTTATTTGGATTAAAAAAATATTGCATTCATCCGTTCATATTACGTTTAAGAGAGATTAAGTTCTGCACAGTCCGGGTTCGACAGCCAACAAAGAAAGTGCTTTCTGTTGGGAGGTCATTTCATCCTGGGAGACGAATTGCAAACTTTCTCGAAGCACCACTGCGAGGGAAATATTTGTCTTAAGGAGATTGTGTCTAACACAAGACTTGTTCTACACACAGGTTCCAACTTATTGTTTTTATTCTGGTTTTCATGCAAACAATTCCACATACTGCTATGTTCATCTCTTTTGCTTTGTTCATTCTATTTTACAGTACAGATTTACCTAACAAAGTTGTTAGGGATATCCCTATAAATATTCTAGGTCATGAGGGAAAAAAGTTATGCGAGAGAGATGATCTTATAAAGGCTACACGACGTGTGAGTATTGTGAGGTATTTTCTCAGTATTGTAGGCATCCTAGAGTTTTGTGATTTGTGATTTTTTATAGTCGTTGTAATACTTTGATACTCAAATCATATTCTCGATTTTCAGAGCAGTGAAAGATTATCTCTCATTCGCGGATGTAGGCATGATTAGCCGAATCACGTTAAAACCCTAGTGCATCTTTATGTTGACTTCTTCATCTTTGTGTTCTTGAATTGATATTCTCGTGCATCAAAGCTTCAATTTTCATAACAAACTAGTATCAGTGTGACCTCTATCCAGGGTCCTAGTTGATAGCCCGTTAACTGCGTGCTAGGTGGGTAGGGGTGTCAACGACTTTGGTATCGAGCATGGGTACGGTACCTGGAAACGGGGACATGGGTTTAAGCTATGGTCGTGGGTGTTAATGCGATATGAGCATCACAGCTCGATGTAAGGGTTTAGGTATGTGATTACCTAGGCAGTCACAGAATAGGATTAGAACACTACATACATTGTGTTTTTATGTGTGCTTTTGTGTATAACATGATGTGTGTTGCATGTTGTGTGCATTTATGCATGATTGGATATATATGGAAAACAAAGAACACTAGACTTAGAGAGCATGATCATAGGTGTTCGGGAACTGCTATTTATTAGTGTTTGGCATCATGCATCACTAATGACTTGCTGCACGGACAGTTATGGGTTGGCTAGCAAGCCTTACCCTAGAGGACAAGGTGAGACAGGATTTGAGTTTACCTCTGGTTGTTTGTGAGTACGAGGATGTTTTTCCGGATGAGCTACTAGGATTACCTCCGCACAGGGATGTAGACCTTGTTATTGAGTTACACCTTGGTACGTCACCCATTTCTATGACTCCACATAGGATGACACCAGTTGAGTTTCAGGAACTCAAGGTCCAGAGGGTTTCATTAGACCGAGTACTTCACCTTGGGGCCCTCCAGCTCTATTTGCGAAAAAGACTCGCTTATGTATCGACTACCGACAGTTGAACAGGGTTACGATCAAGAATCGGTATCCATAATCGAGGATTGATGATTTATTTGATCAGTTGAGAGGGGCGCAGGTCTATTCTAAGATAGATCTCCGTACGGGTTATCATCAATTGAGAGTTAGGCAGGCAGATACCCCTAAGATAGCGTTTAGGACGTTGTATGGGCATTTTGAGTTTATAGTGATGCCTTTCAGATTAACGAATGCGCCAGCGGCATTCATGGATCTCATGCATAGGGTATTCCAGCCCTATTTGGATCAATTTGTTGTGGTCTTTGTTGACGACATCTTGATCTACTCCCAGTATGAGGAGGAGCATGAGGATCATTTGAGGATTGTTCTCCAGGCACTCAGGGATCATCAATCGTATGCTAAGTTCAGCAAGTGTGAGTTTTGGCTTACTGAGGTGAAATTCTTGGGACATGTAGTGTTAGTTTTAGGTGTGTCAGTAGACCCTGAGAAGGTAGAGGTTGTTATGAGTTTGGAGAGGCCAAAGTTAGTCTCTTGAAATCTGCTTGATTTCTTGGGATTAGCGGGAGTATTACAGGAGGTTCATTGGGGACTTTTCTCGATTAGCTGCGCCTATGACTAGATTGACCGAAGGAGGTCAAGTATGAGTGGAATGACCCGTGTGAGAGGGAATTCCAAGAGTTAAAAAGGAGGCTTACAACAGCTCCTATTCTGATAGTCCTGGAAAGGGGACAGAGGTACACAGTGTATTGTGATGCCTCGAAGGATGGACTGGGATGTGTTCTGATGCAATACGAGAGAGTTGTATCTTATGGTTCATGATAGTTGAAGAACCACGAGCGTAATTACCCGACACATGACATGGAGTTGGCAACTATAGTCTTTGCCTTGAAGATATGGCGCCACTATTTGTATGTTGAGCAATTCAAGGTCTTTTCAGATCACAAAAGTCTAAAGTATATCTTTACATGGCGGGACCTCAACATGAGGCAACGCAAATGGATGAAGTATCTCGAGGATTATAACTTTACTTTGCATTACCATCCGGGTAAGGCAAATGTGGTGGCTAATGTGCTTAGACGAAAGTCATGGGGAATGTCACAGTGTGGCTTCGGGAGTGGTAGATACCGAGACTATATGGAGACGATTCTTTCTGATGCAGTGATCGGCTTCAGTGTTTTGGGTGTTTAATGGCTACACTTTCCACTATTGGTTGAGGTGATTGGAGTCCTAAGGCGGGGCGAGATGGTGTCCATTAGGGACCGGGTATAGGGTAGTACAGGTGACGAGGGCTAGGCCATTCACACGGATGATAGTCTTCGATATAGGGGACGGATTATGGTTCCCTAGTTGGCAGAGTTGAGAGAGGAGATTCTAAGGGAGTTCCATTACTCTCGTTTTACTCTGCATCCAGGTGGCACGAAGATGTATCATGATCTTCGTCGCTAGTATTATTGGAGCGGGATGAAGAGACACGTTAGGGATTTTGTTCGACGATGTCTCACGTGTCAACAGGTTTAGGCGGAGCATCATAGGCCAACAGGGTTACTCCAGTCATTGGAGGTAGCGGAGTAGAAGTGGGAGCATATCACGATGGATTTTGTGACTCAATTGCCACGGACATCGCTGAAGCATGATGCGGTGTGGGTGATAGTGGACAGGCATAATAAGTTGGCACATTTTCTTTTTGTGCGGATGACCTTCACATTGGAGGAATTCTGCAAGTTGTACATACGAGAGATTGTACAGTTGCATGGAGTGATGATCTCTATAGTATCGGATCGGGATCCTAGGTTTACAGCTCAGTTCTATAAGAGTTTACAGAGAGCCACAGGGACACGGTTGAGGGTGAGTACTTCTTTTCATCCACAGACTGATGGTCAGTCAGAGAGGACTATATAGGTGTTAGAGGACATGATGAGAGCATGCGTCCTAGATCTTAAGGGTAGCTGGGAGGAGCATTTTCCCTTGGTCGAGTTCGCCTATATATAACAATAGTTATCAGGTGAGTATACAGATGGCGCCCTATGAGGCATTCTATGGGAGGCCATGTCGATCTCCAATTTGTTGGACCGAGGTAGGAGAGAGATCCACCATGGGTCCGGAGTTGATTAGTGACACCTTAGTGAAGGTGGAATTGATATATAAACGTCTTCTCACGGCTCAAAGCCGGCAGAAGAGTTACGCCGACAGACGACGATGACCTTTAGAGTTTGAGGCGGGTGATCATGTCTTCTTAAAGGTGATGCCTAAGAGAGGAGTGGTCAAGTTTGGAAAGTGGGGAAAGCTATCATCGAGATATATTGGGCCTTCGAGGTACTCGAGAGGGTGGGTATAGTTGCTTATCGGTTAGCATTACCACCGAGTTTATCGAGTGTTCACGACGTATTCCATGTCTTCATGCTCCAGATATACACTCTAGATCCGACTCATGTAGTAGATTGGGGCGAGCTTGTTGTTGATACAGATGGGACCTTTGAGGAGGAACCAATGTGTATCATGGATAGCCGAGACCAGGTTTTGCGACGCAAGACTGTGAGGCTAGTGAAGGTGTTATGGCGGCACTGAGGAGTGGAGAAGGCAACATGGGAGCATTAAGACACGATGCGTACCGCCTATCCCTTCTTCTTTTAAGGGGGCAAGAATGTAAGACTCGAGAAAAACAAAACCTAGAAATTTGAATTTTTGCTAAGAAGGGCAAAATGGTAATTTTTTCGGAATTCTTTCTAAATCTCGGATGACAAAATGGACTTCCGTTGGAATTGTCTCGCGAAATCTAGTCACCCAGGCGAATTTCGTTGAATTCCAAAACAATCGAATTTTCACGAATTTCAAGACGGCGGGCCACGATAGACCCCGAAAACAAGATTTTTAGAAAAATCCTGAAAAATGTCAAATTTTTAAAGAATGTCAATTTAAGATAGATGGAACTAAAATTGTGACGAAATAAATTGTTTCGGGGCGAAAACGAACCGGGGAAGCATGACACGTGGCATGATGTGAGCCCGTGTCTCATTTATAAATACAAGAAATATCTAAAAAAGTCAAAAAAATATCTCACAAGTTGGTCTAGGACCAAACGTTAGAGAGAGAGAGAGAGAGAGAGAGATTAGGGAGAAGAAAAGCAATCTTTCTTCGGCGATTTCACGGGGTTTTGCCGGTTGGAACTCGACAAGCCGAGAGTTAAAGCTGCTCTACGAGATGAAAGCTACGCGTGGGCACCGGAATCACAAGATTTCGCCAAGGTCCAAGGTTCAGGTATCCAAGGAAACCGAGAAAAGGCGGTTTCCCTGGAATCACGCTAATTGAGGTAGGGTTTTTATCCTACTCGGTTTAATTTCTATCTAAGGGCATGTGTGTGTGTGTGATGGAGAATGTTGTCGGTTTTCCTCCGACCCCATGAGCGTGATTTTGGCGCAACGGTCATCTATCATTCGGAGTGAGTGATTCTAATTTCTGGATAAACTAGACTTATAGGAGAACATATCTCCTTGAAATAGGTCTATCCAAATTCCGACCCCTTTGGACTCAGAAATGCATTCACATTGGAGCTATGTTTAAGCAGTTTTTTTGTTATGTTTTGAGACCCCGTGACTGAGGTTTGGCCATAACTTGGCCATCACTCATCGGAATTTAGTGATTCTAATTGTTGTCTAAACTAGACTTATAAGATAAAGTATTTCCTTGAAATAGGTCTATCCAAATTCCGACTCCTTTGGACTCAAAAATGCATTCAAATGGGAGCTATTTGGGACGGTTTTGGTTATGTTTGAAAAGCGGGTAATTACGATTGTTTTAGGACATATCTTGAGTTTCGGTGATCCGATTTGGGTGATTCCAATTGGAGAAGAACCCTAAGAACCGTCTCTTCAAATGAGTACAAAGAACCAGTGTCAAATTATGGATTAAGACCCCTGAAATTGGGTATAACAAACTATTTCCAATGTGAGCAGAGTAAACTGACTAGTTTTGAATGAAAAGCCCATAACGTCTTTGTACGAACTCCGTTTCGGGTGTTCTTGGAATCTATGGAAAGCTCATTGAGTCAAGAACCTATCCATATGAATGTGGAGGGTAATTGGTATCCACAACCTTGCTTAAAGTTGGTGTTTGTACCAAGTGTGCAGGTAATTTGGTTGTGTCAATGTGAATAGCCGAGTTTTGACATGACCATTGCATGGAATGTTGTAGGCTATTGTATTGGGTATGAATTTCCATGAGTTAGCCAAAGGAAGGCTATATGACATTATATTTTTAGTCATGTATTGATGAATGCTAATAGCAAGCAGTACTACGATATCCTATAAAGATTGGCATGAAATGTATGGAACTTATATGCTTCAGATGTGTTGCATGGTACTTGACATGAAGTACGATTGATTAGAATGTTCCATGTAGTGTGCATCATACATATAACATGAGAATTCGCAGTCACATTAGCATTGCATATGCACAGGGACATCAACATAGTGGGTGTGAGTGCATGGATATGGTCATTCATCATCAGTGTTGATGAATGGGTAGTAAGCTCAAACTTTGGACGACATCCAATAGATGTCTCACAATTTAAAATATAAAAATAAATATAAATAATGTGTGTTGACGGAAGCGAAGGGGATCGTTAACCCCCTCGGGTGAAAGCACGAAACATAGGTGTAAGAGACCCACGGTGTGTGATCAAAAAGTTACGCTAACATAGGTGTAAGAGACCTGTGGTGTGATTTGAAAAGTTGTTGCCCAGAAAGAGGCACCTGATCATGTTTGCTCACTCAGATTTCAGGTTGTGTGATAGGATTCGGTATTAACTTGGGATTTTTGCCCATTGTGCTTAGTTAGGTAATGGAGCGATTGAGGGCTGATACATAGGTCATTAGTATCAGGTGGCGGTTGTCACATTGGCATGCATATGTAAGGCGAGTCGGAGTGAGTGACTCGAGGCTCATGCCGGTGGGCATATTGGTGATGGAGCCGGCGAGGGCTCGGTACATAGGGCATGGTGAGTCGAGTCTCATTCATGGGATGTAGACATTTAGGTAGACTTGTGTATGTTGCACTTGGATGTGTGTTTAGTTGACTTTCTGATGCATATGCATAGGGTGGAGAGTAGCGGCGCAGCAGGAGATTATCCCTCGGGCTTGCCACCATTATTGAGACCACATTTGGAGTGCAGGATAATTACCGGTGGATGACGGCTCCTTAAGTAAGGATTGAGAAGAAAGCGGATTGTGGCTTTGATATATATTTTCATACAATATATGGGTTCTATTTATTTGTATGAGAGTGATGTAATTTAAACTCTTATGGACTATGGTTTTATAGTCATGTGCTTATATGTTTGAGTATGGATAAATGGGCCTTACGTGGCCATTTTTACTCGAATGTGGACATGGTGTGGTCGTTGTATAATATTAGGCCATGTTGCCATATAATTGTACTGGTTGTATTTTGGGTAGAGCTCCCTGTACAAAGGAGACTCTGCTCCATTTTCGTTAAATCATGGGTCCCGGAAAAGGGGACACGATGGTGTGGTGTCGGGTTACTCGACGTCCGCAGTGTCCATTTGGTGATGGGTTGTCGACACTGACCCAGGGATAGGGGTGTCCTGAATCAGGCTTCAGGATTAAAGATATCTGGAAGAACGAAAGATTATAGAGCACAATAGATGAAGATAAAATGAATTTTAGTGCAAGGTGGAGTTGATTGCTCTCTCATCAAGATGTGATAGATGATTGACTCAACGGAATTTGATTCAAGGTGAAGATTTGTTAGAATATATATCAAATTCTTGATTATTATTTATTCCTTTTTTTTTGTTAAGAATATTGTATAGGATAATTCCTAATTGTTATATTATTGTATTATTATGTTTCCTTATAGAATAAGGAAAGTTATTAGGAATATCCTTATAAATATTCTAGGTCATGAGGGGAAAAAGTTATGAGAGAGATGTGCTTATAAATGCTACATGATGTGTGTAGAGATGTAAAGGTTTTAGGGATTGGGAGTATTGTGAAGTAATTTCTCGGTATTGTGGGCATCATAGGGTTTTGTGGTTTTTCTTAGTTGTCATTTTACTTTGATACTCCCATCTTGTGCTCCGTTTTTAACATAGTGATAGATTCTCTTTCATCTGTAGATGATGGCATGATTGGTTGAAACACATTAAAACCCTCGTGCACCTATATGTTGATTTCTTTATCTTTGTGTTCTTGAATTGATATTCCCATGCATCAAAGCTTCCGCTTTCATAACAAACATTTGTTAGAGTATGTCTTAAATTCCTAATTAGTATTTATTCAATTTTTTTTGTAAAGAATATTGTCTAGGATAATTCCTAGTTATTATATTATTGTAATATTATGTTTCCTTATAGAATAAGGAAAGTTGTTGTGAATATCACTATAAATATTTTAGGTCACTAAGGGAAAAAATTATGAGAGAGATAAGCTTGTAAAAGCTACACGACGTATGTAGAGATATAAGGGTTTTAGGGATTGGGAGTATTGTGAGGTATTTTCTCGGTATTGTAGGCATCCTAGGATTTTGTGGTTTTGTAATTTTTCCTAGTCGTCACAATACTTTGATAGTCCAATATTGTAATATGTTTTCAAAATAGTGAAAGATTATTTCTCATCCTTGGGTGTAGGCATGATTGATTGAATTGCGTTAAAACCCTATTACACCTTTATGTTGATTTATTTTTTTATGTATCAAAGCTTTCGCATTTATAACAAATCGATATCAAATCTTTAAGATTAAGATATATGGAAGAACGAAAGATTAAAGAGCACATAAGATGAAAATAAAATGAATTTCAGTGCAAGATAGAGTCAATTGCTCTCTCATCATGATGTTCTAGATGATTGACTCAATGGAATTTGATCCATTAGAATATGTCTCAAATTCCTAATTAGTATTTATTCCTTTTTGTAAAGAATATTGTATAGGATAATTCTTATTTGTTATGTTATTGTAATATTATGTTTCCTTATAGAATAAGGAAAGTTGTCAAGAATATCTTCATAAATATTATAGGTCGTGAAGGGAAAAAGTTATGAGAGAGGGATGATCTTATAAAGGCTACACGACATGAGTAGAGATGTAAGAGTTTTAGGATTGGGAGTATTATGAGGTATTTTCTCAGTATTGTGGCTATCCTAGGGTTTTGTGATTTTTCCCAGTCGCAATACTCTGATACTCCAATCTTGTACTCCATTTTTAAAATAGTGAAAGATTCTTTCTCATCCGTATATGTAGGCATGATTGGCTAAACCACGTTAAAACCCTCGTGCACTTTTTTTTTTTTCTATTTTAGTGTCTTAGCTTTATTTTTGTTCAATCAAGTGTCTAAACTTTTTGATTTTTTATATTTTGGCTTCTCAACTTTATTTTTGTCCAATTAAGTGTTTAGACTTTTGATTTTGTTCAATTAGATGTTTCTTGACCAATCCGAGCTTATTAGGATGAATAAGCAAAGATTGCATCCAAATAACATTCTTATTATATAAAAATGATGAAATTACTTAAATGACATAACAAGGTGAAATGACAATATTATCCTTTTAATATTAGGGATTTTCTATATGTTCGTTACAGTACAAAAGAAATTGATTAAATTTGATGCTACGGATAAATTGTTTTAAATTATTTTTCAAATAATTTTAAGATGTAATGTTTTATTTTTAATTATTCACATATATATTTTTTACATAATACTTAGAAAACAAGTAAAAATAATTGAAGATAATTAAAAGCTTTTATTTTAAAATTTAAAATTTTCTTTCTTAAGAAAATTTTTAATTTTTATCTCAATTCTATTGGTCAAATTTTTTTTTAAATAACAAATGGATAGTAAAGCTCCTAATATGGAAATGGTAATATTGTTATTTCACATCATTAAAGGTCATTTAAGTAATTTCATTCTTTTATATGACGTGGAATGTCATTTGAATTCAATTTTTCCGTATTCAAATATCCTAATAAGTTTCTATTAGTCATGAAACACTTGATTGAATAAAAATTAAAAGTTAAAACACTTGATTGAACAAAAATAAAGTTGAGACATCAAAATAGAAAAAATCAAACAGTTTGGACAATTGATTGAACAAAAATAAAGTTTTTTATTTTTTTTTTTTAAAGAGAGAAATTCATTACTGCATTTTATCAAGTAGCAACAAAGGCAGAATGAAGCTTGAAACTCATTCCACAAAATAGGCGACGTATTAAAAGGTGACATTCTAACTAAACATATGAGCTACAAGATTAGCTTGTCTTCGAACAAAGAGAACATAAAAGGAAGTGTTGTCATTCAACAGATCAAAACAATTCTGAATAATGGAACCAAATTCATTTGATATTGAAGACCATTCCTGAATTGCATTTGTAATCATCTGGGCATCGGATTCGAAAATGACATTGTTGAAACCTTTGTCCTTGATCCATGAGAGAGCCTCCCTCAATCCTATTGCCTTTGCCTCGTGACCTAGATAAAGGCAATCAAAACAAATGGAGTCATAAGCAACAAAATCACCATTTGAGTCACGTAGGATCGTTTCAATGCCTATTTTCCTCAACTCTTGAAATATGGCTGCATCAATATTGCACTTAGGAAAATTTATAAGAGGTTTACACCAATGTATAGGAAATTGGTTTATACAAGTTGAAGATCCATATATGATTGTTCTTTTTAGCATTAGACCAATTACATAAGTATTCAAGAGCAATGTGAATCACTTGTGTAGTTGGGAAAAAACCATTTCTCCATAATTTACCATTTCTTTGGCACCACATTCCACAATATCATACAAATTTAGGCCACTGTGAAATTATCTAAAACATGCAACACAGAGATTAACTAGTTAACAAAACTTTCTCTACATTACTAGCCAATAGTTCAACATCATCAATCATCCTAGCAACTCTCCAACATGACTAAGAATAAGAGCAGGTAATAAAGACATGCCAAGAATTTTCCAGATTATTCCCCCAAAATAAACTAGTACATGGGACAGTAATACCTTTTTGATAAAGTCTACATCGAGTGGGGATACAATCTTTGCAACATCTCCATTCGAAATGTTTGATCTTTGGGGTGACAATTAGTGTCATAATATGTTTCCATTCTCCACATACTAGCTGAAGGTCAACACATTAACTTAGCATCATGCCACTGCATAGTTAGTCTTAACAAAGTATACTTCATCTGTATTGTGGTGCCATATGATAGAATCGTGCCCTCTTCTCAATGAAAGAGGGATGCTCATAATCTCCTTGACATTTCTATCATTAAAACACTCATAAAGCAGTTCATAATCCCACTCCAATTTTCCTGGGACAAAAAGGTCTTTGACATGAATATTCTCTAAACCCAAAAAGGCATGGAACTAAGCTTAATATTTTTTGGATCTCTAAGCCAAGGGTTAAACCAGACTTTAATGGTATCACCATTCCTAATTAACCATTTGAATAATAGTTTTAGCAGTGATGATGCTCCTCCAAGTAAAACTTGGGGTGTGCTCAACTGTGGCATTAAGAAAATTCCATTGTGGTTAATATTTAGCTTTGAGAATGCAACTAACCAGAGCATCGAGATCAGTGAGAAGTCTCTACCCCATCTTACCAAACATGACTAGATTAAAACCATTCATATCTCGAAAACCTATACCACTTGATAGTGTTTTTTTCGGTGTAGACTGAGCACATTTGAAGAACCTCAGTCGATCTTACGGGCTGCCACGACTGCGGCACTGCATAGGAAGGGTGGTCGACGAGGGTGTCTTGAGCCGCCACTCCGATGCCTAAGTCAATTTCTTTCTTACGAAAGGGAAAGAGATCAACTGTAGATGGTTTTTTGATTACGTCCCTTTCTTCGATGGAATTGCTCGGTATTTATCATGGGTGATCACAATGACTTTCCTTGTTAGACGGCGATACGACATCTTCCCAATTGGGCAGGGAATCTCCTCTTCCTTATCGCTAGCTGAATATTAGAGGATAATTAGGGAGCCGTAATCGTGGGAGATCCTTCTTCCCTTAATGAATAGATATCGGATCATGGAGATCGCTCCTTTCTTACATACAAGCGGTGGACAACGGTTATCTATCCACTGTTCGGCCCGTGGACTTGGTTTCATCCACGGGCTCGTGCCTTAGAGTAATCGGGACGTCATCATGGAGCGAGTCCCGCGTGAGGCTCTTACGCACGACCTGGGTATGCAAGCCTTCTTTCTTTCTGATGGTTCGTTCCCTGAGCCTACGTCCTGGGCCTATGAAAACTGATTTTATAGGCACTATTAGTTGCCCCCAGCCCTTATTCGAAGCGAGCTTGGGCAAGGGCTGAATCATTTTTTTGGATCGAGCATCAAATTCCACGAGGCCAAACAGGGTTTGTTGGTCTAGGCTTGTCGTCGTCAATCGCATCGCGATAATGATGGCTTCTATTCGACTTTCACGTCCGTCCGTTTCAACTGGCATTTCTAGTGCTTTAGAAGTATATCACGACTGATCGGATTGTTTTCCCCTATTCTCCAAACTTCTCTCCCAGTGGTCTTGTATTTTTTCATTCATATCTTCTCTGGCCCTTGCTCAAAGTTGTACCCGATTTGGGGGGTTTATTGGTCTCTCGGTGTTCCCCTCTCTAGTTAAGTATGTCTTTCTTCTTCCCTCCCTTTTTGTCCTTTTGGTTCGAGTTTGATTCCCTAGGGTTAGTGGATTTGTAGTCCATGTTAGATTGTTTGCCCCTCCCTTATTCCTCGGTTGGGTTTTTCTGGCGTGTGTGATTGCGGGAGTTACTTATTAGGACTTGAGGGTTAATAGGAGGCTTACTGGTTGAGATGCCTTTATTCTTTTGATCTCCCCTTTTCCTCATCCCAACCATGCACACATTACTCCTTGCGTCCTCGATCATCCTCTGATACACGCATAGGGTGAGTTCCAGGAATTTGATTTAGGCGGGGTGAGTGAAGGGTCGGCCCATGCAGCCGTGTTGTCCTAAGGGTCCCTTCGGCCAGAGACCTCCTTCCCCGTCTGTGAGAGCGAGAAGCGAGGTCGGTGAGATCGGTACCACAGCGGTTCGACTACATGAGAACACTATGAAAATCTGGCAGTGGGCCTTAGTCGAATCGAGCCCTTTTTTTAAAAAACCTTTGCAGCTCGCTACAGGCCCCCCTTTGGTGTTCATGTTTGGTGCCTTGATTTTCTCACTTCTTACATCATCCAAGTGCCGAAGATGGTTTTCTTCTTTGAGGCAGCCTTCGAGAACGGCCTCCGCTTTCCTCTACATCGTTTTATTAAAAGCGTCTTACAACACTTTAACGTTTGTCCATCCCAACTTTCTCCCAATTTCTAGGGCGTTCTAGTCGGGCTGCTGGTCGTCTTTAGGGATAAAGGTCTTAGGGTTCCTAGCATAGCTTTGCTCCTGGACTTCTTCAGGTGTGAGAGGTCATGGGAGGAGGATTTTATTCTGAGTACAAGCGCGCAATGCCAAGAAATTTGATCCATCCTAGGATCTTCGTCCTCCCACAAACAACGGGAAGGAGCATTATTTTGTCGGTGGTCATGGTGGGAGTATAATCCTGGCGGCCAGAAGATATGCTAGAGCATTTCGGCCGGTTTAGTTCTCCCAGGGAGCCTACGTGAGGCTTGGATTTGCGTTAGTGCGGTTTAGCCTTTGAAAGTCATGGATGTTTCTAACTTTGCTTTGGTTGTGCGGCCCTTGGTGTTCGCCCTAGTGCCGATTCAGGGATGAAGGGTGGAGACGGAAGTTGGCTAAATGTAGCCCACGGACGTATTTCGAGCTTATTAGATCGGATATTCTCGGGCCTTCTGATGCGAAATCTTCTTTACCCTTTGAGCCTTCTGGTGCGAAATCTTCTCGAACCTCCGCTTTGAGGCCATCTCAATCTTGTCATGAGAGCCCAGCTACCGGGAGAAACTTGACTCGAGTTGAGTTTTGGCGAAGAAGAAAGAATTGCCAAGTGCAAGGTCGGCTACCAGGAAGCGACCGTCTGCATTTCGAAGCGAGGTCAGTTGGGAAAAATCCTCCCTCGCCGCATCGTCTACTCTTGGAGCAAGGGTGGTCGAGGGCAGTGCAGGTGAAAGGTCACCGCCTCATCCGATTAGCTAAGGTGTCGGAAGATGCGGATCCGCAAGCTTCTCTCTGCGATATCGCGGTGGCGAGGTCCTCCCGGGAGGACCGTCGAGCCTCGCTGGATATCACTCCCTATATCATTTAGGCCCCTCGGTGGAAGCGTCGAGGCTTCCTTCGGGTGACTAAGGAGTGAGGGAGGCGTCTACGAGACATGAGGGATGAGGACTCGTTGCTTGAGAATGTAGAGCTGGCTATTGGAGCCTTGTCATCTATCCTACGGGATTCGGCCTTAGAGGCGGGATTCTATGTCGGGTTAGGGAGGCTAAAGCCTGTCTGCTAAAGGAATGGAGTATGGTCTATCCAGGCATGCTGCTTGTCCATCATATCATTGATTTGATTGGTCCTTACCTTTGTCTCGTTACGTAGGTATTTTACCTACATTGAAAGCATGGTGAAGAGGGCTTGTTTCTGCGGGAATTCTGCCCAGGCGGTAGGCGTATCGCGGGGTTGCCTCTGACCTCTAAGAGAAGTAGACACCGCAAGCTTCAGTGTGACACCTGAATGAGGATGTCGTGAAGTATAAATCCGACTTGAAGCATACCTTGGCGAGTGAGATGAGGCACTGAAAGTAAGGGTGGGGATGAGCGAGGGGTTATTCACTCTGACTACTTGAATGGTCGAGATAAGGCTAGCAGTCGCTAGGGAGGAGCTAAAGGCGGCCATGGGTGAGTTGGGGGTAGTCGAGTCCGACGGTAGGTGGACAAAAATCTCTGATTGGCTAAGGGACCAAACTCGTCTCAAAACCATGACATTGATGGGGTACGCCAAAGAGTCGTTAAGGCCCAGAGCAGGATGGGACGTCTGAGCGAAGGAGAATGCACCATGGCCGTCTTGATCTCTAGGCGGCCTTGGTTAGTTAGGAAGGGGTTGTGCCAGAAATTTGAGGATGAGCATGCACCTTATGGGCCCTTCGGTGGCTCGTTTTCGGCCCTTGAGAGCTGGGTCTTCTCGGGTTTGAGTTTCAATTTTTCGGTTCCCGCTGAGGACGAGGTGGGAGAATCTAACTCTGACGAGGAGGATTGCCTTGGGGTGTCTTCAATTACCCCTAGCTCTGCTCTTCTTCCTAAAAACCCCGCGGTTGAGGCTACCCAAGCTCCGGCTTCCGATACTTAGGGTTTTTCCCATCATCTTTCTTTGTTCTGGTAGTCTTAGGCTCTTGTAATGACGATTTTGACCTTTATTGAAACGTTGATACGTGTATTCACACTTTTTGAATCTTTTGCCTTTTTCATTCCCTTTATGGCTTTGAGGCAGGAGCTATGTAATGGCCCGAACTCACATGATTTTCTTTGAGTGGGGCTCGTGGGCCCTTTAATGGCCGAGTTCTTTGAATGCTTAAAACCGAGCTTCATGGCTCTTTTGAACTGAGCTATATGGATCCTTTGGATTTTGAGCTACGTGTCTCTTTAACAACTAAGCTCCTGGGTTCTCATTGAGGTCAAGGCTACTCGGCCTGCTGAGCTGTTGGGCTCTTAAAAACTAAGCTCCATGGCTTTTTTGAACTGAACTACATGGCTCCTTTAGACTCACCGAGCTACGTTGGCTCTTTAATATCCGAGCTCCTGGGCTCTTATCGGTCGAGACTCACCTTTGACCTTAATTTCTTTGGGCTCTTAAGCGGAGTTCCATGGCTCTTTTGAACTAAGCTACATGGCTCGCTGGACTAAGGCTCACGTGGCACAATATCAATCACAGGATCTTATTGAGGTCAGGGCTATGCGGCTTTCTAAGATGTTGGGCTCTTAAAAACTGAGCTACATGGTTCTTTTGAATTGCTACATGGTTCCTTTGGACTCCGAGCTACGTAGCTCTTTAATATTTGAGCTCCTAGGCTTTTTTCGTCTTCCTTCCCTTGGGAAAGCGCGCATAGTTTTAATGCCGGTCTATGGGGAATCGGAATAGACTACATGACTTCCCAAGGTGTCCAAGCTTTTTTATAGATAACCGCCTTCCTTAAAGGATGTATGTTATACGCCGCTCCCGTTTTCCTTCCTACCTTCGCCAACATCGGAGTTCGGACATGATGAAGCTTCAGGGTTTGATTTCCATTCTGTGAAGTCTGTTTGTTGGTCGTAGGCTGACGTTTGGTTTCGTTGCTTTGCCATTTGTTGGAGTTGTGTTGTTCCCTAGTCCTACCATTTGATGGAGTTAGCTCAAGGAACATGTTTGGAGGGGGCGGCATGTTTAAAGGGAATGTGATCCGCTTCTTATGTGTGCTCCCTCATCCCCTCTTTTCTCTTTTTTCGACTTCCCTTTTCTCTTTCTGGTGGTTTTTGCCTTGAGTGGCTGTTTGCTGATTGTAATTTTCTAAGATGTAGAGAGCGGTTTTGCTGATTGTAACTTTCTGGAATAACTGTAATTCTCTAAAATAAAAGTACAATCTTTTGGAAACACATATACTTGTCTGATGTTTCATGTAACCTCCATGGGTGCATCGAGCCCTAGGTAGTTTATGATAAACCCTAGCTCCTTGGTTTCTTTCTTTATGATTCTACGAGTAGTGGGCCGAAAATAAACACAAAAGCGTGACTAGCGAAAATAGAAATTTTGCGCCTTATTAATGTCTGATGCGGGGTTTATGGGTAAGCGGCAGGGTGCTCGACATTCCAGGTGTGATGCAAGGTCTTTCCCTCTTCTGTTTGCAAATCATAGTTGCTAGGTCGGATTATCCATGATACGATATAGGGTCCCTCCCAATTCGGTCCCAGTTTCCCGTGATTGGGGTCTTTCCTTACAGGCAGGAGTTTTTTTAGCACTAGGTCGCCGAGCTTAAAACTATTAGGCCTGACCTTTCAATCATAGTACCTTGCTGTTTTTTGTTGGTAGTCCTCGACGTGTTTCAAAGCCTGCTCTCGCTTCTCCTCCAGGAGATCAAGGTTTAAGAGGACAGATTCCTCATTGTGCTCGGCGTTTGTGAACTAGACCCTAGGTGACTTGAGCCTAACCTCGACAAGGGCTACCGCCTCAGTGCCAAATGGTAAGACGAAAGGAGTTTCTCGAGTTTTAGAGTTGTGTGTAGTTCTGTATGCCCATAGTACCTTGGCGAGGTATTCTACTCATTTTCCCTTGAGGTTTTCCAGCTTAGTCTTCAATGCTGCCTTAAGCGTCCTTATAGTGACTTCTGCTTGTCCGTTAGACTGCGGATGAGCTGGGGATGAATAGTAATTATTGATTCCGAGCATGACGCAAAAGTTTTTTAATTTTAGGTTGTCGAACTACTTTATATTATCAAATACCAATGCTTTTGTGATTTCGAACCTGCATATTATGGAATGCCAAACGAAGTTACTTACCTTTTGCTCGATGATTATTGCTAATGACTCGGCCTCTGCCCACTTGGTGAAGTAGTCCACTCCTACAATGGTGAACTTGCACTATCCCTTCCTAATGGGTAGGGGCCCTAGTATGTCTAAACCCCACTACTAAAAGGCTTATGATCGAGGTCAGTGGCTCAGATGGGAGGTGGGAGATATTGGCATGCACTTGACAGATTTTGTATTTTCTTGATTCGGTGGCGTCTTTGAGGCATCGTGGTAATAATACCCTTGCCTCGAGTTCACCTTAGGTCAGAACTTCAATATGGTTGCCACAGACGCCTTCATGCACCTCTCTAAGTATGTAGTTGGCATCTTGCTGCCTATACCATTTGAGGAGGGGTGCGAAAAAACCCCGTTTATAAAGGGTCCCCTGCAAAAGAGTGAATCTAGCTGACCTTGCTCTTAGTTTAGATGCCTCATTCGGATCGCTTGGCAATGTCCCATTCAACAAGTAGTCCCAGATGGGGTCCATCCAGCTCGGCTTAGTCATCACTAGGAAAATTTAGTCATTTTATTAGTGTTTATCGGGGGCTAGGAGGTTCTTGGCAGTATCAGCTTATCAGGTCTTCTTACTGACGTCGTTTACTAACTGCTAGGGCATCACTTTATTAATTTTACCTTGGGACATATTTGACTGAACGATGCAATTTTTTGAGCGGTTCTTGTACCTTTTAGGTAAAGGATCATTTTTTCACCCCTCGCTTTGTAGGAATCTTCTATTTGCTTCACCACCAACTGGGAATTTCTGCATACCTTTAGTTGATCAGCCTCCATAGAGTGGGCGAGGTTAAGCCCGAAAATGACAGCTTCATATTCGGCTTCATTATTAGGAACTGGAACTTAGGAATCGAGTGCATATTCATGATCCCATGCAGGAGAAATTTAGGAGTCAAACACTACCTTGCCCCATCTGACATTGGCGGCCCCATCTCTGGACAACCTTCGGGGATGGGGAGGTCGGATATGAAACTAAGGTGGTTTCGATAGGTCTATCGTGGTGAATTCCATGATGAAATCTGCCAACACTTGTCCTTTGATCGTTGTTCTTGGCTTGTACCTAATGTCGAACTCACTCAACTCTATGACCCATTTTACCAGTCTTCCTAAGGTTTCTGGTTTATGTAGTATTTGCTTCATTGGGTGTTCTATCGGAATCTTGATGATGTGAGCTTGGAAGTATGGTCGAAGTCTTCTAGCGGTGGTCACCAATGCTAGAACTAGCTTCTCCATCTTTAGATACCTTTCCTCTGCTCCTCTCAAAGCTCAGCTCCGGTAATAGACCGGCTGCTGCACTCTATCCCGCTCTATGACCAAGGCAACACTAGTCTTGAAATCAGAAATGGCTAAGTAGAGCGTAAGGAGTTCCCCCTCATAGGGGCTTACCATAATAAGGGGGGAGCTTAAGTAGGTTTTTAGCGCTAAGAACGCCTCTTCATAGTGGGCATCCCAGTGGAAGGCCTTTTTTAGAACTTGAAAGAACGACTAACACTTGTCACTAGATCTGGGCACAAAGTGACTCAACGCAGCTATTCTCCCTGTCAGGTGCTGAATTTCTTTAGTGTTTAAGGGTGGTTGCATGTCGAGCACAACTTTTATTTTGTATGGATTTGCCTCTATTCCGCGGCTGTTGACTATGAAACCCAAGAACTTCCCTGTGGAGACTCCGAAAGCACACTTGGTTAGGCTTAACTTCATCTTATAGTCCTTGAGGGACTGGAGCGGTCGGCTAGGTGAGTGCACGTGGAGCTCGATATATGGCCCGACTTCACGACATGTCATCCTATGTATCGCCATGGATGCTCCAATATGTTTGGAGACATTCTGTTACATTCTTTGATGGGTGGCCCTAGCGTTCTTCAGCAGGCATCCTTGATAACGATGGACTCTGTCAGATCATGAATGGTATTTTCTTGGTCGTTGGGATCCATTCGATCTTGTATAACTCGAGAAGCGTGTGAAGGCGAGGAGCTCGTGCCAGCGATGTGCTATGAGGAATTGATCTGAGCGAAAGCTATATTCAGGCGAAACACGGTTAACATACGTAAAGTCAATGCGAGTTGCCATTTTCATTTGCCTTCTTGATGAGAACCACATTAGGCAACGGTCGGGATAATGCTTCGGATAACTCGAGCGGAGGATTTTCACGACCTCTTCGTTGATAAGCCTTTTGACTACGGGGCAAAACTGTACTACGTTTTAGCGGGTTTGAAGGAGGAATGACATTGACTTGTGGGTGATAATTGTTGGGTCGATTATCCCATGTCCTGCTTTCTTCCAGGTGAATACTTCCATTTTGTTTAAGAAGTGGATAGGAAGTCTTTGACATCTCAGGCGATTGGATCAGAATGTGGGCAAGATTACAAAGTGGTAATCCAAGTTTCTTGGTTCTAGCTCTTTTGAGGGCATAGGTCGGGTGTTTAATTCATCTCTCATGTCGAGCTCATCCATGTGGATGCTGTCAAATGCTTTCTATTTCATTAACACCAAGTAGCACTCCCTGGCTACCCGTTGGTCTCCTCGAACCATTCCTAATCCATTCTCCGTAGGGAATTTGACAACTATATGATAGCCGGAAGGGATGGCCCTTATGGCATTGAGAGAAGACCTGCCCAGTAACGTGTTGTATGTTGATGGGGCATCCACTATGAGGAATTTTATCATTGTTATGGCCTGGCATGGGGGCTCTCCCAAAGTGAGTACCTGTATGCCAGGCCACAGGGAGGTAGCACTTTATACTCCGGAGGGTGATGAGTGAAGGCGTTTACTAGTTCCAGCTTCTCCCTTCCGATGCCCATTTTGTTCTGCTGATGCAAAGATGATGTCCTGACAAGACAAGTCAGTGCCATTATTCAATGCAAAACCCCTGTGAAGTACAAAGACTCAGGTTGTCCAACCATCTCGGTGAACATCGATGGGACTTGTGTGGAGCCTTCTTGGACTTAGGAATTCGGTGTCAATTTTGCTTCCTTATTCGGTGTACAAGCCGGTTAAGGTTTGGGATGGTGAAGCCCACCACCATCACATTGTCCTTAGAGAGCCAGTCCTTAAAATCCTCAGGCCTTTGGCAGAGAATGTTTTATCTGGTGGACAAATTCCTCTTATCACAGCTAGATTTTGTTGTGCCAAATACGGGAGCAGGTCTGCGAGTGAGAGCTAACTATGTACCTATTATTCTTGGAAGACCATTCTTGGCCACCTCCAAAATGTGATCGTGCTTTGCCGAAATGGAGTTATGCAACTTACATTCGGAAATATGACTTTGGAACTCAACATTTTCCACTTGGGCAAAAAGCATATGCATGTAGTGGAAGAAGGTCCAGAAGAAGTATGCTTGATTGATACTATTCTAGAGGAGCAAGCTGAGCAGCAACAGTTACAGGATGTGCAAATTCAGGAACTAGCAGATTTCCATGAAGAACTACAAGAAACCCAAGAACTTTGTGTTGTACATGGGCCATGGAGGAAAAAGGAAGAAATTATGCCCCTGCTAACTGAAGAAACAAACATTGAGCCTTAAAAGTTGGACCTCAAGCCTCTACCTGTGGAATTGAAATATGCATATTTAGAATAAGAGGACCAATGCCCAATTGTAATCTCTTGACGCTCGTGCTTCCTGAAAAGCAGTCTATTGGAAGTCCTCGAGAAGAGCGAAGCAAGGCATTGTGGGTGGAAAATCTACGTTTAAGGGGGGATCGACCCCTTGGTTTCCCTTTTATCGCATCACTTGGAAGGAGCCAAAATAGTAAGACAATCGCAGAGGAGATTGAATCCTCATATGCAAGAAGTGGTTCGTGCAAAAGTTCTCAAAGTTGCTCTGGCCGGCATCATTACCCATATACGATAGAACACAGAGTGAGTCAAACAGAGGTTATACGAAAAAATTTGGGGTGACCCACCGTGCCTTGATGAAAAGAAGAAGAGGTGCCCACCCGCCTTACCACAGGTTGGAGGGTATGCATTGATTATAGGAGGTTGAATGAAGTGACAAGGAAAGATCACTTCCCATTACCCTTCATTGGTCAACTCCTTGAGAGAATTTCTGGGAACCCATTCTACTGCTTCTTGGATGGTTACTCAGGCTACTTTCAGATAGAAATCTCAGTAGAAGACCAAGAGAAGACTACCTTCACCTGTACATTTCGGACTTATGCTTATAGAAGAATGCCCTTTGGTCTATGCAATGCCCCTGCCACATTTCAGAGATGCATGCTCAGTATTTTCAGTGATATGGTGGAGCGCATTATAGAGGTCTACATGGATGACATCAACGTATACGGGGGTAGTTTTGAAGAATGCCTAGGAAACCTTGAACTTATCCTGCACAGGTGCAATGAGAAAATTTTGGTGCTTAATTGGGAAAAATGTCATTTTATGATAAACCAAGGGATTGTGTTGGGATATATCATATCCAACAGGGGAATTGAGGTTGACACGGCAAAAATTAAGTTAATTTCAAAACTTCCTTCCCCCACAAATGTGAAAATGGTGAGACAATTCCTTGGACATGCAGGCTTCTACCGGAGGTTCATCAAAGACTTTTCGAAGATTGCAAAACCTCTTTACAAGCTGCTAGAAAAGGATGCCAAATTTGCATGGGATGGAGACTGCTAAAGGAGCTTTGAGGATCTCAAATTCTACTTAACCACTACACCAATAGTGAGGGCACCTAACTGGAAGTTGCCCTTTGAAGTCATGTGTGATGCAAGTGATCTTACCATCGGAGCAGTTCTCGAGGCAAAGAGAAGAGGGGAAACCTTATGTGGTTTACTATGCAAGCAAAACTTTAAACGAAGCACAAAGAAACTACACCACCACAAAGAAAGAGCTGCTGGTAGTGGTCTATTCCTTGGATAAATTTCGTGCATACTTGGTGGGGTCAGATATCATTATCTTCACAGATCACTCAGCTTTAAAGTACCTTCTTACCAAGTAAGATGCCAAGGCTAGACTCATTAGATGGGTCCTTCTGCTCCAAGAATTCAACCTATAAATCAAAGATAAAAAGGGAGTGGAGAATGTTGTGGCAGATCATCTTTCAGATTGCTGATAGCACCACGACACCCATAGCCCTACAATTAATGATGAGTTTCTTGAGGAATCCCTACTGGCAATGGAAAGAGCCCCATGGTATGCTCTCATTGCCAATTTCTTGGCAATAGGAGAAATCCCAGTTGAGTGGAAGGCACAGGACAAGAAGTTCTTCTTTGCAAAGATCCATTCCTACTATTGGGAGGAACCCTTCTTGCTCAAATATTGTGCTGATCAGATTATTAGAAGATGTGTGCATGAGGAAAAGCAGCAAGGAATACTTAGTCACTGCCATGAGAGTGCATGTGGAGGTCATTTTGCTTCACAGAAAACTGCCATGAAAGTGCTCCAATATGAATTTTATTGGCCTACTCTCTTCAAGGATGCCCACAACGTATGCTTGGATGCGACAAATGCTAAAGACTAGGGAAGATCTCTCTCCATCACATGATGCCTCTAAACCCAATTTTAGTAGTTAATTTATTCGATATTTGGGATATCGACTTTATGGGGCCATTTCCTGCTTCGTTTGGATATGTATACACATATTAGTGAGGTTGATTATGTCTTAGTGGGTTGGAAGGCGGATCCGTACGGAAGCCGGTAGACCACGAGGGGTTGTGTTGAAATTCCTTAAGGAGAACATCTTCTCCAGATTTAGGGTCCCCAAGGTCATAATCAGTGATGGAGGTTCACACTTTTGCAACAAACCTTTTGAGAGCCTCTTAGCTAAATATGGTGTAAAGCATAAAGTGGCCACCCTTTACCATCCTCAGACTAGTAGTCAAGTTGAGCTCGCCAACAGGGAAATCAAGACCATATTGATGAAAGTGGTGAACTTCAATAGGAAAGACTGATCTCTCAGACTGTTGGACTCCTTGTAGGCATACAGAACAACCTTCAAGACCATTCTCAGAATGTCTCCCTATCGCCTAGTTTATGGCAAGGCATGAAGCACCGCCCGAGTGGGAGGTGAATATAAGGCATAGTGGGCGATCAAAGGCCCGAACTGCGAGACTTAGTAGGCGCCTCAAGAGGTTTATGATATCAATGAGTTAGAGAACTACTGAAATGATGCCTACTTGAACTCGAAGATTCGCGAAGGGCAGTTGAAGAAATGGCATGACTAGTACGATAGCCGCCAAAAATTTCAAGCTCACGGAAACGAGTCTTCGCTTTATGACTCCAATCTCCACCTCTTTCCTGGTAAGCTCAAGTCAAGATGGATCGGTCCATTCATCATCCATCAAGTTTATCCTAATGGATCATTGACCTGTTAAATTCCAAGGACAGCAGGGTATTCAAAGTCAATGAGGCTCGAGCTTAGCATGCGATCTGAGTTCATAGCAAGCAAGGAGTTCCCCCTCACCCCAACCTCCGTAAAGTTCAATAGGCTACCACTGAGTTAAGCTTGTTCTCCAGGGGCCCGAAATGCCACTCCATTTTTGTTTGAATTTTATTTGTTTCATGTTTTCCTTAGTTGTAGCTTAGTTCTATTTGCAGTTTTTCACTTTCCTGTGCTTAGATTCATAATTTTTGGTGTTCTGTTTTGTAAGTAGGCGGTTGGAAGCGAGGAGTTGGTCGCGGGGAGAAATTTTACGGGGTTCAGTTGCAACCTCTCTGGGGGAATTTGTTGGTGTTGCGCGAGATTACAACTTTGTGAAATTTTTGCCGCCTGATCCTACATCTCTTCATCTTCCCTGCCTGTTCATCTCCCAACAACTCTTCGATTTCTGCATCCTACCATTATTAACCCACAAATTTTCTACACCCTAGTTTTTAGTGCCCATTTATGGACACTAAATAGCTTCCCCCTTTCACCTTCCATGAACCCTCTATATAAACCCCTTTTCTTTTTCAATTCATTTCATTACCTATTCCCCAGAGGAGATTTCTTGAAGAAGAAAACCTCTCCACCCTACCCATCCCTTCTCTAATCCAAGCATGACCAAGACCCACGGAGAGCACAACTCTAGCTACAGGCCTCATGTGCAGCCTTCCCTCCTCCCTCCTGCTTGGGTGTCGCCGCAGCCTCCCCTCTCTTGTCCTCCCGTCACCGATCCGCCCACCAGCCCACCGCCGTCGGCCACTCTGGCTATTTGTGGCCCCATTCTTTGTTGAGTGACCCATCCCAGTTGCCCACCGCCGCCCGCAGTATAGAGACACGAGGTTGGGCCCCTGCTCCTCCATCTCACCACGCACCCACGTCCATCCAAGAGGGGCCTGCCTCCAAGGGCCCGAACACGGCCGGTGAGTCATCGATTAATTAGGCCTAGGAGCCTTAGTCCCCACCTGTTTAGGGGCCAGCTGCTAACTTCCCTTTGGATTTGTCCCCTGCTTCGCTTATTAGAAGACCTATCTTCTATTGTGGCCCCATTATAGGAAATTCGGATTGTAGTGCTAAAGAGTTGCATAATGAGACCTTTTAAGAGATATATAATTTTCTTTTGCCCTTCGACTTAGGATTCCATCACGGCATTACACTTGATGCTCCCTAGAACCTTTCATGACCCCGCGCTGATTTTTCTACCCCAGGGTGGTCATTGAGTTCTATCACACTATGACATCCAGACGAGTTCCCCATCCTACTATCATCCACTTCTCTATTGATGGCCGTGAGAGGACACTTCGAGGGCCCTCGGACATTCAACGGCTCACGTTCAATCTCCCGATTGTCCCTCGCCCGGCCTTTCGGCCGGTATGAGCGGTGGCCCCACCCTCGCCTAGAGATGGTTCGCCTTTTGCCGGTGACACGACGGTGGGATGTTATCCTATTAGGAGCGGCTTCCTCAGAGTATCTTCTTATTAACCATGTGCTGCGGTCCCGATTTGTTCAGCACATACAGTGCACGGAGGAGAGGGCCATTCTCAGGGAGCTCTCATCGCATCTCTAAGGGCTTTTGGTTCAGCCTAGCCGAGCTCATCATGATCTCCTTGTTCAACTTAGGGGACCAAGGTCCATAAGTAGGAACGACTCGGGGTGAGTCCATTCCTTCCTATTCAGAAATTTGCTACGTCGGTGTTAGACATCTTGGTTTTCTGATGAGCCCCAGACTAAGAAGTGCTTCGAGATTGTGAGGCCATTTTCATTGTTGACAATTAGTAGATTATGCCCGGGTGCTTTCATCGCCTCCCCACCGAGGACCTAGTAAGGGATGGTCGACAAATGACCATCTGTAGAGAGCTTAGTCATCCCCTCCCAGTACCCTCTTTGAGAAGCCACACAGATTCCGGTATCCATGACTCGATCCTTGCCTCCTACATCGCCTACCTCCTTTGCACCTCTAGTTCCTCCAACTCCTTCAGAGTCAATTGGACCCAATACGTCAACACCACCATTGCAGCATATCTCCTCAGGATTTCCTGGCTATTATGGATGCGGTCCAGCTAGCCGATGCATGCGTCGACATCTTTGCGGCAGCCCGAGGTGACCTTGGGTGGGAGGATGACACGCCGCCGGTCGTCGTTGCTCAGACCACCGCTATGCTTACATAGAACAACGCCATCCTCGTGTAGATTTAGAATCACCCAGGGGCATGCCCCCGCCCTCGACCTCTCCATCGATTACTTTGCCCAAGCCTCTTTAGCTCACCCTCTAACAAAGCGTGACCTCTACTCATCCGGTACCCACGGCTTCACTTGACACCTTGCGACAATAGCTGCGATAGATACTTCTCCAGCTTCGCCGACAACTCCTCGACGCGAGATGAGGGCCGACATCCACCGTGCACACCATTGAGGTAGACATTTCCTTCCTAACTCCCAATCTGAGGCCCTGCGTAGGGACTGATGTGACATTTGGTTGGGGGGAGAGTTAGCAAAGGAAGTGGCTTTTACATTGATGTTTTTACTACTATTTTGAGCAAGTCCATTTTATGTTGTTTTGTGGCTTGCTGTTAGTCTCTTTTTGTGAAGCTGTAGTTTCTTTTTGTAAAGCTAAAAGCATAGTTATATCTCTTTTTATATACATACCATACAGCTTACAATTACAGTTTCAAAATTGCATCAATTTTTTTTTTTTTTTTTTGTATTGCCTAGCTTTCGTTAAGAAAAGTTGAAACATTGTCCAATTATATTGATGTTAGATTGGTTCCATGCTTAATTGAGTTGATAATCAGTTAAATTCTTATTCCTTTCAACCTTTTTCTTCCACCTCAAACTAACCACACATTGTGCACTAATGGTTTCAACAATAAGCTGAGAAACTGCCTAGCCTCCTAAACCCTACAAAAACCTAGCCTAGTACCTTTTGACCACCTTTATTAGGTTAGGACCCCCCTTGAATAAAAAGACCAATGAGTCTTTCGAAAGAAAAGAAAAAGAAAAAGAAAAGAAAAATTGTGACGTTTTGCCTTGAAACCCAAGCACGGTCCGAGGGGTATATGGCTAAAGTCTTTAAAGCCAGGTGCCATAAGCCAACTGGTTGGGAGTCGCCGACTTTGTTACTCGTTACATGGGTGGATGGTTGAGGTATAGCAAGTTGTAGGTGCTGAAATCTCGAACTCGTTAGAAGTCCGGGGTGAAACCTAAAGAGTTTGCGGTTGAAAAATCCTTATGACTTGATGCCCTAAGCCTTAATTGGTTGGGAGCCATCGGTGGATCCCCAGTACATGGACTTCTATGAAGTCGATTCCTCAGCATTGCCCCCCTATAACACAAAAAGAATTGTGGAATAAGTACGGGTCCTGATCTATTTAGGATTGGTTAGTTTGCTAGGTTTTGGCACTAGCTATGTTGGGGGGAGAGTGCAATTTAGCAAACTATTGTTGAAAGCTAATCAAACTAACACTTAGGTTTTGGTGGAAATTCCAGGTTTATCCTCTAGAGAAGGAAGCTCTTTTGATACTTAGTTCTGCATGGCATTCATTCTTTCAAAGATGGTTATTGGGCAGGGTTTAGTGATTCTTATTGAGGGTTGAGCATTATTCACATTCTTTTTGAAATACCATTTTTCTTGTGAACATAATTTTGATGTTGTTTTGTTTGTTCTCTCTTTCTTTCATTACTAGGGGACTAGCAGTGTGTCAATTGGGGAGAGTGATTAGTACCCAAATAGTGTTATTTTAAGCCCTGTTTATTTCAGGTTTTGAGCACTTTGTGTCTTAATCAGCAATTAACTTGGAATTGACACAATTTAAATCTGACTATACTCTGATCGCATTTTGTGGAAAATTTCATACTTTTTGCAAGCTAACCGCCCTAAAATTATTGAGTCAGCTCAATCATGAAGAAGCCAAGATGAACTTAGAGCTGCAGTTCAGAAACCATAAGAAAAGAGAAGCATAAAGCAAAAGAAAATGAGCAGGGATGCGAAATTTTCGCAACCTACAAAATTTTGCAGATTGCGAATTTCGCAGCTTATTGCTAAAATTTCATGAGGATTCTGGCCCAGTTCACCACTTGATGGAAATAGGGGCTAAGGAAGGGAGTGTGGACCCGCTTGAAGTCCCAGGCTATGACCTGAGCGGGGCTAAAGGTTCAAAAGAAGCCCTTCACGTTTTAATCAAGAGATGCCGCGTGGAAGAAACTCGCTTATTGACTCCAAAAGAGGAAGCGAAGATGGTCCACATCATCAAATTAAATCGGACTTGGACCCGAGAGCCAAGGAGTTTTTTTGACTTGTTGATTCTTTTGCTATTTTGGAGTAGATTTGAGTGATTCTTTGCTAATTTACTCTTATTTTGGGTGATTTGGTTGATTTGATCTGATTCTTTGCTATTTTAGGAGATTATTTAGTCTTGATTTGTTCACGATTCTTTGCTAATTTGGGTGCTGATTTGCTTTTGATTTATTCAGTTGCGTCAGATTTGATTCCCAAGCCTTATCCTAGAAATATCTAGTTTCCTTTTTTTAGTGTGTTACTTTAGGAAAAAGTATATTAGTTTTCTTTCCTATTTTTTGGCCAAATATTTACTTTCCTTATGTATTAGGAATATTTAGTTTTCTATTCTTCATATTTTTTGGCCCTATTTAAAGGAAGCATTGTCCTATATTCTTTAAGTTTTTTAAGCATTAATGGATTGAGAGTTTCAGACTATGTCTTTGGTTCTTTAAAAAACTCCTTGAACTTATCAGTTATTCCGTGACGTTCATCAAGACTTATCAATCGAATCTCCATCACCGGTGTGGCGTCCTCACCTATACCCAGGTTCTTACTTCCCATATAGCTTAGCAGATTGAGTCATCCATCCAAGCCAATGCTTAGAGCGGTTCTTCCGATCTCTAATTCGATCAGATCTCTCATAAGTTGTGGGGGGTTCGTATCATTTTGGTATCAGGCAACAAGTTCTATTTTAACGGTTTGCCTATCTTTTATTAATATTATTTATTTCTTTGTCAAACCATCTTAGTCATACTTTTTCATCCATACCTTCTAGAATTCGTTCAATCCCCAATTTCATTCATAATCCTATTATCCCTACTCCATCCCAGTCGATTTTCTTCATTCTTGATCGGATATAATTTTTTTTTTATTGTTTCCTTTTTTATTCAATCGTCCATCTCAAAGTTAAAAAAAAAAAAAAACAGAAAAAAGAAAAAAGAAAAAAAAAAAGAAAAGTGAAGGAAAAGGATCCGGTAAAAAATGCGAGGAAAAAAATCCCTATAAGTTTATCATCATTCTAGTTTCTATAAATCAATCCACTTCATAGTATAAAAAAATAAATAAGTAAAGCTTGGATCTTGGTTAACGCCACCAACTGTCCTTTTCTTCTTTGATAGTTTTTTTTTATTGAATTTTGTGGAGAAAAATCTGATTTGTTTGATTAGTTCCAAAAGAACTATAAGAGAAATTAGTGGAAAAGCGAAATTAATTGATTATTAGAGTGAGAAAAAAGCCAAATATAGTGTGAAAATACGAAGCGAACTTTAGTGAATCATTCTTGGTGAAAACCCGTGGCGAAGTGATTTGTGAGGTCCTACTTTTTTCCTAACCTTGTTTTTGCAGCACTATGTGTCGAGACGACAGCATGAAGGTGTGAGGCGGGAGCGTTGACATGAAGTTCATTATGCGAGGCCTTGGCTAGCGAAGTACGAGAGAATGTTTAGGGGCTGAATTGGAGTTATAATTCCATGAGAGGGTGGAGCAAAGCCCCGGGCACTTGCGAGAACCCTCCCACAAAGGCGTAGAAGGGAGGTACGCCAAGAAGAGGGGCGCGGAGTAGACGAGAAGGAAGAGTATGATGAAGGAGACTTTTGAAGGCCGAGAATGGTTATGATTCGAGTGTTAGTATTTCTTACCTTTGCCTGCACTTTCTTTATAAGAGGTGATCAAGGGAGACATAGAAGATAGGAATCGGAAGATAATAATTTGGAAACATTAGATGAAGATTCCATCTTTCCAAGGAAAAGAATGATCCGAGGCATATCTTGAGTGGGAGAGGAAGGTAGAGTTGGTTTATTGTCACCATTATTCTGAAAATAAGAAGGTGAAGCTTCTTTATAGAGTTCTCAGTTATGCCATAGTGTGGGGTGGGACCAGTAGTGTTGAATAAGGAAGGCGGAATAGAGGGAGCCATCGGTGGAAACATGGGAAGAGATGAAGAGGGTGATCTGGAAGAGATTTGTCTGGAGCTTACTACTACCGGGGTGTACAACAAGTTGCAAAACTTGTGAGGCAAGTCATCGAGGAGTGTGGAGGAGTATTATAAGGAGATGGAGGTTGCAATGGCTAGAGCGAATATTGAAGAAGATCGAGAGGCTACCATGGCAAGGTTTCTAGCGAGGTTTAAACTGGGAGATTCAAAATTTGGTGGAATTGCAACATTATGTGGAGTTGGAGGATATGGTGCATATGGCCATCAAGATTGAGAATCAAGTCAAGAGGAGGGCAATAGCAACACACGTTACGCTGGTCGAGTTCATCTATGTGAAATCGAATCAATGGAAAAAGGAAGAGAAGCCATAGCATGAGCCTAAACGAGAACTTCAAAACAGAGGAACAACCAAGGAAATCTCAAGAGTAAACCCGATTCTTTCACTACTCGGAACCCGTGATATTGTGTGTTTTTTAAATGCCAAGGCAAGGGTCATATTGCAGAAGCGATGTCCCGAACAAAGAGTCGTAGTGATCTTCGGGACAATGGTGAGATTGAAACTTGAGACAATGAGTCGGATTGTGATTCTATGCCATCCTTAGAGGATGCCAATGATGAGGAGTATGTTGTCCAAGGGGAACTAATGGTGGCAAGGAGGGCCTTAAGTGTGCAAGTTAAAGAAGATGTCGAGATGCAACGGGATAACATTTTTCACACTAGGTGCCACGTCCAAAACAACGTATGTAGTGTGATCATTGATGGGGGAAGTTGCACTAATGTTGCTAGCACAACCATGATGGAGAAACTAGGAATGCCAACATGTAAGCATCCTCGACCTTATAAATTGCAATGGTTGAATGATGAGTGGGGAGGTAAGGGTGAATAAACAAGAGTGTTGGTAAGCTTTTATCATTGGAAATCTGAAGATGAAGTTTTTGTGTGATGTAGTTCCAATGCAAGCGGGCACTTGTTGTTATTAGGAAGAACCATGGCAATTTGATAGGAAAGTTCAGCCTGATGGCTTCACCAATAAGTACTAAGATTCGTGCACAACCAACGAGATTTGTCACTCTCTTGTTCCTTTGACACCAAGTCAAGTTTATGAAGATCAAGTAAGGTTGCAAAAAGATAGTGAACAAAAGAAAAAAGTGAAAAAGAGAGTGAACAAAAGAAAAAGAGTGAAAAAGAAAGTGAACAAAAGAAAAAGCTTGAAAAAGAGAGTGAGCAAAAGAAAGGGGAATTGCAAAAAATGCAAGTGAATGAAAATTTAAAGAAAATGAGAAAAAACCAATTTCTATGCAAGAGGCAGTGAGGTTAAGAAAGCATTGTTCTTAGAAACAAGCCTACGTGTACTTTTGTACAAAAGAGGCACTTTTTAATACTAACCAGCTTGACACTTCTTTGCCAAGTTCTATTGTCTCTCTTTTGCAGGAATTTGAAGATGTCTTTCACGAGGAAATTAGAATGGGTTACCACCTCTGTCAGGGATCGAGACATCAAATTGATTTTTGTCCACTGGTGCTACCGTTCTCAGCGAGCCAGCTTATAGAGTAATCAGGAGACAAAGGAACTCCAAAAGCAAGTTGGTGAATTAATGGAAAAGGGATATGTGAGGGACAGCTTAGCGAGGTCCACATGTGTCGTTCCATTTTGGTTCTAAGAAGGATGGGACATGGAGGATGTGTGTCCATCAATAATATAATTGATGAAATATCGTCATCCCATTCCTCGGTTAGATGATATGTTTGATGAGGTTGCATGATTCTTGTACATCTTTTCAAAATTGATTTGAAAAGTGGATACCATCAAATTAGAATGAAAGAAAGGTGATGAATGGAAACTGCTTTCAAAAAACAAAATATGGGTTATGAGTGGTTAGTTATGCCTTCGGATTAACCTAATGCACACACAACACTCATGAGACTAATGAACCATGTTTTGCGTGCTTTCATTAGGAAATTTGTGGTTGTCTATTTTGACGATATCTCATTTATAGCAAGAACTTAGATGATCTTGATTCATTTAAAATATGTTTTGGATATTAGCCGAAGAAAGATTGTTTGCTAACCTTAAAGTGCACATTTGCGGATAAGCTTGTGTTTTCTTGGTTTTGTTGTTAGTGCCTGAGGATACGGGTTGATGAAGAGAGAAGGTTCGAAGCGATTCAAAATTGGCCAAGAGTCCAGCAAGTGTGAGTAAAGTTCGAGTTTCGTGAGACTTGCTAGTTTACCGGCGGTTTGTAAAGACTTTAGCCAGCATAAATTTGCCATAGATAGCTCGAAGTCATCAAGGAAGGATGTTGGGTTTAAGTGGGATTGAAAGATCAGCGAGAAGAAAAAGCATTCCCAGTTATCAAAAAGAAAAACTAACTCATGCTCCTTTACTTACTTTACCCTAACTTTGCAAAAACTTTTGGTAGAATGTGATGCTTGGTCTGGTATTGTATGGAGTTCTTATGCAGAAGGACAGCCCATTGCATCGGCTACTAGCGAAAAGAAAGCTAAGTGGGCGACCACGAAATACCACTTATGACGAAAAGAGTTGTATCGCGTTGGTTCGGCCTTGGAAACTTGGCAACATTATCTTTTAGCCTAAAGGAATTTGTGATTCACCGCAGGCCACGAGTCATTAGGGCATACGAAGGGGCCAACATACAAGTTGAATAAGAACATGCCCGATGGATGGAGTTGTAAAAACTTTCCATATATCATCAAAAGCTAAAACAAGGTGAGGAAAACATTGTTCAGATGCACTTTTCACGGAGGTATGTCCCTAATCTCTACTCTGGATGCTAAATTTCTTAGTTTTGAACACATTAAAGAAATTGTATCCTTTGGACCAAGATTTTAATGAAGCCAGGCATGTGTATTTGTGAAAAAGGGCCCATGACAAGTTCTTTAGACATGAGGGGTTCTTGTTTCGGAGAAATAGGTTGTGCGTTCTGGAGTGTTCCATTTGGGATTTATTATTGAAGTCTCATGGTGGAGGATTGATGGGACGCATTTACCCCAGAGATTAGCCAAGACTTTAGGAGTTGCAAGAACACTTTTTATTGGCGCACCATGGGCGAGATGTTGAGAGGATTTGTGGGAGGTGTGTCACCGCATGTAGGCAAGCTAAATCTCTGAGTGCAACCCCATGGCTTGTACACACCACTTCCTGATATCACAGGTGAACCTTGGGTTGATCAATGGACTTCACGGTAGGTCTACCTGGGGACTAGACGTGGTAGGGATTCTATTTTTGTGGTTATGGATAGGTTTTCAAAGATGGCACATTTTATCCCATGTCACAAAACGGATGATGCGTCTCATGTCGCTAATTTGTTCTTCAGTGAGAGGTCATGGAGATCGCATGGTATGCCTGTGACAATTGTTTCCGTATAGAGATGCAAAATTTTTTGAAGTTACTTTGGAAGACTCTCAGGTGTGTTAGGAACCGTTGCTTACTATCACATCCACAAACCGATGGTCGACCGAGGTAGTGAATAAGAGCCTTGTCTTACGTTTGTCGGTGGCTATCATTAAAAAGAACATTAAAACATGGGAAGACTATTTGCCTGATGTTAAGTTTGCTTATAATCGTACTATACATCCAGCCACTAAATTTTCACCTTTTGAGATTGTATATGGTTTTAATCTATTAACCCTTTTGGATTTATCTCCTTTACCTATGTTTGAGCATGTTAATATAGATGGCAAAAAGAAAGCATAATTTGTTGCTGCATTCATGAGAAGGCAAGACTCAACATTGAGCGAAGGATCGAACAATATGCAACAAGCCAATGCGACGCCGCCACGAGTCTTTGAACCCGAGATTGGGCTTGGGTGCACATGCGCATGAAAGATTTCCCGCACAAAGGCGATCCCAAGTTGGCCCTCCAAAATGGTCCTACCAAGTCCTCGAGCGCATCAATCAACAATGCATAAGCAGATTTGCCCTATGAATATAATGAAGTGCTACTTTTAACGTCACCGACTTGAGTCCTTTTGATGCGTGTGACGATTTGAGGACAAATTCTTTCCAAGAGGAGGGGAATGGACAGCTGTGGCTAAGGAAGGAGCGTGGACCCGTCAAGTCCCACTGGGCCCTATGACACGAGCCAGGGCTAAAAGGTTCAAAGAAGCCCTTCACGTTTTAATCCGAGATGCCCACGTGGAAGAAGCTCGCTTGTTCAACTCCAAAAAGGAAACGAAGATGGTCCACATCATCAAATTAAATCCGGACTTGGACCAAGAGCCAAGGAGTTTTTGACTTGTTGATTTGCTGCTATTTTGGAGTAGATTTGGTGTTGATTTGCTGCTGATTTGCTGCTATTTCGGGAGCCGATTCGGGTTCTCGATTTGTCTCGATTTGTCGCTATTTCAGGAGCTTATTTAGTGCTGATTTGTTCTCGATTTGCTAATTCGTGCCGATTGCTTGATTTATTCCAAGATCACAAGTAGATTTATTCCCAAGCCTTATCCTAGAATTATCTAGTTTCCTTTAGTGTGTGTTACCAGAAAGTATTAGTTTTCTTCCTATTTTAGCCAAATACTACCCCTCCCTTATGGCCGAATATTTAGTTTCTATTCTTCATTTTTCGGCCTATTTAAAGGCTTCGTTATCCCTATATATTCTTAAGTTTTAAGCATTAATAAAATTGAGAGTTTCACTTTCTTGGTCTTTGAAGAACTCCTCGAACTTTACTCTGCTATTCCGTGGAGTTCATCAAGACTTATCAATCGGATCTCCATCACCGATTGTGGCGTCCTCACCTATACCAAGGTTCTTGATTCCATATAAGCAATGGGTCAAGGTCATCCATCCAAGTCAATGCTTAGAGCAGTTCTTCCGATCTAATTCGATCACGGGTCTCCTCACAAGTTGACGGGGTTCGTATCACCACTTTTTGACCCGTTTGACTCCTTTTTGACCAATTTTTGTATTTTTCCTTAATTACCCTTCATGTAATAGTGGGTAGTTTATATATTTTTGTAATTTTGTTTGTCATGGGCAGTATATAAGCCCCATACAAGACTTTGTTGTTGTTGACATTTTTTGGATAATTAATCACAATTTTTTACTGGGCGGGAATTTTTCCTCCTCTTTCATTCTCTCCTTTCTCTCCTTTTCTCTCTCATTTTCTTGCCCACCAAACACCCTCTGAGATGACAACTTAGAGGATGAGTAGCTAAACCCCCTTCATCCTTGAAGAGGAGGGCTATTGGGCTACGGATCTAAGGTAACTGGGGTCTCTCATGTTTTGAATGCATGCATTTATTGACATCTACGTCTCTGTCTTTCACACTGGGTTCAAACCCCTTTGATGCACTCTCGAATGACCGCATTGCAATCTTTGTGGTTCGGGGCAAGGATGCTTATTGCCAGATCCACTAAGATCTGCTAGTTGCCATTTATTAGTCAATGTAAGATACTGGCGAGGTAGGTTTTCACTATCTGAGAGCTTTAATGCTCAATAAATGTCATCTCTCGAAAGGAAAATTACTAGGGTTTAGGTTTTATAGCTAAATGAAGATCCAATTCGGGAAATGACTATAGGTCATCCTCCCCAATGTGAGGAAATTGACTCACGAACCCCTCAGTCATCCTAGGAACCCAAACCCAGTAGCCTGATGCTTCAAGGAGTTCTCTTTTATATTTTATTTCACTTTATTTTCAGTTTTCCACCACCAAAATCCACTGTTTTTACAAAACTCCCAAATCCAAATCAAGTTTACCATTTTGCACCAACTGTTAATCACCTACACGAAGAAAACCCATCCTTGTGTTCAACCCTAGAGCCACTATACTGCAGTAGCTATGCTACAACAGTAGGAGGAATTAGGTATAAATTTTTTTTGATTCTGAATACCTACTGGCACATGAATCAGAAAGCCAAACTTGAATGCAACCAGAAGCTTAGAGAAGTCAATGCCAATTCTGGAATGCATCCCCATAGCTGAGACAAACCCATCAAGAACAAGCTGAAAGTTCCTGGCAAAATTGCAATCATGCAGGATTGATAGAATTGTTGATGTCAATACAACAGGAAATGAAAGAAAGGGATAATCAGCTAAAGACACAACTTTAGCTCAGGGATGAGTATTTTGATGCATAGCTCAAAATAAGGGACCAGAATTTAGAGGATGCACTAAAGAAAATGGATGAAGAGTGGAAAGTAGAAATAGAGAAAATAGATGCTAGTGAGAAATGGGCCAGAGATGTGAGACAATGCCCCGAGCACTCAAGAGATAACAATTGCATGAACAGTCTACGACACTGCAAACAGAGTTTTTGCTTGATGAGGTATGAGATAACCACAACAGATTCCTGAAATCTCATTATGAGACAGCTGAGAACAATGAGCAATGCTGTAAAACTCGGGATCGGGCAATGAAGATGTCCAAGAACAAAGAAGATACCCCCTACCACAAATCAATCTCATACCGTAACCTACACCGTGAGTCCCTCGTGGTGTGATGCACCCACCCATACCCTATACTAACCCGCATTCACTGAGCAGGCCCTTCTCGTGCACCATGTACGTAAACACAAAAATAAACTCCTAGAACATCGTGTGGAAGAAACGAACTTACCTCAAAAGAGGAGGTAGAAGAATATCTATGATGGAAGCAAACAAGGAGCAGGGTCGAAGGAATAAAACATGAACAACACCACCTTTCCATTCTCATCCTCCTCCCGTATTCAAAATTTAACTCATTCCTCCTCGAATAAAATAAAGATTTTTGCAAAAATTTTGTGTTCATTTGTGTTTTTGATTGTTTGGTGTGTTTTAATTAATTTTCTTTGCTTCATGATTGCCATTTTCTTGGTTAAATAAAGAAGAAATCAACTACCTTGATCAAATTGTTTATTTGCTGCAGCATGTTTGGGTGAAATGACTTGAGAACAATTGAAGTTGTGTTGTATTGTTGTGAGCTGAATGCATGATCAAAATGAACTTCTTTACTTGATTAAAATAACACAATAGCAAAATTCAAATCCAAACAACCACTAATAGATGTGCACTGCGGGTAGGCTAATCCCCAATTGGAAAAGGAAGTTGCAAAGCTTAGCGTAATGAAGTCGAATGATCAAATTTACGAAGATGTACTCAATAGGAAACACAAATAAGGCTTTTGAGACTGTTGTGTAAACAGTAAGGTCAGTAAATTACTTTAGATGAGCTCACTAAGTTCGAGGCTTTCTCCGGAATGCAAGTTTTTTTGGAGTGCAAAAAGAGTGTTGTGTTCTTGGCTGGGATCGAAGACAGTGTTAAAGATACTATCCTTGGCATGATGGGGTTTAGTTTGGGGAGTCTGCCAATGAAATACTTAGGGGTGCCACTCATCTCCTCCAAGTTGTCTCACTCAGATTGTCAACCTCTTCTTGATAAGATTATGGCCGTACCCGCCGTGGACGTGTAATCGCTTCATGAAGACTTCAGCTCATATCTTCAGTTCTATACAGCATCCAAACGTTTTGGTGCACTATGTTCATCATCCCCAGGTTTACTAGTTATAAGATCGAACAGATGTTTAGCGGGTTTCTGTGGTCGGGCAAGGATGTGAATGCCCGCAGCTGTCAGGTGGAAGTCTCTCCTCGTCTCGCTATGATGAAGGTGACTCGGGTCACGCCGAGTGAAGGATCGGAATGATGCCGCCATAATGAAGCACATATAAATTTGTTTACAGAAGGACTCTATTCGCTTAGTTTCGGGTTCGAGAGGTTTTGTTGGAGGCAAGATATGGAATGCTAGACTCCTCGAGATGTTCATGGAGTCATGGAAGATTCTACTGAGGGATAGGTGAGACCCTTTATCAGCATCATATGTAATGGTATAGACCTTTCTATGGCATGATTATTTGAACCTCGGTCCGATCCTCCTCTATTCGAGGAAAGGATTTTTATGACCCGCCATTCATGCGAACGCGCAAAGGCCGGCGTTATGATGGTACAGTGGAATCAGCCTGCTATCGTTTCAGCCGATCTTAGCGCTAAAACACGAAGCCGACTACCCTTTGATATCAATAGAGAGGATGTTATAACTTCTATTACGCCTCAAAGACCTGTTTTACTGCTAGCTTCATTGAACCCATTGCACCGCAGCCTATGTGCACTAGCATGCTGCTGTGTGGTTCTCCCAATCTATTAGAAGACACTCCTTCATTTCATGGCTAGTTATACAAGACAGACTTTCCACTCAAGACAAGCTCCTGAAATGGGGTCTCATCAATTCTATCGAGTGTGTTTTTTGTCGAGCAAATGTTGAAGATAGGAACCATTTATTCTTTGAATGCCAAGTTACGTCGGGAATCTGGATGAGGGTTCTTAGACTGTGCGGACAATACAGGATTCCGAGGAGATGGGATAACAAATTTCTTTGGAGTTATTAGATGTAAGGGTAAATCCTTATGCTCTATCACCAAAAGGATTGCTTGGGGAGCATCCATATACCACGTATGGAGACAACGTAATGCTAGAGTTCACCAAAACCAATTTAATTCTGTTGACTCTATTTTCTCTCTCATTTGTAATGATGTCAGGCTTAGGATCTCAAGCTTCCAAAATGTAGCTGACAACCCAGCGAACAGAGATTTGTGTGAGAGATGGAGCTTACCCCTTACTATTTTAAGGCCCGCCGGTGGTACTTGAGCTTAGCGTGATGGCAAGTCTTTGCCCATATTGTGTTGTGCGTTGGTGTCGGTTCCTGGCCCCGGGATGTGGGATTTTGGTTTGTATGTTTTGTTTTTTGGGCTTGAGCTTGTTTGTTTGATTGCCCTTCTCGCTTGGTTGAGCGATGTTGTTTTGATTCTTTTGAGTTGTCTGCCTGTGCCCGGGATGTGGGCTTTGTTTCTTGATTGTGGTGTTGATGTTAATCAGGTGATTCTTGTTGCGAGCTGTTGCCCTTTCCCTTGTTTTTAGGGGAGGTGCTATTCGTTTTTTCGTTTTTCTAGCCTCTTTGGCTGCCAGGTCTCTTTTTTGGTTCTTGTTTTTTGGGTTTTCCCTTTTGGTAATAAATTCTTATTTATCCAAAAAAAAAGGTCAGTAAAAATCTTGGAAAAAAAAAACAATGCACATGGTCAAAGTGAATCCTTAACAAATTGTAAAAGATTAGAGACATCTTCTGGGTTCATTCACAGTCAAATAGTCCAATGTCCTAAAACTTGTTAGATTATTAGTCAAGGCGAAATCCTAGGGAATACTACTAACAGGAAGTGATATAGGTCATCCTTGGAAGTTTGAGCCAAGCCTACCCTCATAATGTGCACAAGCATACACTCTAGTTCCATAATTTAGCCAAAGTGCCTAATTTCTTCAGTGAACCAGCAATTAGAAACCTCAAACCCTTCCTTTATTCTAATCCTACAGTAAAGAACCATTTATTGCTCAGGTTTCAGGAAAAGAACCTCAAAATGCAGAAAAGGACAAGATTAGGGGAATGTTATTTTGATTTGAAGGGAAAAACAAGAATGAAGGATGGAAGAAAGAAAAGAACAAATGAAGGAAAGGAAATGAATGTAAAGAAGAAGTCAAAGATTGTAAATTGTCAAATTGGAATAAGTTTTTCCTTATGGCCTTCCTCTCTTGAACAATTAAGTTCATAGGGGTGTTTCAACACCTAGTACCTTAATGCCAACTGGTATGGGAGCTACTAACCCAAAGTTCTCTAAGGGTGATAGAAAGCCTAAAAAAGACAAAACATTGCACTATTCCTAAAAAATCTTTTGACAAGTGAAAGAAAGAAAAGGGCTTTTATCTAAAGGGACTGACTTGATAAGAATGACAGTGGCAAATAAATAACCAAGATGAGAGTATGCAGTATGATACATCAAGATCAAGTTTGGGGGAAAATTTTCTTTTTTGACATCAATAGAAAAGAAAGGGATGAAGAATATAGACAAAGATGCAAAAAGTGAAGATTGGAATCTAGGCAATTTTTAGCCTAAATTCTCCAATTATCCACCCAATAACCCAAGCCAAACTTTACAAGACTAAAAGACCTAATTGATCTTAAAGGTTGTATTTGCCTACATTAGTGGGACTAATATGAAAAACAAGCATATTGGGACTTAAAATGATATACACAACTCGTGCTGTGTCTTTAAGATTGAAGTTAATTTTGCCAAGGAGAAAGGGAAAGAAGCACTAACACATACTCACACAGATCGTGATGATTTGACCGAATTGTTTACATTTAAATCATTAGTTCTTTTGGTGGATAAGAATTGAAAATTTTTTCCTAAGTCTAAATTGAAAACTAAATTTGAAATCATGCTACAACTAACTAGTTTCAATTCAAGAAGCTTATTAAAAGATTATGAGAGCGTAAAAATGTCCCTAAAATAAAGTCGAATTCGTTTCAGACAAAACAAATTTTCTTTTCTTTGCTTTGGGACAAGCAAAACTTTGTGCTTTGGGGGAATCTGATGAGTCTTAAACTCATCTATTTTTAACTTTCTTGGCTTATTTTTAGTATATTCAAATCATAGAATTCCAAATTATGGATTATTCACCAACTTTGTGTTTTGTAGGTTTTAATTCAAAACGTAAAATTGCTGAAGAAAAAGAAGAGAAAGAGTAATTGCAATAGCCTATGTCGTGGACAGAGTTCTCAGGTGTTTCACACAAACAAGCAAAATGGCGAAGGAAATCTGTCACGATAATATTTCTTTTGTCGCAACACAAAGAACTAAATATAGAAGAGGAGCTATGTCGTGACAAAGAAAGCATGTTGCGACAGAACATGGGAAGAATGTAACAAGTCAGTTGAGACAAAGAAAGATAATGTTGCAACAAGGTTTGTCAGCTGGATGTGTTCAGGAAGAACTTATCGTTGATTATTAAAAAGCCCCGTCACGATTAATTGAAACAGAAGAAAGTAGAAATTTCAGTCATGACAAGTTTCGTATAATGACAAGAAATTAAAGAGCACACAGAAGAATATCGCATATATCAATTTATGTTGCGACATAATGAAAAATAGAAGGCAGAATCTATGTCGCGATAGAATCTTCTCCTGTCGCGACATTGATTATTGCAAATTGGAAAAGCCTGTTGAGATAGAAAGAAAACGCAGAAGAAAGACCTCTCTCGCGACAAGGCAATCTATGTCGCGACACTATATGGAGAAGTTCTGTCGCAACAAGGTAATGAATGTCGCGACACTGAAAGACAAGGTTTCTGGTCCTGACAAAGAAATAAAGTCACAACAAGTGATGCTAACTTAGTGAACTAACCTGGTTACAACAAAAGAGTTCAATGTTGCGACATACTTCAAGATGAAGAGAAGTTTTGATGTCGCAACAATGACATTAAGGTTGCGACACAGAAATAAACTGAACACAGATAAACAAGGTCGCGACAGACTTTTCTATGTTGCAATAAAGATTCCCACACAAGGAAGAGAGGTCTTGTCGCAACATAACAAACTGGGTCACGACACAAAGATGAGCTGAATACAAAAAGTCTTGTCGTGAAATAACAAACTGGGCCGCGACAGAAAATATCTACAACACCAAGAGAATATGTCGCAACATCGAAATGAGGCTGCAACAAGAAATCGGGTTAAGTGGCGATCAGACTCTGTTGCGACGGACTTTCCTGGTCGCAACAGAAATGCTAACAATAAAAGAAACATTGTTGCAACAAGAAGCAACAATAATGTTGTCGCGACATAAAACTTGGTCGTGACATCAATTTGAAGAAGCTGCACAGAAACACTGTCGCGACATAATTGCTAATGTCGCAACATAGAATGGATAGAACGACAGACCTTGCAAGACAGATTGTTAAAGAGCCAAAGAAAGACCTGTCGGGACAGAGGAAACTCTGTCACGACTTAATCCAAGAAGGATGCACAGGGAGCAGGTCGCAACAAACTACTACATGCTGCAATATAGACCTACGATAAAGAATTAAAACTCTATCGCAACAACACTTTCAAGTAGTGACAGAGAATGAAATTGGGCCATAATTTTAGGGATCCACAATGTAGCATCGAATTTAGGGCCCAAATTTCTGGGGCTCTATAAATAAATAAAAAAAATTGAGGAAACCGAGGCAGTCAGTCAATGGAAAAAACAGAAGATCTGGGGAGCTGAGGACTCTTTTGTATTATATTTTTCTTTTATTTTCTTTTATTTTTCTTTTCTTTGGGCAGATTTAGATTTAAGAGAATTTCAATTTGCTTTGATTAGACTAAATATGAATGTCAAGTTTCGTTGAGCAATTAAGGAAGGATCAATATAACTGTCATTTAACTTAACAGCTTCAGATAAATCCCAATTCATTTTTCTAGCTGGATACTACGCTACCGATTCCCGGCTTAGGCGGATGAAGGGGTGCAGACCAGACTGGGACTTTATTTTCTTTCGCATATCAGTAGCCCAAGTCTGGTAACCCAATTAAAATATCATATAAAAAGGATACAAAATAAAAACTAACACTCAGAGTGCTTTATAGCAAGGCATTACATACGCCCCGAGTCCCATTTACATACATATACAAAACTGGGACATTTACATTTACATAATCAGCGCGAACCTACAAGTGATGTAGACTCCCTACAAGTGTATCGCCCAAAGAAGAGGAAGATCGCGGACATCCTCCTCTATACCTACACGGATTAAAACTCATGCTAAGCTTTACGCTTAGTGGGAAACATATAACTTATACGTATACACATGCATTGATATGCATTCATAGTAAGCATATAACAAAGAATGTATATCGATTTCATCATGAATTCATATAACAACTTATACATATACTGCACTTATAAAGAGACTTATACTTTTCAAATTCATAGGAGTTAATTCAGCTTATACTTATACTCGAGGTAACACCTGTAGGTACTACAAATACAGTGCTTGTACACAAGTACTTGTAGGTACTATAGAGCTTATGCTTTACCTTATTCGTTATTCAGATTCTTATCATATAATTGTTTAACTACCTAGACCAGTAATAAGAAATGAGTAGGACACAACACAATAAGTACCTAAGGTCCAAGATGTTACTGGCAGCTATAGCACAAAGCAAGAGTAAATTCTGAGCATTGATCGTAGTCAGAAACAGTAGGAGTGTCGGTTAATCGCACGTAACATGCCTTCATGTAACAAAAGTGTCATAGCACTACAGAGTGCCAAGACCGATCGTAATGCGGTTCGCCAGCTACAACAAGTGTCGTAGCACTACGGCGCCAAAGCACCGATCAAAACGTATCTTCTCGGCGTAACAAGTGTCGCGGTCATTCCTATAATTATATGTGTTTAGGAACTTACTATCTTATCATAAGGGCATTAAGTTTGCCCACATCGAACTCGCCGAGGCGGCAAGGTACGGCATAATTTTTCCTTTACATTACAAACACGAATGGACCCTTTCATAAACTTATAGGATCCTCATTAGTCCAATAGACAAGTCCTTGGAATAACGGAATAGCAGAACAAAACAAAACACAACATTTTTCAGTTATGAACAAAGAAGCACACCTGGGCGAGCATAGCTACGCCCACAACGAACCCGAGGCCGCACTATTCTTCCTTCGCCACACCGCACAGGAACCCTTCGCCACGCATGGGTCGCCACGACGTCGCTTAGAACCCCCCGAAATCCCGCATTTTGCTATTTTCGTGCCTTCTTTTTCCAAAATCAACCAAAACCCTTAAATATTCGCAGCATCACTCGAAAACAACTCCCAAATGGCCTGAACTCTCACCAAAACCAAACATGGAGATTTAATTAGTTTTCAGCCTAATCTCAACACTGTGTTAGCCAAATTCCTAACACCCAAACATGTATCCATATACCATAAACCAAGAAAACCTTACTCATCTTATGTAAATTAGGGTATTACCAACCCAACTTTCAAATAATCTAAGGTTAGGATAGATTTCTAACTAAAGCCTATAAATTATCCATACAAATCCCATAGTATTCCATACAAAATCATCATAGCATCCAATACTAGAATCCATACAAAAGTAGTCTCCATACAAAAACATGGTTTCATACCTTGTCTTCTTCTTCCTTTCTTCTTCTCTTCTCCCTCTTTCACGTTTCGAAAATCCCCAATGAGAGACCAAATTGGTCTTATTTGGTCTAATTCATAAAGCCTTGTTTGGCCAATTAAAAAATGCATTAATTTTAATTTTAAGTTTCATTTATTGCACTTTTGGTCCTTCAACTCTTTTCTATTTGCTCCACAAGTTATGTTATTTCTATAATAGCCTCACATTTTTTATCTTATGACTTTTGTGTCCCATTTTGATAAATTCCACTTTTACCCTTGTACCTTGTACAAATTCCAGGTTTCGGAATTTTCTCACGTACCAAAATAATAATTACTAAAAAGTCAAATTATACTTAAAAATACCCTAAACACGCTGTTCATTAGGTATAGCTTAAAAGTACAACAATTGCATCAGAAATTTCAATCAGTATTTTGGTGTTTATCAGATTCCGCTTTGGAAACACAAATTGGGTTTGCAGATTTGATGTTAGTTATGGACTTTCCTGCACAATTAGAAATAGATTTTGGATTGAGAATTTTGCGTTTATTTGAATGGTGTTGTTCATGAAGTGAATTGTTCTCAACATTAGTAACTTATACCCATAAAAGGACAATTATCTGGCTCTGATTTCCATAAAGCCCTCTAAGTGACACAGAGTTGGAGATTCCTGAGAACATGGATGCAGTTACTTAGGGTATGCTAGACTAATATTGAAGAACTAATGAGCTCTGAAAGATTACTTAGATAAACGTAAATCACTCAGTGTTGCCATTAATTTAGTGATCTATCAATTTAATCAATTAGAGATCTCTCCTTAGTCTAGAGGAATGATCTTGATCCTGTGTTAGCTTAGATCTAATCAAGGAAAGGGAGAACTCTTTAAGATTTCAAGGATGAGACATCATTCATCTTGTAGAAATCTGGCAATGGCCCTGCCTTGGGAAGCAAGAAATCGCAATGTTATAAGAAATGGGTATAGTATCGAAGAAAATACCCAGATTTTATAAAGAAAATCTTATTATAAGTAATTAGTTAGATACATGTTTCAGAAATGAACATAACTCTCTAATTAATGAAATGTATGGTTCAATGAGAAATCCAAACTATATCACTTGCTTTGACACTTCATATTCCGGGCCATGATATAATAGAATTAGATTATAATAGAATTGATAATTTCACAGCTGAAGAAATCCAGCACTACTACTTCCCAAATAATAACTGGTTCAAATTCCGCTTTAGGTCTAGGATTTTAAATTTTCCTTTTATTATAGATTTAGAAATTTTATAGTAGAATTCTAGTTAGGTTGCTGAAAATTTTATGAAATGGGAGTTCAAATAGTGTGGAACTTGAAAGAGTTAGGTAGTTAAACTTAAATTCTTTCTAATCTCTCGTGGGGAACGATATCCAACTTATAGGTCCACTTTTATTATTTATATGACTGCACTTGCAAACATTATGACTAAACTAAATCTTCAGTGAATCTACTACAACCATTTTTATTATGAGCATACAAGTTTTATTTGGTCTAAATGTTTTTGTCAGCTTTTACTAGGATTAGGCATGTCCCTTAGGTAAGAGTAGCATAAATTTGATCTCTATACAAAAAATTGGTCAACACCCCCAAACTTGTTATGGTGCATCTTTCTTCATGTTTCCCATTGTGGCTTTTTCTTGTTCCAATTTTTGTTTCAAATTCATTTCCATCAATTCATAAGCTATTTTCTTGTTATTTTGTTCAAGGTTAGGAATGGTGCAATGCTTTGCTTTTTTAAGCTTTCTACCTCCCCTTAACAAGCTTTGGGTCAGCAACTCCCATACTAGTTGGCATTAAGGTACTAGGTGTAGAACACCCCTAAGGACTTTATTACTCAAGGGATGCAGGCTATAAGGTAAAACTCACTCCTCCTTGAGATTTTTAGCATCTCAGTTTTCTGTTGTGCACCTCTCTTGTTCATCTTTTCTTAATTTCCTTTCCTTCCACATCTTTAATTCTCATCCTTCTTCAAATTTCAAAATTATACTCCCCCAAACTTGTCCCCTTGATCATTTTTGCTACACTTATCTTGCAATTTTGGGTAAACTCAGGGTTCTTTACTAAAAGATTAGATTTTAGGAAGGGTTAAGGTTTTTCTTTGTGGCTTTGATGATAAAAATTGCATTTAGGCTCAAACAATGTACTAAGATATATGCATATAAGCATATAACAGGGTAGGCTATGAAAGGCTCAAACTGTTCAAGGATGGCCTAAATCATTTCCCTATTGATTGTAATGCCTAGGATTTCGCCTTGAATAATAATACAAGAAGTTCTAGGACCTTTTTAGACTAAACTTAAATTGAATCCAATAAGGTGTTCCTAACCCAAACATAATTAACTTTCAAGTACTTATGACCAATGTGTCAATTTTGTCATTTTCTTAACTGTACTGTTCAATCAAACTTGAATTATCAACCCGACACATTGACTGTATTTCCACTATCTCGTAAATTTCAAATTATTTGTCCTCGATATCACAACTTCAAATTCCCTTGTTCCACTATTAAGCCTCCAATTTCATTTACGTAATTTTGGCCCTATTTAGTATAAACATATTATAGTTGTATAATTAAACAGTTAATTTTGATCCCACATTTCGGTTCATTCCATCAATAACAAGAGCATAAACAACTCAACAAATTCTTCCAATTCAACTAAACAAGGAATTACAGCTTTCATCACCAATTTACACAAAAATACCAAAAATTTTCAACCAAAGCACAGTTCTGCACAACTTCCAGAAATTCAGATTTTCTTATTTTTAGGTTCCAGAATTTATGTCTTAACAATTTCAAAACTTATATTTTAACATTAAACTTTTCATTTCAGCAATTATGCATTTAGTTCAACTGAATTCTCAATTATTCATCAAAGCAATACACAATTTCAACATTGATTAATCTTAATTATTTGCAAATTATAGAATGAAAAGGAAATAATAAAGAGAATAAGGAGAAAAGAGACACTTGAATATAGATTTGGAAACTAATATTCATTTAAGCTTTGAAGTATGATTACAATGGATTGAATTACAGGGAGAGAAAGGAAAAGATACTATGGAGTTCATTTCTTTTTCCTATGGGACAATGGAGGGTTTTAGATTTATTGGTTAATACTAGTAGGCACCCTGAGATGGACTCAAGTCAGGAATGGAGGCTTGTGGTCTTTCAGTTGTTCCATCTCCAGACATTTTTAGGGTGAACCATTCCATCATCCTAGCATTGTACTTGATCAACTCATTCTGTCTTCTGTCATTTGTTTAGTAAGTCTAATTGGGTTTCGAGTAATCAAAGATAGAACGATATAAGGTTGACTTTGTCCATGCCTTATATTCTATCAAGATATCATGGGACAAAAGGATTATGTCATTAGTTATATTAAGGTTGTCTCGAATCATGAGCTTTTCATTTAACTTGGGTAGTCACAATGTCTTGCTAGAGGCCACTTAAGGTGACTCAGGATCAAAATGTGATTTGTGCATACCGCCACAGTTTAATGAACCTATAGGGTCGCACATTAAGAACGACAATAATCTGCGGCTTCACTGTAGTAATTTAAAATGATGATTATTTTTAATTACAAATAACAATTAGTTGTTATTTAAATTTCACCTGAATTTTGAGAAAGTTTAAATTGATTTAAATTATAACAAATAATTAATTTGTTATTTTTCTTATCGATAAGGAATAATCAGAAAGTGGTTTTAATATATAATAATATAAATTCAAGCTCTTTATCTCGATAAGGATTTGAATTTAAATTGTTATTATTTAAAAGAGTTTTAAATATATAATAATGAAAAAATAAATTCAAGTTTCTTATCTAATAAGGATTTGAATTTAAATTTTTACTATTTAAAAGCATTTTAAATATATAATGATATAAATTTGTTTCCTTATCTCGATAAGGAAATTTCATTTTTGATTTAAAACCCTAAAGGCATTTATATATATATATATATATATATATATATATATATATATATATATATATATATATATATATATATATATATATATATGTAAAAGGTGTGTGTGTGTGTGTGTGTGTGTGTGTGTGTGTGTGTGTGTGTGTGTGTGTGTGTGTGTGTGTGGAGACATATATTTTTGGGTGTAGTCGTCTTTTAAAAAGAAGGAACAACCAAAAACAGAGAAACCCTAATTTCGTTTTGAGAAGACGAACCTGAACTAGCATTCAAAAAGATCGTTCATTATTTGTTCGTGTGTGGATACTTGTAGAGGGTGGTCGTTTTTCATAAAGGCAGCACCTTTGAAGATCCGAATAAACCAAGGCGACTTTGAAGGCTTGACGACCGATCTAGCAAGAGGTAAGTTTCACACTTCCTTCGATTTTTTATGAAACGCATGTGATCCTTGGTGGGTTAAGGGATAAAAAAAATTATAAATTCCGCTGCATTTATGTTCCAACCAGATTGGATATTCGACCCGTAACCCAACATCTTCCCCCAATTGAATGCAATGCACTCTCGAACTCACCTTGGGCATTGTACATTCTGATCATATTGGCATTCACCATGTCCATGCTCTCTGTCCATAGCTTCTCCCCATAATTCAGGGAGGCTTCAAGTTCTTCATCCCTCTTTTGGATAATGGCCCTGATTTCCTTTTGGTGCTCTTTATATAAGTATCCAAAGGCATCTGCCTTTTGAACCATATCATGCTCCATCTCCTTCTCTCTAATTTCCAAGATCTCACAGCCTCGGTCCTCTTCAACAGCTTACTTATGAACGCTTTCTCCCTCTCCCTGAATTCAGCTAAGAGCTTTGTCTCTCTCAACAAGCTCCTCTCTCCACTCATCATCTCGCTGCTGGATGGCTATTGTCAGACTGTTTTCTCTCTTCTTGTTTTGCTCATCTTGGTGGTTGTCCCTCCACCTTAGCTCCTCCCTGAGCTATTCATATCTACCTCTCATTTCATCTTTTATTTCTTGTATTAGAATCAGCAACTCATAAGTGCTGCTCTCTTCACTTTTAGCTCTTCTTTTCCCTTTTTCTTCGGCTCTAGCTTGAGCTGGTGTTGCTTCATCTGCAGTGGGGGAGAGCACTAGCTGCTCTAAGTAGGCTTCATAACCCCCCCTTTCTTCACTACCACTTTCTTCTTCAGCTACTACAGTAGGGACTGGCTCCCTAGGTTGTTCTACTGTTTCTTCCCTTTTTCTTTTTCTACTCTATCTTCTCTCTTCCACATCACCCTCTACTGGACCTTTGTTGATTCTAGTAAGAGTGAGAGGAGAGGCTTTTGGGCACTTTTCTTCCTCAATGTCACTGAATTTTACACCCCCCTTGATACACAAGAAAGTGATCAAGGAGGGGTGGGGAATGTTTCCTGAGAATATTTCATCAACATAGTCTAGGATGAACTGTTCAATGATTCTCCCCACATTTAGCTAAAATCCCTTGACCAGCGCATACGTGATGCGCGGTCCTGTCTCACAATGGATGGTTAGAGGGCTTAAAAATAGAGTTAACGAAATAGAACAAGACCTTGTTTTTTTCAAAGAGGTCTCCTCGGTTAAGGTAAGCGTTGAAGATGGTGTTTTCTGCCATAGTCTCTTTGTCCTCCAGTCAGTTCCCTGGCTATCTCTTCGAACTTGGGAATCTTCTGAAGCTGCTCGTACTCTGTACAATCTCCTACTAGTCTAAGTCCTAAGAGTTGGGAGATGGCCCTTTCCCTAAAAGTGACCCATCTCCCCTTGACGTAGCATGTCAGGTTCTTTCTATCGCCAAGATTGACGTAAAACTCTTTCACTAGGCCCTTCTGCCCCGGCTCCATATGCTTGCTCATAGTTTCCTAGCCTCTTCGTTTGATTTCCTCTTTGAAGAGCGCCACGATTTTCTTGAATCCTCTCTCTTCCACAAACCCCTTTTTCATGAGATACTTCTTGTAAGCCTCTACCCCCCCTTATTGAAACAGAAAGCTTTGGCATCTCCCGCTTCCACCTCAATCTCCTCCTCATTTTCTTCCATCACCTTCTTGGGAGCAGTCTCCTCGTTTTCTTGTTGTTCGGCTCTCTCTCTTAATACTTCCTCTAAAATTTTTTCAACTACCTTGTTTAGGGTGGGAGAGCTAGGATTCGACATCGTTTGGTTTCGAAAATGGAGATTTGGAAAAGCTTAGAGCTCGAAAGGTTGAGAGATTTGGTTTTGATTTGAAAATTTTCACTAAGTGTTCCATTATATAAGTGGGATGCCCTAAGTACGATGTCACAACATTGAGTGTCGATGTCACGACATTGACAAGAATTTTCAAGTGATTCAACTCAATGTCGCAAAGTTGGGGATGCTATGTTACGACATTGCTTAATAATTTTTAGTTACTGAATTTAATGTCGTGACATTGAGATTTCAATGTCGCGACACTGCCTTGATGTCGCGACATTAATAGAATGTCACTCTTGGTGTCTTTTCTCTGTAAATGCAATGTCGCGACATTGCTGTCAATGTCGCGACTTTGAGAAGGCATTTTCCTCTTCCAGATTTTTACTTGTTTTCCTCATTTTATTCATTGCTGCATATTCCATTCATTCTAGTGAATACTATTAAGACCAAACTATATATACAAATTTATGACACTATTACCAAAGGACTATTATCTAATCCCAAACTCACAGTGCCAAAGTAGATGGTAAATATTAAAAACTGATTCGAGCAAAAGTAGTGTACTCAAAAACTGATATGAAAAGTATTACCAACACTCAACCTCTTTCTGCAAATGAACTGGTCATACAAGTAATAAAGTGGACTCACAAAGTCGGAATAAAACGTACCCACAGTTGGAGATTCTCTCTGGTGGAATTTGATCACCCAGGTGCAAGGGCTCTTCACTATTTAGGCAACCAAATAGGATGTGGAATAAAATAAGTTAATTGAAATAAAAACTGATTTAAAACTAGTCCTAAAATCTACCAAATAAACAACTACTTAATTCTAAAAGGTATGAAGAGGGGCACTAGGGATGGGGATAATTATTTACAAAACAGTTTGCATTTCCATGAAAGCGCAACATTTGTGAGTTGAAAAATGGATTTGTCCAAGAGCAATATAGTATAGCTTGGATTTCTTCATACACTATACATTTCACTAATTAACACACCATATTCCTTTTCAAGACAAATGGGTCTAAATAACTACTTGTAGAATATAATCATCTTTCTAAGATCTGGATATTTTTCCTTTTTAGTACTTCACGCCCAAATCTTAGGACTGAAGAATTTTTGCCCCTATAGACAGGATCATTCAAGCCTTCTCCAATGTAATTGGTACCTCAGCCATCAAATCTAATAAAAGTTCTCTCTCATGATTAGATCTATGCTAACAGGATCGAGGTCATTCTATCAATATGAGGTGAGACCTCTAAGCAGTAAACTAATACCATCATCTAATTATCCTCACACCATGAGTAAGTGTTGATCTATCAAAATAATCTTTTAGAGTTCATTAGTTCCATAATATTAGTCTAACATACCCCAGTTCTTGTTCTTTACTCTCGAGGAATCTCGTCTGTGTCCTTTCAGAAAGACACTCTTAGGAAATAAAGAAGAGCAAGATCCTGACTCTTTTAAGGTATAAGCTACTAATATTCTGAACAGCTACTAATATTCCAAACAGCTACTTATATGAATAGTACCAATTATATAAATTCAGTATTCAAACCCACAAAATAACTGAAAATCTGCAAATCTGAATGTTCAACATTTAATCCCCACTCCTAGGGGTGTTTAATGTTCCATTCTTTGAGATTCCAATCATCACGATCAAACAAAAGAAAGAACATGAAGAAAGAAATCAAGAGACAAGGGTGAGAGAGAAAAATCAGTTTTAGTTTCAATCTTTAATACGACGATAATGAAATACGAATCTCTATTGCCTCTGACACCGAAATCTCTTCAATAGAAATAAAAATCTGCTCTAAAACTACTCTAAGATCTATTAAAAATCAAAATATGTAGCAAACCTAAGAAAATGGGTAGTTTAGAGAGAGAAACCCCATGAGAGGTGTTCTCCCACCTTCCTGTTGCCCTAAAAACCTAAAAAAAAAAGAGTATTTATAGTCTTAGAGTGAAGTGGGCTTGTCCAAAACAACAGTTTTCAGAGCTTAAAAAAAAGGCCCATCATTTTGTCTTAAGCTCTGTCGCGACAAAATCTAGTTTTGTCATGATAGAGTTTGTTGCTCTGTCACGACAAAATATGGGTTTGTCGCGACAAAGTTTGTTGCTAACTCTGTAGCGACAAAATCTGGTTTTGTTGCGACAGAGTTTGTTACTAACTCTATTGCGACAAAATCTGAGTTTTGTCGCAAGAAAGCCTTGTCACTGGCTCTATCATGACAAAATCTGGTTTTGTCACTACAGAGTTTATTGCTAACTCTGTTGCGACAAAATTTGGGTTTTGTCACCAGAAAGCCTTGTCACTGGCTCTGTCGTGACAAAATCTGCTACGGGACTTATTTTCTTCTCCAACTTGTTGATGACATTCGTTTGAACTCGGATTTGGGCGTGTGAGGTGTCGTTGGAAAGCTCTTTGAATGTAGAATGTAACCACGAGTAGAGTTGAACCAATTGGTATCAGATGTTGAAAAGTGATCTTTCAGTAGCCTTTGGCGGGCATCAGATTAACTCTTTGAAGCATTTTTGCATTTTCTTACTAAATCACTTGTTTTCCATCAAAAATCCTACAAAACCAAATTTAGAGGAAATGTTATGAGTTTTACATGAATATGGATATAAAATGCTCAAAATAGCTTGTGAAATGAACTCAAAACATAGATGAGTTTTACACTCATCAAATACAAATCTAACAAGATTAAGCATCTCAATTCAAGAATGGAGAATAACCCTCAATTCTCTATGCAATGCAATTCAGAATTCGGCAAATATTCTTTGTATTACATAAATTTTCATTCAACTACAAAAAATTTCTACAAAGGAACATTGGAGCTACTATGCAATTTCTAAATAAAAAAAAAAATCAAACTCCCCCAAATTTGACATATGCATTATCCTTAAAGAACAAGTTAGGGAAATAAACTCAACTGTGTAGTAAATTCTGCATCATTGAGTTTGTGTTGAAGTGCTTTCCATTGAACTTCATATCTCTTTGCAGCTTCATTGTCCTGAAATTAGACAAAATTTGACTACATAAGTTTCAATTAAACTTAAACAAAACTATTCTATCATCTAAACTATTCAAAACACTATGAATTAAACAAAATCAAACTATAAAATAAAAAATTTGCTTGGGTTGCCTCCTAAGTAGCTGATCAGTATTATGTTTTTAGCTAGATATTGTTGCAATATGTTCTCTTTTCGCAGTTCTTTCAATCTCTTCTAATCTGAGATTGTTCTTCATTTAGAATTCCTCCAAGGTAATGCTTCAGTCTCTAACCTTCACTTTAAACTCATTTCCTGAATTGGTTTTCAGTGTCACTGCTCCAAAGGTGTAGCTGCAACTACTGTGTAAGGACCACTCCATCTTGACTTGAGTTTCCCTAGAAAAAGTCTGAGCCTTGTGTTGTACAAGATGACTGATTCTCCTATTTTGAATTCTCTTCTTAAACATCCTCAAAGTCAATACCATTTCTTGAATCTTTATCTTTGTATAGATCTAGCATTGTCATAGGCTTCATTTTTAAGCTCTTCCAGTTCATTCATCTGAAGTAGTCTCTTTTCCTTAACAGCTTGGAAATCCAAGTTTGGCTTCTTGATTTCCCACATTGCCTTATATTCAAGCTCAAGAGGGAGATGACAAGGCTTTCCAAATACAATCATGTATGGGTACATTCCAATAAGAGACTTATAAGCAGTCTTGTAAGCCCGAGATTTTGTCATCTAACTTTACTGACCAGTCTTTTCTGTTATCCTTGAAAACCTTGTGGAGCATACTGTACAGTAAGAAGTTCTGCACTAGTCTTCGACCCTCTTGCACTCCACTTCCATAAGAAAAGTTCTCATGGTTTCTCAAGGCAGATGTGTAATGGGTTGGAAGGTTGCTGTTGGAGAAAAACGAAGTTGCCTTCCCATTCCTGTCATCTTTGAAGCCTCAGCTAATAAGGACCCTCATAAAAATTCGGTCCCTCATTGGCATTGTTACCTTACCTCCTTCCACAATTCCCACTTCATGTGTCTGAATTAACTCTTCTTTCCTGGTTACTCAACCTGCTCATCAATGGATCTAACTTTGCTTCAATTGTAGTCATCCTATTGCTCAATCACACCACTTTCTCTTAGTCTACTACTGCTCCTCGAAGCTTCAGATGGAGCTCTGTAGTTGCTCTTAGCCAAATCTTCTATGAGCTAATTGGCCTCTTTAGCACTCTTTCTCTTGAATGCACTACAACGGGCTGCATCAGTGATACCTTTTGAAGTATAGTTCATGACTTGATAAAAGATATCCATATGTGTCATTTTCTCTATGCCACGCATTGGGCACCTCCTCAGTAGATGCTTGTATCTCTCCCAAGCACTGTGAAGACTCTCATCTTCATTCTATTTAAATGCAATGATTTCTCATCTCCTCCTTGAAGTGAGAGCAGGAGGGACAAATCTACTCGGGTGGCTACCAGCCCTCCCATGTTTTTGTATCCATGGTGGGGACTCAGGCCAAGCCCGGTTGTTGTGTCCCTCTCGGTGAAATGGGAACAATTGCAGCTTGATCACATCTAGATTGACCCCATTCAGCTTCACTATATTTGCCATCCTTAAGAATCTACCTAGATGCTCATTGGGATCCTCCCTAGGATGCCTTGTGAACTGGTGCTACTGAACCATGGTGTGACTATGACTTGACTCAAAGTTGTTTGCTTCTGTGTGCGCGAGGTTGCTGTTGTAGAATACTCATCCTGTAGTAGGTCTCGAAAGTCTTCCATTGTTCTCTACCTCTGAGGTCTTTCTGCTACTGCTACTGGCACATTCTAATTAGCTTCTCTTTCATTTTCCATCACTGCTGCTTCAGCTGTTCTCACTTTCTTTAATTTTCTCAGTGTTCTCTCTAGCTCGGTGTCTAATGGTAACAGTCCTGCTTCTAGTTTTTTGTGCATGAAAGAGTGCTTGAAATGATAATACATTGAAATCAAAGTGAGATCATGAGACAACTAAAATTTATTATGATAAGCTCAATAAAAAGTTCAGTAACTGAATAAGTTATTGTAATTAAAACTATTTTTGAAAAAAATTTCTAAAAATAAATGAAAAATGTCCAAACTAGCAACTCTCTTTTTGGTTGGAATATTGATCCATAAATTTTACTTCAATCCCTAGCAACAGCACCAAAAACTTGTTTATACCAAAATTGATGAGTGTGTGTATATGCCAAACTTCTATCACTACCACCAAGGACTATTAGATCCCTAGAAACGGCGCCAAAAACTTGATTAGACTAGAATTGATGAGTGTGTGTGTGTGTGCCAAACTTCTATAACTGCCACCAAGGACTATTAGATCCCTGGCAATGGCGCCAAAAACTTGATTGACTGATTTTTAACATAGATCCAAAATTTGACAAAGTGATTGACTCATATACAATTATGGACATGAACTCTGGAATTGCCTAAGAGCAGGGTAGTGTAGCCTTGGAATGCCTCCTGACACTACACATTTCACTCTCTAGATGACCATATTCCTAAACCAAGTCAATGGGTCTAAAAAGATAATTGTAGGACTTGATACTCTTTAAGATCTGACTGTTTTTCTTTCTCAATACTTCATAGCCATCTCTTAGAACTGGAAATTGCTTGCTCCCATAGACAAGGTAAATCCAAGCCTTCTCCAATACAATTGGTACCTCATCCATCAATTCGATTAAAATGCTCTCTCCTTGATTAGAATCTTATCTAACACGGGATTGAGATTATTTCCTCAATTGAGGTGAAACTTCTAAAGATTAAACTAATAGATCAATAGGAGGATCTTATTCCTCGAGAACACACTCTTGCTATCACCTAGGAAGGGACCTTGAAGTCAGAGATTAGATCTTCACTAGTGATGCATCAAAGTGATCTTTAGAATTCATTAGTTCATTGAATATCAATACAATATACCCCTAAGTGGCCCGCTCTTTTCTCCTGAGTGTCTTTGTGTCACTCGGTGGATTCTGAAGTGGAAACATGAGAAACAGCTCTTTTGGGGTATAGAACACTGATATTCCGAACAGCTCAATGTAATATCAATACCGATTAAATCATTCCAATTTTCATTCATAAAATAGCATTAAAATACTACAAACAATAATCAAAACAGAAAATTCTTCCCAGATGGAGCTTAGCCTTCCATAGATGGATCATCAATCACAATGGCTGGTTGATCAAACAAAATTCATTACAATTTTGATCAAAACTAAGGTAAAGCAAATTCCAGAAAATTTTCCATATTTCATTAAAGTTCATATATAAATGAAACATCAATTTACAATCTATCAGCTCAGAATTCAACTCAAATCAAATACTCTAATCCTCAAAGAAAGAAAAATAAATCGATAAAAAAAACTAAAATAAAATAAAAGGAAAATAAAAAGAAAATTATATACAATGAGACTTTAGCTCTTCCAAAAAGCACAAAACTAGATGGCTTGGTGAAGTGAACACTCTTCCCAAGGAGTTCTATTTACATGGCTCTTATCTTGGAGAGCCTAAAAACAAGGCGAGTATCACGGCTTTGAAAAGCTGAAAATTCAGCCCTAGATGTCGGTGGCAATGTCGCGACATTGCATGGCAATCTTGTAACATTGTCGGTAGCGTGTATCATGACATTGTCGTCATTGAAAAACTGTCATGTCGTAGCTACGATTCTGAGTATTAAGTGACATTGAAAATCTGTTGTAACTGATTCACGCATTAGTGACAGTCAATGTCGTGGTGATGTTGTGACATTGAAGCTGCTATGTTGTGGATCAAATCTGGTGTCACGACATTGCCTCAATGTTACTGAACTTTGATGTTGCGACATTGTTGTCAGATGTCGCAACATTGAGCCATCTTCTTTTCTTTTCCTTTCAACTGATGTCGTGACATTACTAACTCGATGTCGCGACATTGAGTTGATGTTCTAAGTCTTGATGTCAATGTCGCAACATTGAATGTCTGATGTCGAGACATTGATTATGTCTTTTCTAATGTCGTGACTTTGAGTTGTGATGTCGCGACATTGGCTATCTGATATTGCTTGATTGCTGAGTCTGTATTCTGATGTCGCGACATTGATCATCCTATGTCGCAACATTGAGTTGATGTCGCGTCGATGTCATTGCGATGTCACAACATTGATCTATTAAGTTTCAACCTTGGCTGCTTTTATCTGATGTCATGACATCAAAGATGTGATGTCGCGACATTGAATGTTAATGTCTCCAATGTTTAAGCCATTTATGATATCGCAACATTGCTACTGTGATATTGCGACATTGAATGTTGATGTCACTTTACTCCTAAGGTTGTGTTCTGATGTTGCGACATTGAGTTGTGATGTCGCGACATGGACTTGGAGTTCTGCAATCATGTGTGATGTCGCAGCCAATGTTGTGGTGATGTAGCGACATTGGTGTTTTCTGCTCTTCCCACTTCAGCCGATGTCGCGACATTTAGTCAATGTCACGACATTGAAGTAAAAGTCATGACACTCTCCACCCGATGTCGCGACATTGATCACCCGATGTCGCGACATTGAGTTAATGGTCGCGACATTGCTCTTTTGCTGCATAATGCTGATTTTTGCTTCTTTTGTGCTGATTTATGCTTCTTTTCCTTAAATTCCTGCACAACATAAATCTGGGTGAATACTTCATGATTTTACATTAAATTGAACTTTTAAGCCTTAAAAATACATGAAAATTGGGCTTAAAAATAGATGAGTTTTAGACTCATCATCTACCTCCTCAATCTCTATCTCTAATACTATTAGTTGCGGTCCCAAGGTTACCAATTCTCTACCACTCCTCAAAGTGATAGCCTTCACATGCTCTTTGCCTTCTCTTCTCGGATTCACCTTCAAGTTGCTTGGTAATGAGCCCTGCGGCCTCTCAGTCAACAAAGTAACCATTTGTCCCATCTGCACCTCCAAATTTCTCAATTGTGCTGCTTGGTTATTCAATTGGGTCGACTGGTTCTGAATATTTGCCTTTGTTTCATTCATAAAGGTTGTATGAGAAGTAAGCATCTAAGCTAGTGCTTCTTCCAAATCTACCTTTTTATCTTATTATGTCTTGCTCACTTGGGGTGGTGGCGCATTGCTCTAATTATTCCTCTATCCATAGCTTTGATTGTTTCGCCATCCCTGGCCCTGGTTCTGGTTCTAGTAGGCATTGCTTCCATACGAGCCCTATTGTTGCTGCTGGTTATATCTAGTCACATATTGTGCCTACTCTACAGTTATCTGTTCTGATTAACATTCTATAGTACTGTGCTATCCTCCATAGGATTCACATATCTCCCACGGGCTAGTTTGAATAGAATTTACTACCCCTTGTTGTCTCTGTAGCTATTTAGTGAGCAAGGCGACATGGTTACGATAAGTCTCAGGGACCTCATGTCTGTGCCTCCCCTGACCTTCCTTGTGTGCCACTAATCCTTGGGCCAGCAGTTCTTATTGTTGTGCTTGTGTGAGATTCCATATGCACGATCTGTGGTCTTCTTCATCCAGCACCCCCTCTTTGGGGCATACATAAGCGTTCTGGGCCTAATCACTCAAGCAGGTTGTAAAATGTATATGGAATTTGTCATCACAGTCAGCTTTTTGTGATGAGCATCTCTCTGACAGTTCATGAAACTCTCGAAGCCGAATTTGGTACTCATCCAACTATCTAAGTTTTGGTCTACATTTGGTGTGCAATCTTTGAGAGGGGAAAGAACTTGTTCAAGAACTTCTACACCAAATCATTCCATGAGGTAATAGAGTCTGACGGTTGGCTCGTCAACCAATGTTTAGATTTGTTAAAAAAAAAGATAATGGGAATAATCGCAATCTAAGAGCTTCATCTATTACTCCATTGTATTTGATCGTCTCGCATACTTCTATAAAGTTTGTTAAATGTGTGTTTGGGTTCTCAATTGCCAGCCCATGAAGCGGATGATACGGAAGCATCCTAAAGTGTCCTTTGTTTTTCAACTTCGAAGTTGTTAGCTTGAATCACGTGGTCTTTGTATAGCGGTAGACAATATAGTAGAGTGGTGGCAAACTCCTCGGCTTGACATATCGAAGGTCATCTGGTTGTATGAATGGTCTACAAGCATTACTCCTACCATTATTTCCATTTTGCCCCCCTTGTGGCTCATTTCGCTCATGGCCCTGATCTTCCTCTTCCTGATCTTGCATGACTATTAGATTTCTCACTTGTGCTTCTCTTTGCTCTTTGCGTAGTCTGTTTGTAGTTCTCTCTGGTTCAGGATCAAAGGGAAGTAGTGCCTTGTAACCACGTCTTATGCACACGGTGCTGATTGGTGCGAAAAGTGCTATTTTAGACCTATTTAGCCCATAAGGTTTTGAGGTGCTTTGCGCACTAATCATATCAATTAAACCCGGTGGTGTATGGGGACCATTCATTCAGTAATGCCATTTCGAGGTTGTTTTGGTTATTTGCGGGTTTGAGAACTCAGCGACAAGCAGCCGTTTTGGTATTGAATGCGTGAATCCTCGAAGATTTCACCGGGCCGAGACAATGAAATATCAAAGTCGATTAATGGAATTGAAGCGAATTGATGAAGAAGAAGTCTGAAAGAGGATACGATTAGGTCACAGTAGGAAGCAGGAATTTTCGCTATGGTTGCGAAAATTTCGTAGATAATTGCAACCACCATAAAAATTTATAATCCTAGAAATTGGAAAATTTCGCTATGCTAGCGGTATATCATGAAATTCATTTGTGCTGTAAATTGGCTGTTTAGCTTACTCTCATATTTTATTATTGTGAAATTTATATTAAAAGTTCATATCGATCAGGAAATTTCTGATTTATTATCTATATCATTAATATTAGTAGAAATTTTCTCTATTCAGCGAGGATTCTCCTGCATCATGAAAGAATGATGCCTTGTCATTTTTGTGTAATTGATCCTAAGCATTTACGTTTTGGTGTATTACCACCTTGTCCCTTGTATGAGCCAATATTTTAGGCTTTCTTGTATTTTCACACTTTGGGTGGACTATATAAACCCCCATCATTTTGTAACCCTAAGCAATTTTTGCAGCAACTTTTCATTTTATAAAATTCCCGCAGCTTTCATTTTAGGGTTTGCTTTTCTCTCTTCTCTCCTGCTTTCATTTTCTAGAATTTGCCAAACCCCCTTTGAGGATGACAACTCAGGGATGTAACTAAGCCTCATAATATGTGAAGAGGAAGGTTGCTAGCTTGGTTTTGGGGTTCTTCATGGGTTTATCCTCATCTGGCCAGATACTACAGTCTTTGTATTTATAGCTCAAACTTTCCAAACTAGGGTTTAAAGCCATTTAATGTCATTACTTTAGTCAATACTTACCATGCTTTTAAGTCTGAGTGCATACCTTATTGAGTGATCATTGATATTCTTTAGATGGCCTTTACGAGCCACTGAAATGAGGTTGAGTGCTAGGGTTTTAAACTGATAGGGATTGTGAATGCTTAATACCTGTGTTGACTCAAATAGGAGTGGTTCTAGGGTACAAAGATCTGGTTATGGCTTTGACTATATGTTATTTGCCATAATGCGAGGATATGACCCGAGGACACTTATTAGGCCCATGTTATCAAGCTAGTGACCTAAACCTTCAAGGTTACCATTTCACAATTAACTTTAAGCCAGTACGGTTAATTGAATTATTGTGACTTCCACTTTACATTTTGAGAACGAAAATCAGGAAATCCAAGCTAAAAGCCTCACCATTTTCAACAGTGGGAGTCATTCGTGGGATGAAAGCCACATCCCCGTGTTCGACCCTAGACCGCTATCTTTGCGGTAAGCTTAGACTCACGGCAGTAGGAGGAACATAGGAAACAAATTTTGTTGATTCCGCTCACCCTACCATGGCACGAATCAATTGCCCTTCCTGAAACCTCAAACAAACAACTGTAGAGACCAAGTCACAAGCACTAATGTAAGATGGGTAAAATAAAAATAAAATAAAATAAATTATCCAAAGTAATATCTAGTGCACTGTTGTCAATATCAACATAACAGCTTCTCCCCGGCAACGGCGCCAAAACTTGATCGGCTCGGAACAGGTCTATAGATTTATGTGAAAATGTAGGCCCATATGCGCAAGTATACGCATCGAGTTTACATAGTATAATGGCTAGTCAAGTGACGTCCCATAATGAGAAGTGTGTTGATTACTGAATTTATGCTTTAAATATTATTTGGACCCAAAATTGTAGTGAATTTTGATTAACGTAAAGAAAAACTAATTCTAAGATGTTTGCTAAATCAATTAACGAAAACTAGGGTTTTGCCTTCGCTTGCCACACTCGATGATTTTAACCTAGATAGATTATTCATTCAGTATATTAGAAGGTTCACGCTGGTGAGTTGATCGTGCCTATAAGATATTCTTTCTCGAGATATAATTGTCTATCTCACGAGTAGGGTGTATTGCATCTTTGCCTCAACCTTGGACTCCGAAACGCATAAATGTCCAAACCCTAATTGCCACACTTGGAACTAGGATAACTCTATTCACCAATTGACCAAGTGTTGCTCTACTCATATCCCTAGGGGTCATCATCTCTTGATCTCATACTCCTAGCAAAAACATGCTAATGTTGGCCAAACACTACCATGTAAATAAAGTACAGGAATAGAGCAAGTTCAGATAAAATCAATATATATATATATATATATATTGAATGAAAACAATGTAATAATTAATCCATCTGGGCGTAGCGAGGCTACGACAAAACCCTAGAAATAAATCTAGAACATAACGTGTTCGATCTGACCATAAGATTTGAAATCATTAAATGTTTAGAAAATACACAAACAAAGGGTGCACCGCGTGACTCGATCCATACTTTGCCGTCTCTCTTTTGCTCGCCAATCCTCTTGTCCTTTAAAAACCCTTGTTGTGTCTGACCTGCCCCATGAGCTCCCAAGTGTCATTTATAAGCTGCATCAGAATCTGCCTTAGAAATCCGTCTTGTCTTTGGGCCAGTCGATATTAGTTATAGTAGGCGTGTTAACGTTATAGTGGTGCAGTTATAACTTAAGGAACTTAATCATTAGATGTGCCGCTGGGCGTTGTAGCGGGGTTGCTCGTTGTAGGAGCATCAAACCGCTGTAGCAAGCTACTCCCTCTGTTCTCGAGTTGTTTTCCTAGGCATTGCGGTAGGAGTTTGTCATTATAGTGAGGATTTACTGTTGTGCACGGCAGCCAGCCCACTATAATGTTTCTTTATGACAACAACTCTTTCCATGCAGTTTCTTTCCTCTTCCTTGCTTTCTTTTCTCTTCCTTGCTTCATATAGCATGCTTGCAATAAAACACACAAAATTTACTCAGAACATGCTAAAATTTAGTGATGAAAGCTTCTAAATACAAGGATCAACATGTGAAAATATTAGTACTTTATAGCTCTATCAGGCTCTGATTGTTGTGACATTCATTTTGCTACTTGCCTTGAACTTTGTCGCGACAATGGTGAAATTTGTCACAACATTCAACATTTCCTACCTTAGCCATTTTTGTTGCTTTTCTTGCTAATTTTGTTTTTTTTTTGCATTAAATCCCTACAAAACACCAATTTTGGTGAAGATTCCATGATTTTGCATTAAATTGAACTTTTAAGCCTGTGCCATGAAAAATGGACTTAAAGCATGCCTTATATGAGTTTCCTTATCGGATACACCCCCATCAAGCCATAGTTGTAAAAAAAAAAAAAAAGAAAAGCAAGCCCAGGTGTACCAGGCCTGAAGGATGTATGACTGAGCCGACGCGGATGAGAGAGAATTAAGGGCTTATAAGCCAGGGAAGAGGGGAAAGATAAAGAAAGAGGATAAATAAGGCAGTCCTCTACCCAACCTCCACTACCCACATCCCATGAGGAGGAAGATTCCATTCCTCCTCAACCTATTAAAGATTAGGTTCAGAACCTCATTATGAGGTTCAATGCATTTTGGGATGAAGCCCAAGAATATCAAGTATCCATGACCCAAGAGATGGAAGAACTAAAGAGTAAAGTGAGCACAGTTCTAAGAAATTAAGAGGTCATCAAGCAACAACTCGCTCTACTCGTTTCCTATCACACTCCACCACCACCACAGTGATCATTTAGATTACTAGGGGAGTTCTCTACACCCTTCTTTTATGCTTATTTCCATTCAGGACAATGTCCATTTTAAATTAGGGGGTGTGGGTGATTGGTTTGGTATTATTTTCTATTGGCTCTTGATTGCTCATTTATTGCTCTTTGGGTCATTTTTGCTTACCATGATCACACATGCTTGTTTGGGTCTATATATCCGACTTTGAAATAATTAGGGTTGTGCTTAAATTTTCTTATTTGGCCTATCTTGAGGCCTTGGAGTTTGTTAGTGTTGCTTAGTTTTGTTTTATGTTTTTAGTAATTTGCATGTTTTATGTTAGTATTGCTTTAGTCTAGCTTTTGTTGTCTTTCTTGCTTGTTTCATGTTTCTTGCATGCTTGTGTGTTGTTTCATTTTATTGCTTATTTGTGTCTTTTTCTTTTTCTAGGTGTGTTTAATGTGTCTTGGGTGAGTTTGATGACTTATTTGCTAGTAGGTCATTTTGAACACAAACGTGTGAAAAAGGGCAAGTATAAAGTGGATTGGACCCTTAAGTTTTTTAATGATCTAGAATTGTGTGCTTGCTTGGTATGGGCGACTTGGGCTTAGCCACTCCCCTCAGGCTTCAAGGAAGCTATTTCTCAAGGAATCTTATCACACACACTTTTTGATATCCTCAGATACTGTCCCTGACCCTTTACCAATTCAACTAACCTTGGAGGATTCTAACCACCTAAGTGATGGGACACCTAATAAAAAGATAATTGCCATTGAGCCCCAACCAAAAAGAGAAAAATGCAAAAACAATAGAAAAAGTGAAAAAGAAAGATAAAAAGCAAAAGAAACAAGAAAAATGTCAAAAAGAGGTTTTTGAATAAGAATAAGTGGGATCATCCAATCGAAATCTTGAGCACAATCTAAAGGGCCTTTTAAAGCTTAATGCCCTAAGCCAATTGTCCCGGAGTCATTGAATTCACTGCCCGCTACATGGGACAGAAGATGAATCATTCCCACAACCTAGGGTCTTTCAGTTTGGTTGAGTGTTCGGGGTGAATTTTGAAGGGAATTTAATACTTGGTGCCCTTAACCAACTGGTGGGGAGTTGCCAATGGATCCCTGCTATAGGGACACTCATTTAAAACTTTTAGACACTGGTTTTCTTTCATTTTAGGTAGTTTAGTGTGAATAAAAAGGGTGTGTTCTTATCCTTTCTTAGTTAGCTTCTTCCAAATAGGTGAGTTGAGTTTAAGTTTGGGGGTGCTAGGACCTTGCTATACACTGGAGATCATGCTATCACCTACACTTAGATTCCTTGGGAAAGGTCATTGAGGACTTGGAGGGTTGATTTGCTTTGCTCACCATACTTTGCTTTGCCATGTTCCTTAAAGAGTTTAAAAAATAAAGGATCCTAAATTTTGGTTGAAAAGGCTAACATTGCTAAATTGTTTTCATGTTGATCCTTCTTCTTGGCATCATGTTACATACTCATCTCATATGTTTGTTAGTTCATGTCATTTTCAATTTTCATTTTGTTTTAAGTCAGTCTCTTGCTTGGGGATAAGTAAGAGGCTAAGTTTGGGGGTGTGATGAGGGTCCAAAACACTCATTATATACCCGAGTTTTAGTATGTTGTTGATCTATTTTGTACATAAATAAGTGGTGTTTTCGCTTCATTTATAATATTTAGTTTCATGCTGCATTATCGGTGAAAGTGAGGCATTTGAAGGCATGTTAGAGACTTAAAGATGAAGGAATGCATATCTTGCTTCAACGTCGCAAATTTCTAATGTCGTGACGTTCACACGTCACGACGTTGAGGCCCAGCAATGTCCTGCCAAAGTCTCCATAACCCCATGTTGCGACTTTCCAACGTTGCGAAGCCGCTTGGAACTGTTTGCTAGTCCAGACCATTTTAGGCGATGTCTTCGGGATATTCAGGGGGAATGCCCTAATTTGCAAGGGGGCGGACTTTGTCCGCACTTTGGGACCATAGAGGAGTTTTAGAGCTATTTCTTAAAGATTTAGGAGAAGAACTTGTGATTTGGGAAAGAAGATTGGAGACTTACCATCATTTTGATCATTAAAGTTTCTTCTTTTTCTTTTCTCATGTTTTATCCTAAGTTTGTGATGTATCAAACCTCTATTATGCTTTAAATTCATAGTCTAGGGTTTTGGTTGTATTTTGGACATGAATCTTATATCTAATTGTTGATTTTCTTATTTCTATTATCTATTTGTGATTGTCTATCTATTGATTCATGCTTGGTTGTTAATTATATGTTGATTTCTGATCAATTTCAATATAGTGAGTGGTTCCTTGTGAGATTTGAGAAGTGAATAAGGAATTAAACATAGATGAATCAATATAATTGATTGGATAATAGAGATATTAGCAATAATTATGAGGTTTTGTGATTCTTTGGTCTTAAAGCATCTCTAATACTTGGGGTTGAGATGAGAAGCAAGAAACCTAATGTTAGTTGGTAGGTTATTTGACCTCGAGAGGCTTATAATTAAGTTAGATAAGAATCGCCTTGGATAGCATTTTCATGAGACTATATAGTGGAACTTTGGCCTAGATATAGTAGGATTGTTCATATGCACCAAATAAATACCCTATAACTCTATCATCTATTGGTATCCCTCAGTTGTGCATTCTATTAGTTAGATTGAGACTCTCATTAGTTTAGTTTAAATTATGTTTTGATATCACAATTGATCGTTTTGATATTAGAGAAGTATTCCAATTTTGGTACTTAGCATCCCCCATTTCCCTATGCATCGATATCCGTACTTAGGTACACTTTATTACTTTGACAAGCATATACTTGCGCAGAATAGGCGTTGATTACATATTTTATTGCATAATCTTAATACACATCATGAATACGCCTATCAGGATCTCATGTTGACATATCAGCATACAGACACTCTTGAGGTGGTTGGTTTTAGTGATTCCGATTATGCAGGCTGCATGGATGATAAAAAGTCCACTTCTTGTTATATCTTTATGATGGCTAAAGGAGTTGTTTTGTGGAAAAGTGTCAAGTAGACACTTACAACTTCTTTTACTATGGAGGTAGAGTATGTGGTGTGTTATGAGGCTACTTGTCATGCAATATGGTTGTGGAACTTTATTTCAGCTTTGGAGGTTGTTCACTCAATTTCTAAACCGTTGAAATTGTTCTATGATAATTCTACAGCTATATCTTTCTCTAGGAACAAGGAACTTCTTCTTTTATAAGCTTGTTGATGTGAAGTTCTTTTATATTAAAGAGAAAGTTCATGATGTAGTTTAGTTGACGTATGCCTACGACTTGCATGTTGGTAGACTCACTAACCAAAGGCTTACCTATTTGTGTGTTTCAAGAACACGTGTCACCCGCATGGGATTGTTAGGAGCCTAGACTCTTTGTTTAAGTGGGAGATTTCCTTTTTTCATGTATTTTGTCAAGAAAGCTCATGTTTTTTTCATTATTACATGCACATTTTGATGTTTATCATTATCTTATGATTTTGTGTCATTTTGATCAAATGAGTGACAGAATGATGTTTTCTTTCTATTGAATCAATAAACTATCATTAAGTAGCACCAGATTAGTAATTAGCGATTATGTCTGATTTATGCATCCTCTTGGTGTATTAATTGTATATAATTGGTTAGGGCTATGTAAGTCTCTTGTTGAAGTGTTTGAGTTATGATTTTGATTAGTGTACGATTTATGCATCCTTTCGATGTGTCAATTGTATATGATTGGTTATGACTATGTAAATCTATTGTAAAGCATTTGAGTTAACATTATGTCGTCTAAGTAGGAGAATGTTATAGATTAATTTATTATGGACTAAGCATAATCATATTACAATTTTAATTGTATAATTGTGCAAGTTAATTATGGGTCATTTATGGGATGGTTTAAAATTAATTAGTTATGAGTTCATGGTTCTATTTTCTCTCTTGCTTTGGTAAGCCCATTGGACCAAATCTCAATTGTTCCCTTATGCTCTATATATATAAGTAAATAGAGCCCTATAATTTTATAAGGGGTTTGGTAGAACACATTTTGGGGATAAGGAAATAAGTATCTTCAATCATATCTTTTCTCTAATCTCATTCTTTGCAGATTTGGTAGACAAATGGCGGTCAATAATTCCATATCCATGGCAGGTATGTTTTCTACCCAGTACAAATTCATATGCTTCAGTGTTTCAATAAAGTTATTATTTTGTAATGTATTTATTGGGTCTTTTGATTATTGATCAATTTTTTTTAGGATCAATAAATACTCATGATTTTACGAAAATAATCTAACAATCGATATCAAAGCAATGTTAATTGACATTGTAACTAGCTTTCTCATTCATTTTCATGATCTCATGCCAACACAAGGTGATAGAGAAGTCCCAAACAATCTCGAAGACTTCATTATAAAAAGGAGAGACAACCTTTCTGCATCAGAGCAATTAACATAGAATTAATTCTTTGTTTCCCCAAATGAATCTTCATTCTTCAACTTTTGATATTAAGCTTCTCATTCATCTGACACTCCAAGTCTTCCTTCCCCTGTTCTACCTCTTCCTTGCTTCCTCTTTGACCCTCGTCCTTGCCCTTTCCCCAAAGAACAACATACAGGCCCAAAACAACAAACACTGACCCTACAACCCTAAATCAAATCACATATTGGAATCCATTAGGAATGGGAAAATAGGGATAGGTCAATTGGTCAAATCTTAGGTTTGCTCCCCAATGGTCATCAATTTCGATTTTCGGACCATTAACTTCAAGTCTCATGGGATTAGTTGAGGTAGCTCAATTGGTTCGATCTTGGGTTTTCTTCCCAATGGTCACCAGTCGAGTCCTCATAGGGCCACGGGAGGATTTAACTAATTGTTAACTTTAGGGCTCTTAGAATTAGTTGAGGTGCACGAAAACTAGCCTGGAAACCCACGAGATCACCAATTTTGGTCCGCATAAGACTATTAACTTCGAGGGCGCATAGGATTTAGTTGAGGTAGCTCGGTTGAATTACGATCTTGGAGTTCTGCTTAGTAGTTATCCAATTCCAATCACTATGTTGTCACTTCAAGAGCTTGCAGATAAGTTGAGGTGCCACGAAAAATTGACTCGAACACCCGCGTTTATTAAAAAAAAAAAAGGCAAGGGTTAAGTACTTACGTCCCAAAGTGTAGTTTGTCGCCAAGAAGCGCCCAGCTGAGTATGGCCACAATGACAAGGAGCAAGGGGCTGAAGACTGATACATAGAGAGGACCTTTCCTTTGAATGGTCCAGGACATAAGGCAAAATGCTATTGCTGTGCACACAATTGCCTGAAAAACAAATACACTTATTTTTCAGTAATCACATACTAAGGTTGTGTTTGATCCCAGAAAGACTAGGAAAAAAATAAAAAAGAAAATAGATAGGAAAAATAGAAGAAAATAAAACTTGGAGGAAAATAAAAAATAGGTTTAAATTTAATAAATTTATCCCATATTTTAATTCAAACTCCATTTTATTTGTTTTTCTCTATTTATATAAAGACTAAAAATTTTGAAAATATGTAAAATTTTAAGGAATTTTGATTATATATATATATATATATATATATATATATATATATATATATATATATATATATATATACTATATATATATATATATATAATATTGTATTGGTGGCCAAATATGGTGTCGTTTTTAATATTTTTTAACTCTGTGTTTCGGGTTTTGAATGGAAGCTTAGGTTGTGTTTAGTTAGGAAGAATCTTAGAAAGAAAAAAATCTTAAGGAAAATGAGTACGAAATATTCACTTCTACATACAGAGTATAGAGCTGCAGTAAGCTTGATGGAATCATTTAATGACCATGCTGAAGGATGATGATCAACAATCAAGCCAATGACTCCACACTCAAAGCTGGCCATGAAGCACATAAGAGTGGAGCTTGTGTAAGGTGCTGCAAATTTCTCAGACATTCTTCCCTGAAATCATCATTATTGATTTCTCAAATCAAACGACTTGAATTCAGAACAGTAGAGTTAGCTACGTTCCTGGGAAAAAGACGGTTGCTTACTTGAATTATGAACCAAATGGCCCAAGAAACACAGCTAGTGATCAGAAGAAGAGGTCCCAAGATGAAGTTGGCCTGATCACTCTGAGAATCTTGAGTTCTTAGCTGCTCTGCATACTTCCAATCGATGCCGGATTCGCCGATATTGATGGCATGTCCTCTGTAGAATGTCAGTATCATGGCCCCTCCTATGCATACTGCTGTTCCCAGCACCTTAGCCTGCCCTGCCCTTGTCTTGATCCCAACCGTTTCAAGCCTAATAAGTATACAAATTGAGAAGAACATTGTCAGGGAAGGGATAAAACTTTAACTCATTTGTTTTAGGCTTTCGGGGTGGTGGCAGCACCTGCAGGGGACAGCAAGGAGGAAAGTCATGGCAGGGAGGAGGTTGTTGAAGGCACAGCCGAGCGTCGGGTTCGAATGTTTTAGTCCAATGAAGTAGAGGATCTGGTTCAAGGTTGCCCTGGAAGATGATTGTGACAAAGTGAAAAACAGAAAAATAATGTAATTTTCCATGTTTGTTTGGCAAGAAAATGACCAAATTGGAAACTTACCCGAAAATGGAAGATAAGAAAGCTTGGAATAGAACAATTCTTGTGATCTTGGGTCTTGTTTTCCTGGAAAAAGAGATGGAATGAGTTAAAAGCCTACATGCTTCTGAACTATCTAAACAAGGACGTTCTCAAAATAATCTGTAATGAATTCTTTTTTTCTTTCTTTTTTATTAAGAGAAAGAAGGAAGGTGATAAAAGTAAATCCCAGAATTTTTCTCCAACCCCATCAGGATATGATCAGTTTGGACATTTCCAGAGAGTTTTTGATCCATGGAAGTTCAGCAAACAGAGTAAAAGGAAACAAGTTCATGTGTTTTCTCGTTGACCAAACAAACTACTAAAGAAAGAAAGAAAGAAAGAAAGATGCTAAAGGCAAAAGCCATGCATGGGAAGTACTATCCATCACCTCTCAAGAAAATAAGCAAAAGGAATCATGGCGACAGTGGCAAAGATTTGCCTATAAGCAATAAGGATGAAAGGATTCATCCCAGAATCCATGGCCAGCTTCACAAAGATATTCATTCCTGCATACCCCATTTGGACAAGAAACATGGCCAGAAATGGCAGATAATCACCACCCATGTTTTCTTTTTCTCTCTTTAGTTGCAGGCCAGATTAATCAACCTGACTCATAGAGAAATTAAAAGGGGGAGATGGTGATGAAGAGAAAAAGAGAGGATGAGCATTGCATTTATATTGATGGGGGGCGGTAACAGAAAGTGGGAAAGAAAATCTTCAAGAAAAAGAGAGAAAAAACCGTAAGATTTGTTGTAACACTCGGGAGAATAAAGGTGCTTTCTGGTTATCTGGGATTTTTTGGAAGCATTGGCTGAGTTCAGGAGCTTGAAGCAACCACATTTGCATTTAAGCAGACGTGTGGGGGTCCTGATTTTTGGGCATTGGTTTGAACCAACTAGCCTCCTTTTTCTCATTCTTTCTTTTGTTTATGTTTTGGAAGTTTGTAACTTATTATGGATGTGATCTGTCTGGGCTGGGCCAAGCTGGGCCTTGTGAGTGGGTAACCTTTCCCAAAGCCCAAGAATTATAGTTTACATGGGTCTAGGGTTTCTTACATGGGCCATGTTCATACTTATGTTATTTTCTTGCAAATTTTAAATGATTTTATGTACTTGAATTTACATTTCATTTTCTTAGTGCTTATGTCTTTATTCAAATATTTGAACTTTCTTACTATATTATTAATAATGATTCTTTTTTAGGCCTTGAGGTGTAAGCTCAAGTGGTAAAAGAGTGATAGGTATACAAAAAGTCTCAAATTCAAGTCTTCGTTAAAACAATGTAAAATAAACAGGTATCAAAAATAAATAAATTATTATTATTTTTTTACCTGGTTTTAATTTTGTGTAATTGCGGTGTAGTACTCTAATCTTATTATAGGGACACAGCATTGACTAATGTCGTTGATGATGGTTCTATGATCCTCAATTTCACTCACCCTTCTACCACCCTCCTTCCCATCCAATAAATAACTTATGTATGGGTTGGGTTCGTACTTTTTATCATTATAATAATATAGGTTTTTATTTGTCTCTTCTTTCTCATCTTAGCATGAGATATCTTGTTGGGGAAAATTGTCAATCACTTATGGGCATCGGCCGGATAGGTGGAGTACATTTTTTTTTGAATTGAGGTCTCGAGTTTAGTCGCATTGCTGTCAGGAATTTCGTGTTTCTTGCGAATTAATGGTTGAGCGAGATTATGGTCGCTGAGGTTAATCGAGGTCTTGCGATGGCCCAGCACCAAACAGCCATGATTATGAATAAAAAATAAAAAAAAATATTGTCCCAAAGTTCCTTATTCTAATCATATCGTTTTTTTTTTTGTGAAAATTATTCAACCTATCAATAAATGGATAGAAAGATAAAATCAATCAAAATTCTTAAATTTATTTATTTTTTAAACTTCAATTTATTTTTATTTTGGATAAATTCTCAAAATTCCCAAGTCCTTCATGTTTGATATTTTATTTGAACTATGAACAATCAAGTATAAAAAAGTAAAGCCTCTGAAAAAGACGGGTTTCCAGCTATGGCATCTCACTCTCAGTCTCTACAGCTCTCCTGGTGTCGCCCTCCTCCCCATTTCTTCTTCCTTCTTCTTCTTCCATGCCTTCTCATTTCTCTCCCAAACCCAGTGCTCTCTCGGTGTCTCCACACTCCCATTATCTTCTCTTTCGGCGATTCCAACTCTGACACCGGCGGACTCGCCGCCGGACTCGGATTTCCCGTTAACTTCCCCAACGGCCGTACCTTCTTCGGAAGATCAACTGGCCGTCTATCCGATGGACGCCTCATCATCGATCTTCTCTGTAAGTCACCGCACTCGATTTTGGGGTGAGATCAGATCCACCGTTGATTGATTTAGGGGTGTCAGTCAAAGTAAGCACTTTAGACGGTGGTGATTTCCATACCGCACTCGATTTTATGATCCCAGTTTACACGCATGTGCGCTTGTACCTAATTTTGAGCTAGTTTAAATTACTGTTTTGTCGTGTTTTTATGAATATGATGAGGGTATTATTGGAAACAATATTTTAGATCTACCTTAAATCGTTTGGTAATAGGTCAATTTCTTTATTAAAAAAGTTTAATGTAACATGGATGTTACGACTTATGTGTAAAATATGTTCTAATTTAATATAGAATTTTAAATTAAATACACTGCTATATGATGTCGGTGGTATACACACTTTCTATTCTGGTTCATGGGTCAATTCTAAGGTATGGTCCACCAAGAATGGAGGGTCCATTATTGTACTTGAACCATTGAGTAATGGTTCAACCCTATGTGGGTAGGATTTTATCTCTTTATTATTTTTATTTTTTTTTGCATTTTGCATTTTGCATCAGTTTATATTATTAGTTTTAAGACCTGGTTTAAAGTGGTTTCAAAAAATATATATATATATGGTTTAAAGGGATGGTTGTACGGAGGTCCCAGACACTGAGTCCTAGTAATACAGAGTGATGAAACAAAATCAAATTTTATGGTGAAAACCATGACCCAATACTCTAAAATCTTTCATGCATAATCATTAAGAATTATTAACAAACTTCAAGGAAGCGTACCTGAATCCATATGCACTAAATGGTGTAGTGACCTTCTAAATTGCAATGTAGTTCTTGTTTTTTTCTGAATCAATGGGTGATTCTAGAACAAGAACATACCGAGAATTTGGGGACCAAGACCCCCTTTATGATAGGGAAGTGACGCTTCACAAAGTGTCCTTTCCCTATTAAGGTTTCAATTTTAGCCCATCAACAAAACACAAACATAAAATATCTCTACACATATATGAGGACCACATTATAAACCTTGATGCATAAAAGTCTATGAAAGATAATTTGTAATAGATCATTTAAAATAAGGCCTACACAGCACATAATAGTTACATAAAGCCCACTATCGGGTTAAATAATCCAACACAAAGCACTATAACAATATAATGTAAGGTGAATATAACGATATAATGCAAAGTAAATAGATGTTAAAAAAACGGTTTTATTTATTAGAGTTCTAATACCATGAGAAATTACCAAAAAGCTTAGGTTAATATGATTAATATGTTAAAAAAGATGATTATATTATTTTTGCAGGCCAGAGTTTGGGTGCAAATTTTTTGAGCCCATATCTAGACTCAGTGAAGTCAAACTTCAGCAATGGGGCAAATTTTGCAATTGTTGGGTCATCTACTCTTCCTAAATATGTTCCTTTTGCTTTGAATATTCAAGTGATGCAGTTTCTTCATTTCAAGGCTAGCTTACTTGATCCCACGGTTGCAGGTACTATAGCAATTTACTTCCGATTTTCGTGTTCTTTCCGGTTTATATGATATTTATGGTAAAATATGTAGACTTTGATGCAATGTTTGGTTGCCAAGGCTGTTTGATACCATTGTGTGCATTTGATCCATTTGAACATATCAGATATTGACTATTTCATGTCGTCGTGTTGGCATTGTGGATCAACTTATGATGACACTAAAGCAATGTTTGGTTCTCATAAAAATCGAGGGAAAATGTAAGGGAAAGAAAATAGAGAGGAAAGTAAAAGGAAAGAAAAAATAAAGGAAAATGATAATAAATTTAAATTCAATGTATTATTATTATTTGTTATTTCGAACTTATTTTATTTATTTTAATTCGGATTCAATAATCTAAAATTCATAAGTTTCTAAGTAATTTTATTTATATTGTGAGTTCTTTGACTGTTTTATTACCTATTAAGCGAAAAAATAATTTTTCTTCACATTTTTTTTCTTTCCTTAATACTTTCCTAGACTCAAACACAACTTAAAAATGGCTCAAGGAAATGGATTGTTTTTACATTTGGTTTTGAAACTATGCCATTATTTTATATTTGAAAAGTATATGTTCAAGATACGTAGAAGTGCTCATGGAATGCCAAAATTTGAAGTTTTGAAGTATGAATGAATTGATCCCAACATTACCAATCCTGCGCGCAGGTGAGCGTTTGATCAGCGATGATGGGTTCCGAGATACACTGCATATGTTCGATGTGCGGGCGATAATTCTTGCTGATTCATTCTCCAAAAACCTATCATATGTGGAAGTTGTGAAAAGAATCCCATTGATACTCGCTGAAATCAAGCATGCCATTCAGGTGAGATCGGTCATTTGAATAAGATTATAGGAAATAACAGAATGTTGAGGAAAAAAAAAGTATATTGGATCCTGAAACATATTACATTCCCCCATTCCTGGTATTCTTTCTTTCAACTAAGAGCCCTTGCTTTATTATGTATATTTTTCCTTCTGAATATTCTTTTTAAAAATTTGCTTGGAATTACCTTATTAGAGGTGAAAGGGTGATATGGAGCTAGTTGATCATCAAAAATAATCTTTTAAGTCTTTGGAATAACAAAATGCACCATTATGTCTATTTAGTGAGTTTTGTGAAGGGTAGATCAGGATTAAGGCCTTGTTAATCGTAATCTTTGTTGTATCTCATGTAGTTTATGTATGATCAAGTGAGCTAGTTGATCATCAAAAAAAAAAATTGGAAGTCTTTGGAATAACAAAATGAGCCATTAGGTCTAATAAGTGAGCTTTGTGTCGGGTAGATTAATCGTTTTCTGTATTGTACCTCATGTAGGATATGTATAATCAAGTGAGCTAGTTGATCATCAAAAAAAAATTTTAAGTCTTTGGAATAACAAAATGTGCCACAAGGTCTATTAAGTGAGGTTTGTATCGGGTAGATCAGGATAAAGGCCTTGTTAATCGTTATCATTATTGTACCTCATGTAGGTTATGCATGATCAAGGAGGCAGGAAATTTTGGATACACAACACTGGACCATTGGGTTGTCTCCCTCAGAAACTTACATTAGGACCTAAAAAACCGGGCGATCTTGATCCGCATGGATGTCTCTCTGCATACAATGATGCTGCAAGATTATTCAATGAAGGACTACGCCACTTGTGCCAAGAGATGAGATCGGAGTTGAAGGATTCTACCATTGTGTATGTAGATATATTTTCCATCAAGTATGATCTCATTGCCAACTCCACCAAATACGGTAAGCTTGAGAGTTCTTAAGTCTAAATGAGCTCAGTGAACTGCCTGTGATGGAAATGAAAATCAACTCAATAAACTGTTTCGCCTTGCAGGTTTTTCGAGCCCATTGATGGCGTGCTGCGGCTATGGAGGACCGCCATACAACTACGACATCAGGGTTCCATGTGGGCAGCCTGGGCACCAGGTCTGCGATGAAGGGTCTCGGTTTGCAAGTTGGGATGGAATTCACTATACTGAAGATGCTAACACCATTGTTGCTTCACAAATCCTTTCCATGGATTACTCTGCACCTCGTGTGCCGTTTGATTTCTTTTGCAGCAAATGATCAGAGACCATTTGGGGAAGGCTGTTTGCTTCTCTAGATAACAGCATGACAGAGAAAGGTCATACTGGTCGAGAAGCAAGGAGAGTGATGTTTTGTTGTGTCTCTTCACTGAAACAGTACTGCCTCTGATGCTGTTGTTGTAACTTGTAAGTACTTATTGATTGTTTTTTTTTGTGATATATATTTATAACCATGGATGTCCGCATCCGTTCTCATGCAATTTGATTAATCTCATGAGGCCTTGAAGTTAGAAATGACAATTTCTTTCGATGAAGAATCTGATGCCCGATTGGAGGAGGGTATGGAGGAATATTTTAGACCCAATTAAATATTTGGGTTAAAGATTTTTAAAGTCGAGAGGTGGGACGGGTGCAGTGCTATCCTATATTTCCTAGATCCAAATACTAGATTAAATATATAATATATTATTATTTCCATTAAAAGCCCTAAAGGTAAAAACAAACAAGATTTTAACATTGACGCTTCCTTTATATCTATTGTGTAATGTTTGATTGTGTTTGTATTTTTATTGGTTTTATAGAATCGCGTCATGTAGTGCCCATTCTTATTATATAAATATTTTTAATATTTATGATTTTCTAAAACAATTCATTTCATAAATTGGAAGGATATTTGGATAGGATATGGGTATCCGAACCTTCCATGGATATAGGGATGGATAAAAGAATCTAAATCAATGGGATAGAAATAATAACCTTCCCTGGATATCATGTAGGGATAGATAAAAGAATCTAAATCAATGGGATAGAAATAATAAATGAGGATGGGGGATGTGAAATCTAAAATCCTATCCAAAACAAGTACTTATTGATTTGCCTGAGAAGCCTAATTTTAATTGCTTTATAAAGTGGTTCTTGAAATGGTAATAATGAATGGCCCGTTGTTATAGAGGATTTTGCCTGCAGATTGTAGTGTGTTAGGCAAGTGAAAGTTACTCTCTCACTGGCCTACTTATTGGTATATATTTGTGCAGGATAATTGAGATTATGTTTGGTTATTAAAAATATATAAGGGAAAATATAAAGAAAAAATTAGAGTTAAAATTGATAAATTATCTTCTTCTTCTTTTTTTCCTTTAGATTAATTTTATTTATTCTAATTCATCAATATAATAATTAAATCATTTCAAAATATATAAATTTCAAATAGGCTTCAATTATATTTTATTTTCTGACTCTATAAAATTATGAAATATTTTTTTCTTTAGTATTTTCAAAACCAAACACAACCTGAGACCTATTATATAAATTTAAAACACAACCACTTTATTCAAGCTCATTCTTCAGTTCAGGCAGATATCTCATAGAAATAATGGGTTTAAAGACATCAAATAATTGTAGATTTGAATTTTTTTTTTTTGAAAAATAACCCATTTAAAAACATATAAAAGGTTGAATAAAATTTCATTTTCATTTTAAAACATATCTTAAATTATAGCCTGTTAATCATAACTAATTTCTTAGGAAAAATTAAAATTTATCACTCTACTCTCATGACTTTCATAGTTTCATGCATTCATAAGTAAGTGTGATTTATAATTTCTTTTTTTTTTTAATTGTCATGGTCCGGTTATTTTTTTCAAAAATGATTGATTTTAAATACTATAAAAGTCTTCCAAAAAAATTCAATAAAAGTAAAAATGAAAAATGAAAAGTTGAATGGTTAAATTAACACCCCAATTCTGATTCCGGTCAATAGGAAAGATCTTGGACTAATGAAAACTTAAAAGGTATGTCAATGTTTCATATCTACGAGTAGTATCAAAAATAAAAGGAGCCATTACGTCAAATTCATTTCATCGATGCTGTGTTCATTGCTCCCACGTCGTAGATATTGCACAAGTGTTGCAATTGCCCATAATTCCCAAATTTCTCGATATGCTAGACTCGGGCAAATCGAGAGTGCCAGAAGGGTGTTTGATGAGATGCCTGATAAGGGTATTGTTTCTTGGAACTCGATGATTGCTGGGTATTTCCAAAATAATCGACCCCGTGAAGCTCGGTACCTGTTTGATAAAATGCCTGAGAGAAACACTGTTTCTTGGAATGGATTGATATCTGGGTATGTTAAAAATGGAATGGTTAGTGAAGCTCGTAAAGTTTTTGATGTTATGCCTGAAAGGAATGTTGTTTCGTGGACTGCCATGGTTAGGGGATATGTGCAAGAGGGTCTGATTTCAGAGGCCGAAACTCTTTTTTGGCAAATGTCTGAAAAGAATGTTGTGTCATGGACAGTGATGTTGGGGGGTCTAATTCAAGCGCGGCGGATTGACGAGGCCTGGAGGCTTTTTGATTCAATGCCAGTTAAGGATGTGGTTGCTAGGACTAATATGATATCTGGCTATTGTCAGGAAGGCCGATTGGCAGAAGCTAGAGAGCTCTTTGATTCAATGCCGCGTAGGAATGTGATTTCTTGGACTACCATGATATCTGGGTATATCCATAATGGGCAGGTGGATGTTGCCAGGAAACTTTTTGAGGTGATGCCAGAGAAGAATGAGGTGTCGTGGACAGCAATGCTGATGGGTTACACCCAGAGTGGGAGGATTGAAGAGGCTTCTGAGCTTTTTGATGCAATGCCTGCAAAGGCTGTTGTTGCTTGTAATGCGATGATCCTCGGGCTTGGCCAGAATGGGGAGGTAGCTAGAGCAAGGCAGGTCTTTGATCAAATGAGGGAAAAGGATGATGGGACATGGAGTGCAATGATTAAGGTTTATGGGCGCAAGGGGTTTGAATTAGAAGCTCTTAATTTGTTTGCTGTAATGCAGAGAGAAGGAGTGCGGTCAAATTTCCCTTGTTTGATCAGCATTCTTTCTGTTTGTGCTACCCTAGCAAGTCTGGATCATGGTAGACAGGTGCATGCAGTGTTAGTGAAATCTCAATTTGATTCTGATGTTTTTGTTGCCTCAATTCTGATCACAATGTACGTTAAGTGCGGTGATCTTGTGAAGGCAAGACAGATTTTTGACCAGTTTTCTCCTAAGGATATTGTTATGTGGAATTCTATTATCACAGGTTATGCCCAGCATGGCTTGGCAAATGAAGCCTTGCAAGTTTTCCATGAAATGTGTTCTTCAGGCATGGCAACTGATGATGTTACCTTCGTTGGAGTTTTATCAGCATGTAGCTACACTGGGAAGGTTAAAGAAGGACTTGAAATTTTTGAGTCAATGAAATCTAAGTATCTAGTGGAGCCAAAAACTGAACATTATGCTTGCATGGTTGATCTGCTCGGCCGAGCAGGGCTTGTAAATGATGCAATGGATTTGATACACAAGATGCCAGTAGAAGCAGATGCCATTACTTGGGGTGCCTTACTAGGTGCATGTAGGACCCACACGAACATGGAGTTGGCTGAAGTGGCAGCCAAGAAACTTCTGCAGCTTGAGCCCAAAAATGCTGGGCCTTATATACTGTTATCAAATATTTATGCATCAAAAGGTAGATGGGGTGATGTTGCAGAGCTGAGGAGAAATATGAGGGTGAGGAAGGTGAGCAAATCACCTGGATGTAGCTGGATTGAAGTGGAGAAAAGAGTGCATATGTTTACTGGGGGTGTGAGTATGAAGCATCCTGAGCTTTCAAGTATCATGAAAATGCTGGAGAAATTAGATGCGATGTTGAGAGAAGCTGGATATTATCCTGACAGCAGTTTTGTGCTGCATGATGTGGATGAGGAAGAGAAAGTGCTTAGCTTAGGGTATCACAGTGAGAGACTGGCTGTGGCATTTGGACTTTTGAAGGTACCTGAAGGGATGCCTATTCGGGTGATGAAGAATCTTCGGGTTTGTGGAGATTGCCATTCTGCAATTAAATTAATAGCAAAAGTAACAGGCCGAGATATCATTTTGAGGGATGCTAACAGATTCCATCATTTTAAGGATGGATTCTGTTCTTGTAAGGACTATTGGTGATTGCAGGGCCTCTACTTTCATCCTATGATGTAAAGATCATGCACAGCCACCTAACATGGTTATTATTGGATCTTCAGTGTCAAATACATGACCAGATGACCATATGCTCAATTTCTAGAAAGCTCCTCCATGACAAGAAAAATATTGTAAAATTGAGCTGTATTTATGTTTTAGCCAATCGGCTATGCATATATATAGTTTACCTCAAGACAGTTAAGAGTGAAAATTGAACATGACAACATTCTTATAGTGCACTTATTCATGATTGTTGGATGAGTTTGAAGGTTGGATTATCATGGTCTATGTGTGGGGACACATCCAAAATAAATAAGTTTGCCATATGATTCATTGGAAAAAGCATAGAATATACCTCGTGAAAGGCACTTCCTTCTCAAAGAGTTCTTCAATCCATTCTTAAAGGCAAATGATCATACTGCTTTCGTGTTTGGGTATGTTCCTTCTCCATTCAAGCATACACATTTCCTCGTGCTACTTCTTCTGTTGAGATGCTAACATCATCTATTACTCTTAGGCGATATTGCTGACTGTATTTGGATCCAAAGACTTGGAAAATCCAAGGTAACCTTTAAAACTATTCTTACAACAAGATTTGAGTAATATGGCTGTGATCTGTCGTTACATGCAGCTATCTCCATTTCCCAGGATATCCACTTTCTACAATCCACAAATATAGTCCCTTGGTGCAATTCACCTCCATCCCAAGACTACTTAAACAGATAAGGATGCGAACCTGCTTAGCCTTTTTTTTTGCAACTTGTATTTGCCTCTATGCTATATAATTGAGTGAGGGCTGTAAGCTAGAAGAATTTCCGCAATGCATCTCTCATAATGCATTAAGATGTATGTCTTTCTTGTTCAAAAATATGAAAACTCTATATATTCGTTTTATAATTCATTTCAAATTCGATTTCTATGAAATTAAAAGAATTTATGTTTGATTACTTTGAAACTAAACCCGTTCTGCCCTACTGGTTATAACTTTTATTTTTCCTTTTTTGCTTGCACATGCTCTTGATGGATGGTGCTTTAGTCAAACAGATAGCCCACTGTTTGAAGTTCAACTTTACATGGTGTAAGTTTGTTTTTGTAAGTCCATAGCAAAGAAAATTAGTATGAGTAAGCATATGGTTAAATAGTGTTTGGCATTTTTTATGTTAGTGTGATCCGGTTTTTGTTCAAACAGAAAATGATTTCCTATCACATTGGTTGGTATTTGGTAATGGCATTCTCACGTTTTTGTAGTGGACATATAAATGAATGCATCCCACTATAGATGGTGCTTTCTTTATGGGGGATAGTAAGAAAACACAAATTGTGCCAAGAACTATGGATTGTGTGTCAAATCCTATGTACACAGTGTAATGCTTCATTAAAATGGTGGGGGCGCATTACGGGAAAAAAAAAAAGAATCTGTTTCTTTTCTAATAGGTCATCACATAAAATGGCAAGAGTGCATGTGAACCTCCTAAAGATGATTTGACTGATACTTGTGTGATTATGGCCATAATGCAGTTTCCTTTTCATGCTTTCATTTCATGGTTCTAGATTTTTTTAACTGATGAAGTAGTCTCCTTAATCTTTTTCAACTTGTCTGGTTTCTTTTGTCTTGAGGCTGGATCTCAACATGTTATAGACTTTAACATTAGATATCGTTCATTTATCCTGGCTTCCAAACAACCCCACTTGAAAACCAGAGATTCTTTGCATCCTGAGGAATGTGTTTATGATTAACTTTCAATTCAAGATTAGACAAGAAAGAAAAATGTTTCTTACAGAGAGATGATTACTCTTGCTTTGATTAGTTGGAGTCCAAACTGATTCATGTTGGATCTTTGGCTTCTTTCTCACCTGTTGTGTATTTGTTGTCTTTTTCCGTTGATGCAAACTGTTCATTGAATGACCACAAGCATCACAGAACTTTCTGATTATTGAAAAGAACTTCTCAATCATCTCCTCCTCATCCTTTTCTTGTTCTTCTTCCAAAAAGGCTGGTCTCTTCTTTCCTTTCCATTTCCATTTTGCTTGTGAGAGTGCTTGTTTCACCAAGCTACTTGGAGTTTGTGGGTTGTTCAAACATGACTGACTTTGATCGCATATCTGTGTAATGTTGGTCCCAAGTCTGTTGAAAAAATTGGCATCTTAGTGGAGAGATGGTTTTTCTTTATTTTGGTGACTACTCTTTAAATGTAGGCCAGTGAAAGTGTTGGAGATTAATCAACCAAAAATGCCCCTTTCCCTAAGTCACAAATAATTGGTGGGTCTCTTAATTTTCTAGTATTTGACTCTTCTTTCTTTTCTTTTTTCTTTTTTGTGGTGAATATATATATTTTTCATTCTTTGTCAAGTGGGACTTCAAACTGAGATCTTCTCTGTCTTAATCCTTAACTACTAAGCCAAAGTCTTGTGCGCGACCAAATCTAACTAAAATCTCAACCTCTGGAACCACTCCAAATTGATTAGCTCTGTCTCGGATTTGGTTTATAATCTTAAGGCATCTGTAGGATCTACCCTCTTCCTGCATATAAAAATCACGAAGCTCTGGGCCTCTGTATTTTGGTAGTTTCATTTAGCTCATGGCTGCGTGGATATTGTGGTTCCACAAGCGGTATGTCCTAATACTATATTTAAAGTCGTTTTTCGAATTCCTTATGCAACTGAAACAAGTTCTTGCTAATGGTAAAACAGGGTATTTGGTTGCTGTTTTCCCCCCTGCTATGGAGAAAATATTTGTATCAGGAATTTCAATATACTATTTGAACATTTCAAAGTTAGTGAGCTATTGACTTTTAGGATAGGGAAAAAGATGCTCCAATAACTTGAATTTGAGCCATCGATTAGCTTGACTGAATCTGAACATGGTTGTGTAGCCAATGTTTTCACAGGGAACCTTTGACATTTTTTGATTCCCATATATAGCTTTAATGTCTCTTCTTTCTTTTTATATACGTTGATTGAATAGGCAGGTGGATATGTTCCAATAATATGATTGGTTCCAGTCTTCCTGGTATTCAATTGGTGTAAGATAGAGGCAGACACATTTCTTAGAGCTATTAAAGGATTTACCTAAGCGTTAACTTTAGGGTCCCATGGGATTGATTGAGTTGCCTGCAAGTTTGTTATGACTCGTGTACCAATGGTTATAAAAAAAATAATAGAAAATGAAAGAAAATATTCTAGTGATGTCTATGGACATGAAAGACCCTAGAGTTTCAATAAAGAAGATGGAGATGGGCAAGGTAGGACCCATCCTTAATAGATGTGGGAATCTTTTGAGCGATCATTATATCTCACGTAAAAAACGTTTAAGTTATACTGTATATGAAACATCTTTATTCGAGACGAAGGAAAGAATCCTTAGAAAAGTAAAAACATGCATTATCATTATATTTATAAATACCAGCTGAGGCTAGACTCTCTGGTTGAATAAAGAAATCTGGTATGAATGTTGGGTGTTCCTAGTAAGATTTAAAGCCTACTGACACAAGCTTCACAATAGCCCTTAAATGCCCACTAGTCCAAATTGAGCTGAAAAAAAAGTGTAAAAAATTGAATGGTAGGTGGGAATGAGATTTAAAACAAGGCACATGAAAATGCTGTGCACCACAATTTTAATGAGACGTAATACTGTGCAGTCAACCACTGATTCATTATCTAACAGTTGGGATTGGATACATTTGGCTCTACAAAGAAAGGTTCAAGTCTATGCCACTCCCTCCATTTCCTTCTTTTCTTTCTTCTTTCTCTTCTTCTTTTCTCTCAGAAGGGCCTGCTTGGTTCCCGGGAAAGTCTTTATTAGCAGCTTTAGCCAGTGACCCATCCATGAAATCCTCCGGCTGGAACATGGGGGTCCATGCGCCAATCTCCTTCTCCTTCTTCTTCTCTTGCTCTTTTGAAGCATCTCCATGGCCGTTAAGCCGATCCCGGACTTCTCGCGTGCTTCGTATAAGTGCGAAGAACTTCTCAACACACTTCTCTTCATCATCCTCTTCTTCTCCATCGTTATCCATCTTCCTCTTCTTCCTTTCACCATCCATGGAAATAAGAATGATAGTGAAACAAGGAAAAGGACTATATAACTCTGTTTGAATTATGAGAAAAACATTGATGTGAGCTGACTATATATAGAATGTAACAACATGGTTTGCATATGGGAAGTTCTTTTTCGGTGCTTTAATTGACGATAATGTCCACTGCCGGTGTTGGGTTGACTTGACTTGGGGAGATGGGGAAGGTGGGTGGAATGGTAAATTTTGGTGGTGGTGGTGGTGGTGTTTGGTTGGGGAGATACAATGCTATCAATTTTTTATTTTTTTTTGTCACGCTATAAGAAATCAATCTTATGCACATAAGAAAAACGCGTTTAATTAAATGCTCGTAAAAAAAGATAATAAAGATTCCACCTTCTGTAAATTAAATATCCCTGTAATAAGCGTCTTTAAGTAAATGCAATGCTCCGAAATTAATTACCATACGAATAGAAAAAATCGTAAAAGCGATAAAACTTTTGTTCTGAAAACGTAATTATATTTTAAAGCTGAATTAATCGTTAATTAAATTAAAAAAAGACTGACGACTCAATTACATAACATATTCAGGGATAAGATAAAAGTGTGACGCCAATGGGGGTGACATGTGCGATGCTATCATTCTATCATAGCGATGCCCAATAAGGCCATAACGCGAAGGGAAAAGCGTGACGCCCATGGGGTGACATGTGAAGATGTGGCGGCTTGCTGGTGGCTTCTTTGATTGGTTGGGAATCATCCTATCACTCTTTGGTGGGTCCGTAATTGTCCATTACCCATTTGTTATCTTATCATATCATACATGTTCCTCCACCGAATACATCATATCATAATTCATGCATCACTGTTCTATCACCATTATTAAACGACTCATATTTAAGATGTCGGAGTCTTTTAGAATCATTCCTTTTTAATTATTGTGATGTTAAGAAATAAGAATCATATCTTGCCCAAAAAAGATACTGATTCTTGAAAATATGAGATGACATGTTTCTTCCTTTTTTTTTTTTTTTAATTGTTATTAAGAATCATTTTTGAAAACATATAAAACATCATTTTTCGTGGTCTCTGGTTTCTTATGATATGTTTGATTCTTATTTTTTAAGATAATTTTTGAAGATACAGATAATATCATTTTAATGTTATTTAGAAATTATTATTCTTTGAATATAACGTTTGTTGTGTTTTTCGTATTTTTCAAAATAGAAAATAATAGAAATTTATTTTTTATGTTTTTCTTATTTTTTATAACAAAAAATAATTTTTAAAAACTATAACCAAGCCCTAAATTTTTATTTATTTATTTTTTTTGTAAGTGGTTTTTTTTCCCATACTAAAAGCTGAACATCCCATCCAAACCCTTTACCGTTTTATTTTATATTTATTATAACAGAAGACACACACCTTTTTGGCTTATCTATCCATCCTTTTCACACTACTGTATTGACTATTCTCTATCATACACACCTCACATTTCCCCAAAACTTCTCATCATCAGCCTTTTCTCCCATTTGGGATAACTTTCTGTTTCTAGCTTTTGTTGAAAGTTTTAAATTGAAACCAAATTTATAAGGGAGAAAACATGAGTTTTGTACCAAAATAATGCTTTTTTTTTTTTAAAAAAAGAATACCAATCTAATATGTTTTTTAAAATAATATTCAAATTAGTACTTAAAATCTTAATAATTGATTACGATTTAAAATCATAATTATTAATTATAATTTTGATGGAAACACGCTGATTTGGACATTTAAAAGAAAATGTATTAGATTGATTTTTTTTTTAAATGTTTCATTTTGGGACGGAAAACCTCTTATTAATCTTTTTTTTTTTTTTTTTTAACTTTTGACTTCTAGAATCAATCAAAAGTGACACTTCCCATCCCCATTAGATTTAGATTTTTAACCCTCATCCCCACATCCATTAGAAGATGACAAATACCCTATCCTAATTTGTGAAGTTATTGTTTTAGAAAATGATGAATATTAAAATTAATTTGTCATAAAATAGTTATAATAATTATTGTGATATGATTTCATAAATAAATTATTTTTCACATCCTAGTATGTTTTTTACCTTTAGGGTTTTCTAATATAAATAAATATATATTATATTTTTATATTGTATATTTAATCGGATATTCGGATCAGGGACAGGTAGGATTACTCAGACCCGTCCCTATCCTTGAATCTGAAAATCTTCAAACCCGATTATATGAATATTTAATTAGGTTTGAAATGTTCCTCTATAACCTTTTCCATTTGGATCCTGTATCGGATTCTTTATTGAATTTGAAAGGGGAGAGGGGACCGAGTTCGAACCCCAATGGGAACAAATTTATGTACTTATCAAAAGAAACAAAAAAACATATCAAGATTTAACACCATTTACTCTCAAATATCAAGACAAGTGTATAGCATTTGCTGCAGGGCATTTGGGGCCTACTCTCTCTATTGTCATTTGACATTGAAGGACCTGATCTGATCCAGTAAAAGGAAACTATGCACATTGTACAGGATGGAAGAGGTGTTGAGTTTCATTTATTTCAGCTCATTTAGGGAAGTGATTAGTTGCTTTTATGATCAGAAGATAATGTACCTTTTCATAAACATCAATGCTGATTGCTGCCCTGCGATGATGAGAATCGTCACCTCTCTCAGTCCTCTGCCCACCGAACCCCGTGTTTCGCCCAAAGATAGTATGCTCCAACTGGTCCTCTACCTCCTAATTCATACAGCTCTGGTGCTATATTGTTCTTGTCCATCTCATGTAGAACTGGGGTTAGGATATTCCATGCAGCTGCAAGCTCATCACTTCTCATGAAGAGATGATTGTCTCCATCAATGACATCGAGAAGAAGATGCTCGTATGAATCAGGTACTTCCACATTATACCTACAGCATTAGTACAAGGACAAGCAACATAAAGGCCATCAAATGATTTGTATATTCTGGAATAATATAGCCCAATGTTCTCTGAAAACTATTCTTGTTTTCTTAATTTAGTGTTTTCTATGCTATTCTAAACAGTAAAAAAAACTATGGAACCAAACATGTTTTTGATTTTTGTGAATAGAAAACAGTTTTCAAAAACATAAACTAAACAGACCCTAAAGGGTTTCCTAGAATCCAAGAGCTTCTTACTTGTCCTTGTAGAGCAGATTCAGCTCTGAAGCATCCAGCTGCAACCCTAATCCTGGTATCTTGTTGTTGACTTTCACAAGGATGGCTTCATCAGGCACATCTCGTAGAATCAGCTCATTAGTAGCAAGGTCAATGTTATGTCCAATACGTTCACGATAAAGATTTCCAGGAACATTATGGAATTGTATACGGATCTCTACTCTGCATTTACATCACCAATTTGGGAGAGCAAGTTACATATTCTATGATTATTATTATGATTTCATACCATAATCACTACAATAAACATACAAGTGACTAGTTATTTTAACTTGCTTTGTAGTTGGAGCATGCCCATCACACAGTTTCAAACATTTCCCGGAAAATCACTACAATGGTTCAATGTCTTCAAAATCTTCCCAGATAGCAAAATGATATGCTAAGTCCTGATACAAATATCAGTGGAAGTTCATATTCCCAAAAAATCTAAATTTCCAAAGATTTTTTTTTTTATCGATAAAAAGCGGTTCATTGATAAAAAAAAGAACCAAGAGGTTCCAAGAAGTACACTAAGAGAATACAAGACGGAACCAAATGGAAACAAAAAACAGAAAAAGAACAGCCACAAAAAAAACTTATTGAAACAAAACCAGAGCAGCCTACACCACACCCCATCCAAGATTAAAAAGTCTACTTAAAATTCGTCTTACATCAGCTATACAATAAATTGTCCAAGTCCACAAATTGCACAAGAAGTTAGTTTTTGTTCTTTGGGCGGAGGTGACCCCAATTGTAAACGCATTACTATTTAACTCGCGCCATAAGGTCGGGAATGAACCTGAGAGAACTTCTCTCCAATTTTTGCGGACCTTTTTTTCCAAAGATATTGAGTTACGGGACCTTTGCAGGTGAATCCAGTATTGGGGAAAAAAATTTGCAATAGTGACCTTTAAAACAGGAAGAAGAAGAAAAATGTGCATCAAGTGTTATGATCAATTGCACAATAATGAAATACGAAAACAAAGAAAAAAGTCATATTTACGTGGAAACCCTTGTGGAAAAAGCCATAAAGCAGGAGGAGAAAACTGATATGAATATCTGAGAAATCTGTGAATAGAGAATAAACTCTAATATGTTAATATGACGATCGCTATTTTTTTTTCCTCAACTTTTTCTTTTCACAAAAGTTGCACATCGGGCCTTCGGGTCAGATATAAGTCCAAAACCAAATTCGGGTCACTAATCAGCATCAAGTGTTCTATCTAGAATTTGACGAACCTTTTGAAAGTTTATGAAGCCATGTTCTAAATAAAAAAAAATTAACCAAGATTAACTTGAGAAAGATGCATCTGAAGAGCTGTTTTGCTGCTTCACTGGAAATTCAAGTGGCTTAACGGGATAGGATGGCTGCATGTTAAAAGCCATGAAGGAAACAGAAGCAGCCTTTCATACACTAGAATACTGCAATAGGTGGTTCTACCTGTGTTGAATGAGTCCTATGCCTGCTTTGATCAAGAAAGGCACACCATCCCAGCGTCCATTGTCGATGTACAAAGCACCAGCAAAGAATGTTGGAGTAAGATTGTTCAAATAGACATCAACATGGTCTTCAGAACTAGCTTTAAACTGGCCAAGAATGGCATCACTGAGTTCCAATTTCCGGATTGATCTAAGAACCTTGACCTGAGGAAAAGTTTTTCGACAAAATTATTACATGCATTGAAAGCGTACAATATACATGCCTCTTGCCAGAAGATTCTGTACCTTTTCATTTCGAATATCTTCACCATCAAGACTAATAGGTGGTTCCATGGCAAGCAATGCAATTGTCTGGAGCATGTGACTGTGCACTATGTCACGAATGATCCCGTAACCATCAAAATACCTGTGTAGAAGAATATGCAGTATAAATATCAAATCGTTTACTAGTGATGATGTGGTTTGCTAAATTCACTTGAAACAATCACTTTACTTACCTTCCAATGTGCATACCCAAGTCTTCTGATAAAATAACCTGCAAAACTTATTTAACAAATTAGTTATTTAAAGAACATCTAGGGTTTTCATTTGATGAAAGAAAATATACCTGTACATTGCGTATGTATTTCCGACTCCACAATGGTTCAAAAACCAGATTAGAGAACCTTAGAACAGTGAGGTTTTCAATAAGGTTCCTTCCCAAAAGATGATCTATCCTGAAATAAGATTGAAGAGACAATGAAAAACATGGAGATAAACCTGCATGAAAGAGAGTATAAGTGATGTGCATTAACCTATATATTTGCTTCTCCTCAAACTTAGAAAGAAGAGACCTCGTCAATTGATTGGAAGATAGAGCATCAAAGCCAAACGGTTTCTCAATTATTATACGATTCCAGCCCTTTCTAGTTTGGGCATGATCAGCAAGAGAGGATGCAACATCTAGAAGTGCTTCTTGTGGCACAGAGAGGTAAAATATCCTGTTTGCCACAGATTCCCCCTGAGGTAAGTAAGCTGTTACAGAATCAATTATCAAAGCACCCACCATGTATGTTGGAAAGACTGCAAAGTCTAGTTAAGTACAAAAGGAGTTCTTAGAAGTCAGAATTATCTAGGTAAACTATTTTTTTGTTACTTTACCTCGATCATTTCCATCCAGGCATTGAGCTTGGCCATCCCTACTCTGTTGTCATAACCTCCATTAAGGTAGTATGTTCTTTTGAGAAAAGCATTCAGTTTGTCTTCACAGTTTGATCTGCAGAAATATTTATTTACTTGTATCGTTGGTGTAATAAATATATACATATATGACTAAAAACAAGAAGTATGAACAGACGCCATTCTGTAAAGACCCAAGTTCATCTCTCATTCAAACCATTTCATATGTAAGTGCAAGATGCTTTCCGCAAGCCATAAGCAAGAAAGCACCTTACAAAAATTTTGTACGCAGTATAAGTTCTGGAATCCTATGAGTTCAAAGATATGAAATTGATGAAAATAAAAAAAAACAAGATATTTATGAGGTGATACTAAAACCATACTGATGATCAACTCGGCAAGTCAATGTTGCAGCTATAATCGACCTCAGGCCTTCATCCGTCAAATCCTTTCTTGAATAACCAAAAATACCAACATTCTGCAGATGGGAAAACATTCGTGAGAGAACAGAAAGTCATAACTAAAATTTAGAACACATTCTGATTCATGCTGATCTTTGAGTTTAAAGAGAGGTCTGTCTTCAGGTTCGAAAAGGAATTTTAATGTAATCAAGCAAACAAAGTAGCCGATCAAATTCGAAAGCCTTCCTATCAGAACTCTACTTGACCACAAGTGCTCAGCATGACTGAATCTCAAACAAAGTTAAAAATTCTATCTAAAGCAATTCTAGACAGAAGAAGAAGGTGAGATACATTAAGAAATATATTTGTCTTGCACAAGTAAATGTTTCAATGCTTAAAACCCCGATCAAAACAAAGATATAAAAGCAGTTTTACCTCAGGTAGAAAGCCACTATAATATAGAGCAAATAATGCTGGAAAGATCTTCTTCCTTGCCAGCTCACCAGTAGCTCCTATGACAGCAATGCAGAGTGACGGGGCTCCATCACTCTGAACAGAAAACTTGGAGGAATGTGTTTGCAGTAAGGTTGAGGGTGATTCCAAGGAAGTGCCCACCTTTTTGGAAACATCAGGTTGAAGATTAGGTAAAGAACTATGTCCGGATGGTGAAGTTGCTTTATTTGTTTCATCAATGGAATCTGTATATTCGGCCACAGAAATTCCAAGTTCTTAATCACATAAGTATGAGAAAGACATCTACTTATTCGCAAAGTTGTAAAGAGAAAGAAAACATCATTAGTATCAACTTACAGCCATACACCAATAAAGAAAACAATAACATATTTAAAATTCAGAAGCAATTACTAACCATTTGAAAGGTTTAATGCTGATGTTCCTCCAGAAACTTGCCCTTCATTTGATGAATTGCTTCCACAGTGATCTGCTGACTGATCTTTATCTTGATTTATAGAACTATTGAACTCACTCGTCCACCTGCGTCTCCTATTTTGATGCTGCAGGTTCAGACTCTCAAGCATCCACAGTTTAAACCCACAAATCCTTCTGCGAAAATCGCCCACACTTCCATGGAGCACAAGACAACCACCCACCACAGCAGGAAAGTGGTTTGGTCGTGCCACCTAGGCACATCATAAACAAAACGCACTGGTAATTTCCTTATACTGTAGGAAAACTATGGCCAGTTTATCTATACTATGGATATTAGGCTATGAACTCAAGTGAAAGAGTCATTAAAATTGATTGCAAAAGCCTCTCTGTGTATGCAGTTGGAAGAGCCACTTACAGAGACACAAACCCATAAGCCCACCATTGCTCACATCTCTCCTCCTAATTACCCATAATGCCAAAAAAAATTATTCAATTTTAGCCATAGAAGAGATATCAATAAAACTTTTCCTTCAGAAAACCAAACACTAGTCCAATGTTTTATACCATATTGACCCTCTTCCCTCTTGCCCAGAGCTGTTGTCTAGTGCAAACACTAGCTGGATTATGCTTCAAATGAATGATGTAAGAATTTATCCTTTCTAAGTTCGAAATGTAGAAAGCAAGAACAAACATTTCCCACTTAAGAACTAAAGGTTGATTGCCGAGAAAACCCAAGAAAATGGAAACGTAAAGGTGGTTCAAGTCTGCAAGACTTCAAATTTCTTTTCTTTTCCTGCACTTCCCTAACAACCCAAACACAGCCCTTCGAACAAAATCCCAACTCATAATCACTACCCAACCCGCATAAGAACTAAAAACCAATAAACACAAACAGACAAAGCAGTGATCGGAAACTGACCGCACAACGAAAAATGGCGGGGAACGGCACATAGAGTGAGCGACTGTTTGGGCAGGCGGAAAATGGTTTTCTGACTGAGAATTCGGAGAAGGGTGCTGAGAAGGACGGACAAGAGACCGACATCGGATTCGGGGTTTCACGGTTCTAAGGCGCTCTGTTCAAAATCAATCAGTGGAGACTGTTATAGGTGGAGAACACCGTAAAACCGTGGGCGGAGTCGCAGCTGATTAGCGTACGGCATCGAGGGGGTTTGCTGGTCACTGTCGAGTGGGTGAACTCCTGGTAAGAATAGCAGGTCACCTTGCGTCGACCCATTCGCAGCTTTGGGAAATTAACTTACGCACTGATGGTTTACAGACTTATTTTATAATAACTTATTATACGAGAGCTTATATTATAAATACTTTATTTAATAAATTATTTATGTTTAGATATATATTTTAAAAATCATTTATATATTATTTTAAGGTGTTTGAATGCATTACAGTATAAACACTTATATCAATTGAAATTACTGAAAATATCATCTTAAACACTTATAAAATTAAAGTGTTTTAATAAATAAGAACTTGATATAATTTTTAAAAAATAAAAGAATTAAAGATTAATATTATATATATAAAGCAATGATGTAATATAAAATAAAATAAAGATTCGTTATATCTTAAAACGTTGCTCGTTCATATATAATATATAGTATAAAAAATAAATTTAATGGATAGTATTATCGTAACTTTTATCATTAAGATTAACCATTTTAGGTATTCGTATGAAACTTCAACGAGCATTGAAATAGCTAAAATGGGCTTATAGGAGGGTCATAATTGTTTTGTAAACTCTTCTTGAGCTTATAATTTTTATAAAAAACAACATGTAAGAAGTTAGATAATTTATAGATAAAGCTCATAAAGGAACCCTTAATTTATTTAAGTGAATAAATAATAATAATAATTCCCCAGCTATGAGTTATTTTTTCTTTGTTTTTCTCATAATAATAATAAATTAATAAGAAAAATTAATACATAACGCATAAACTTGGAAAAGAATTAGTGTTAAAATCTATGATAAATAATTAATAAGAAAAACAAAATTCAAAGAGATGTGGAAAGAAAGATAGATGTGGAAATCTGTCGTGGTTTAGGGAAAAAAACTACTTTATCCAAATCCATTTAATGATATCTTAAAACACTCCTTAGGGTGTTTAAAAAAAAAACACTTTTTATGGGTCTAATAGGATTATAGTTGGAAAATGGGCCGGCTTAATCCATTATCCGAGTTTAATGGGCCGAGCCCATTAGAGATGCATGCCAAAATGGATCGGGTCAATTTGACATTTTAATTGGCTTCGGCACTGGATATACTTATTTGATCTATCTTTGTAGGAATTGAAATAGACTCGCATTAAAATAATAATAAATAATAATTTCTGGAATTTTATATTTTGTATAATAAGTTTTTTAAATATATAGTTTATTCTATGTTTAAAATATTATATAAAATAGAATTAATATTATAGTTATATTTATATATATTTTATTTTATTTTAAATTGTTCATACTAATATTATTTTATTTTATTAAATAGCTATTATTTTTATATAAACAACAATTTTATATTTTTCGTAATAGAGAAAGCTAATGTGCTTAATGATTAAGTAATATATGATGCGTTAAAAATTTTAAAATAAGCGATTGAAAATGATCCCGTAGGCTGGTTATTTGACCCTAATGCAGTAATTTATTTGAAATTTGAGCGATATATGCAATTACATTGACTTAGTTTTTATTTTGGTCGTAAAATGTCGAGGGTCATTTCGTCGAGTTTGGCGAATTATCACATACTCCCCAAATAGAATGCATCTCTATATCAAGATTGATTGATTATAATGTCATTTATAATGCATCTAACCTTATAGATATTATTTACTTTTGAGTCAATGAGTTCTCGTGACTTTAAAACTTGTTTATTAAATCCGCTAGGCTTAAACACGTCTATTAAGTCTGTTAGGATGTTAGGAAGAGTGCATACTTTTTTGTTGAACACCAATCTCATTACCATATGAAACATCTAGTTTTTTTTTTTTTTCTTGTAACTAATCATTTTGTTATAATGTACAGAACTATCACCATCATGACTCAAATCTAGAACCCTTTCCTAATATTCGATCGATTTAAATTTTGAATACTCTACTAATTGGGATAGGCATACAAACTACTATCTAGTTTATTATTTATAATATCACCTCAAAATTTACTTTTATATTGTAGATAGATTTTAAATCATACAAACCTAATCCAATCCATCCAAATTTAACTTGAACCGAAAGAAGTAGTCTTATATTGACCATCTCAAATTAGAGATAAGATTGAGTTGAATTCACATTTATTATTATTTTCATTTGGATTGATCTAAGGCTAGTCTTCACCTTCAGTAGAACTTGCAGCTTTAGATCTTAGTGAACGAGTGAAAAAATTTTAAAAAGTAAGAGAGGGAATGACATGGACATGATCATGGGCTTCAAACAAACAACAGTAAAGCAGAATTCCCAACTCCTTCAAAGCTGACAATGATCCAAATTTCTCTTTCAATCCCCCAATCAATCTTTCCTCATGGCATCAAGGGGCGGCTGTAAAGTTGGTCTCATGTAATATCCAAACATGTAGCTATTCTCACATGCTGTCATCACCCTCTTCCATGGCCCCATTATCCCTAAATCATCTCCAATCATCATCTCTGGACTGTCCTCCTATGCCTGTCTGACACCCACCTGTCACCCTTATCAAAACTCAATGGAAAATAAGATTCTTTTTTATATGGATTGAATTGGGCACAGTGAGATAAAGAAGACAAATCATCATTGGATGAGTGGAAAAGGAAAAAACAACCTTTTACTGTTCATAAAGTCTGTATTATAATTGTATGGTGTTCAGTGTATGCATGTCTATCACTGCTGATGTATGTGCATGGAAGTATGGCTTTTGTTCTTTCTTTATTTTTCTGAAAGTGACCCACCGCTACCACCTTGTCTATAATCCATTTATTTCCTTCTTTCTCTTCTGTAAGGCTATAAATAAATAATATAATCTCAATCTTTATCATACTCTCGAGTTTTTAATCGGGTTTGAGCAGATAAGACTAATCGGGTTTGAGAATTATTGGTAAGGAAAAGCTCGTCTTTCTTCTTGTCGTCTGTTTTTTGAGGGCACATGCTTCAATTTTAGCCCCCTTTTTCAGGTAGATTTTCTGGGTTTTTGATGTCTGTGATCATTTTGGTGTCTGATCAGTGGAATCCCAATTGGGGTTTTGGTTTCTTGGGCTTTGACTTTGTTGCAGTGACGAATTGGGTTTGGGGTTTTGGTTTAATCTCTCCTTTTGTTTTTGGATCGGATTATCAGTCTTCTTTAATCTGAATGAGTTTTTAGTTTCTCGGTTTATCTCTTCTAATCTGTCCTCTTTTTGCAAATATGTTGTTCATTCCTTCTGATGTTTTATCTGCTGCTGAAGCTATTGGGTTTTTTATTTTGTTTTTGTGTTCATTTTTCAGCATAATCACATGAAAGTTTAGATTTTGGGGTGTTATTTCTTTGTTTCTTAATTTGTTACTGGTATCACCGCTAGGAATATAGAATTTTCTGCAGCTTTTTTTCAGGATTGTGGATAAAACAGAGGAAAAGAAAAAAGAAAAGAGAAGGAAAGAAAATTTTGAATCATAAATATTACACGGTTTCAATTTTGAAAGGAACTCAAAAGACTCACCTCAGCAGAATCAAATAGTCTATCAAGCTTAGTTGACTGGAACTACTTGCTTTCTGAAGCCCCAAATGATGAGAAATCTAAGATTCAAAACTTATTCTTATCTTTTCTCGCATTTCCGAGGAAACCAAATATGAGCACTAATTGTTGATCTGAATCTGCTGATAAGACTACAAATTACAAATTGGGAAGCATTGAGGGGAGCATTGATTTTAGATGCAACATTTTACTAATTAACCATGCTTACACTGACTGCTGAACTCATTCCATTTCAATTGCTGCAGGTACTGAGGCATTTGGTCCCAATTTTGATGCTATAGTTTGTTGGTTTCATCTAAATTGTCGGTAAATGGGATCGGAAGGGCCTCCTGCCGTAACAATCCATGTGACAGGTTTTAAGAAATTCCATGGAGTTTCAGACAATCCGACAGAGACAATTGTTGGTAATCTGCAAGAATACATGAAGAAAAATGGTTTGCCAAAAGGCCTGATTCTTGGCAGCTGCAACATTCTTGAGACTGCAGGGCAGGGTGCACTCACCCCCCTATACCAGACATTACAATCTGCTATAAGTGGGAACGATTCAGAATCCCCAAATTCCAAGAGAATTATTTGGGTCAGTTGTTCTTATGTTTCTTACTTCAATACATATTAAACGACTACTTTGATTATAAATCAGTGAAGGGTCGAGCTGGCTAATCAGTTAAGCATGTTTTATGACGCAGCAGCTCCATTAGGCATTTAGTTAAATGGGTGCTCTGGTATGTCATTTAAAAACCTCCATTGCTGATGGAGTTGCTGAACAAAAAATTGGATTTTTTGTTGATGGCATTTCTTAACTCCCTCAAAATGCAGGAAATGGTTTCACATGGTTTCATCTCCCACATCTCTTAAAAAGGTGGGAAAGGGACGACGAACGTGTCAAGCAAGTAGAATAGCTAGATCAATTATGGCACATAATAATTTCTGTCCTTGCTTTCATTTACCATCAACAAGTGGAGCCTATGTTTGGTCTTATCATCAAACCTTAAATGATGTTTAACCAAGTAAACATCACACATGGAACCAGTGATTCATCTATGATTTAAATGGCATAGTTAGCAAACAGTGAAGGTCCCCGTGGAACATTAGAATGAATCTCAGATTTATAGACTACTATGTACATCAAATCCAATTTTAAGATGCTTCCTTGGCTTTTTTTTTGGTATTTGAGATCAGTTGTTAATTTTGTGAAATGACCTAGGCTCTTCCCGTTGTTTTTTAATGCTTAATCTATTGGCTAATGTATCTTGATCAAAAGATTGAGCTGCACATTAAGGGAATCCTGTTACATGAAATAGTAAATCTCCTGGTTCCTTCAATTTCCAAGCTCTGTTTCTGGATAATTGTACTCTTCAAGTTTAAGAAGTTATGGATCTGTCTTTGTGCAAGTACACATATTGACTTTTCATGTTCATGGATATCATTTTTCTTGCCTTTACAAAAATGTTTCTTCAGGTGCATTTTGGAGTTAACAGTGGTGCGACAAGGTTTTCTATTGAGCATCAAGCTGTCAATGAAGCTACTTTTCGTTGTCCTGATGAGATGGGATGGAAGCCTCAGGTTTGATTACGGGATTTAAAAACACTTAGCTCAACCTACCAGTTTCTTTTTATGTGGTTGAGAGTTTCTTGTTTCATTATTTGCAGAAAGTCCCCATTGTTCATGCAGATGGTGGAATTTCACGAACACGAGAGGTAGAATGATTATCATAATCTTGTTGTTTGTTTTCTCATATATAATCAATTTTTTTCCCTATACCTTATATTTAATGCGAGAATAACAAATGTTGAATTCAATTCTTATTTTCTATTCCAGGCCCTGTTCTAAAAAAGAGTTGTATTTGTTAATTATACTCTCAAATTTAGAGTCTATATTAATTAAACATTTCCACTTTTTGTTCATCTTCGTTGTAAATAAAACTCATCTAATATCCATAAAAATCAACGAAATTGTAGGACTATTTGATTTGTTGTTATACAGCATGTGAGGCTTGTTAGCTACTTCTCCTTTTCTTGTAAAAATATCATGGTTGGTTACTCTGTTGATTTTTTTCAGACATTTCATACTAAGTGTTAATATGTAATAAATATTAAAATTATTTAGATTTAATAATGGTCCCAAGTGCTATTTGTCCATAAAGATAAAGGATATCGGTTTGATGGACTTGGTAGGAGGTACACATTTAGGTATGACTGTAATGTTTGAGGTTTCTTGCACTTCTGTTCTGTTGTCATTGTTTACCCCAGTTTGTCTTTTATCATGTAATACATTTATGGTCCATATGATGGGACCAATTACGGAAGAACATTTTTGTTTAGCACAATCTTAATCCATATCATTGCAATAATCAATGTACACTGTTATTTTCTTTTATCTGTTCACCCATTCTTAGAAGGATTTCCTGTTCCAACTTTATGCAGACTTCTCTACCTGTTGAGGAGATCACCAAGGCCTTGGCAAAGATGGGCTACGAGGTGATGCCTTCTGATGATGCAGGTCGATTTGTATGCAATTATGTATACTATCATTCCCTTCGATTTGCAGAGCAGAATGGGATTAAATCGCTCTTTGTACATGTGCCCCTCTTCTTGACTATAGATGAGGAAACCCAAATGCAGTTTGCAGCTTCCTTGTTGGAGGTACTTGCTTCTTTGAATTAGTACTCTCCTTATATGGGGAGCTTTTATGAATGTATTGTTGTCTGCACATGTATGTGATGGTGAATGGAGGAGCTTTTATGAATGTATTGTTGTCTGCACATGTATGCGATGGTGAATGGAGGTGTGGTTATTATATATATGACATTAATAAACCGATAAGAGTATGTGAATGACAAATGCATTTGTCATACATCTGATGTACTTTTCAGTGATGTGATTCAGAAGATTTAGACCTCTCTCTGCTCTCCTCTCCTTGGAATTTAATTTCAAGCACTCTGTCGTCTTTATTTGTGAATAAAAGTCGAGTTTTGCTTCCACATTTGCAGTGCCTGCTTACATTTGGGTGATACTAATGACGTCTCTGCATCTTCCCCAGACTATTTGATATGGATGGCATACACTTGAATTTATTTTCCTTTCTAACAGAACTGTTATATCGGAAAATAATGACATCAAGCACGAACCACGGTTTCAACTATTTTATTATGTAGCTGTTCAATAGATGGAATTAAGTAATAAGAAATGATTCTCACATGCTTACCGATGTTTTTCCAGATTGATACTATTAGTATTTGTACAAGGTTGTGGTTCATGTCTTCTGGAGTGAGGTCTGGTATGGTAATTCATGTAGTTGACTCTGTTTTTTACAGTGAACTCATGTGAAAATGTCCTTACTAGTTCATAATTTCTATCATGAATTTCTTGTCGATAGCTGTCTGTTACTCATTTCTGTCATGTTTCTCTCATTCTAACCAGTCCTTTGTGGAACCCTTTGTTGTCTGCTTAGGAGGTGTAGTGTCAGTGTGAGACTCTTTCTTTGTCAGATTTCCTCACACCCCTTTTAGATTACTTTGGGTTCATATGATATGAGTATGACATTCCTCCATTTGCAGACAAAAGCTGCAAGATTTCCTGGTTGCTGTTTGCTTGCTGTGCATGGATTTCCTTTTCATTCATTTTTTAGTTTTGTCATAGGATAATACATTTTTAATAAAATAAAAAAATAAAAAAATAAATACCAATCTAATAAGTTTTTGAAAATAATACCCAAACTAGTGTTAAACCGTAGTAAAAAACTATGGTTTTAATTTAAAAAATTCAAATGTGTCCTTGAGTTATGGTTTGATGATGGCCAACGTTCGTTGGACATTTTTCAACCGTAGTATAAGTGATTTTCTTTTTATAATTTTAAAAATATTTTGGGATAGCTCTGCTTTCAATCCCTGATCCCCTATGTCTAAGAGATGCAGTGGTAGGGAAAGTTCTCTGGCACGGGGGGCTAGTGGGGGGGTGGCTGTTCTGCTAATTTCATGATCATGTTTTTAGCTCTAAACGAGGATGACTGGTAGAAACAATCAAGTCATCACCCACAAGTCACAACTGATGAAGAAAATGAATTAGTTCCTCATCACATCTCCTTCAACTGCTAACGTATAATGGCTGTACTCATTATATTATTAGCTGCGGAAGTCTGCTTCATCATCCGCCCACATGGCAAACCTGAACATAACAAGAATAGTAATCATATCAAAATTAACAAACTCAAACACCAATCAATTAAATAATTAAATAATACAATCGACACGTATGACATACATAACCCGTTTATTAATTTGATCATTTAAATTAGTATAAATTGTAATTAACCCATTAATATTTATATAATAATTATATTAATTTGATCAATATGAATTTGACTTAAACATAATAATACTCAATTCAAACACGCATAACACGTGTCGGATTCACGGGTCTTTCCATTGAATCAACCTCTATGCTTTCTACCCTCAATTAGGTTTGGTGGTTTTGGGATAAAAGCGATGGGAATTCATCAACATCACCATGGGCAGAATTTAAATTTAAATTTTTAAGTTTTGTCAGAATTTAAATTTTTTTAAGTCAAAACCATAATATATATATATATATAAAGATGAATTTGAAAATGATTTTGAAAGAGAAGAATGAGTAAGATAAATAGATAAAAACGCTCTCCTTAAAGTGATGTAATGGTTGGATCATTTATTAAAATGCATTGATGAGTATGTTTGGTCAATTATGAATAAAGAGCCTATAGTGGAAAATGGCAAAAACCACACTAGACCATTTAATTTTGATTGGATGCAACAACTATAATTTTTTACATCGAAGATGTAGCGGGGTCTCTATTTTCTAAACTGAAAAATACTAATGAAAATTGTTCTTTTTTTCGTGAAATATTTTAAAAAATTTAAACAATTATTTTTAAAAAATTTAAGATTAAATTTTGATAATTGACTCTCGTAAAAATATTTTTATAGAAAAATCTTCATACTAAATTCAAATTGAATTTGGAAATTTTTCTGGAATCCAATGTATTCAGTTTGATTATAATTTCAATGAATTTATTTGATCAACTAGTCTTTGTTATTTTTGATCTAGTTATGGAAGGATGAGCTCCCTTTGGGAAGGAATTTTGTGTTTTGATGATTGTTTGTAGTATTAAATGATGTTTTGGGTATGAGAATTGGATTGATTTAATTGGTACTGCTCTTGTAATGAGTTGTTTTGAATATCAATGTTTTATACCTAGAAAAAGTTGTATTTGTACTCTGATTTCCAGAATCCCTTTGAGTGACATAGAGATGGATGACCTGAGAGCAAAGAACAGCGACTTAGGGGTATATTGCACTGATATCCATTGAACTAATGCACTCTTAGGATCACTCTGATAAATCACAATTGATGTTCTAATTTCTGATTTCAAGGTTCCCTTATGGGTGATAGCATAAGTGTGTTCTTGAGGCATAAGGACCATCTACTAATTTATCAGTTTAATATTTGGAGGTCTTACCTCAATTTGGCAGAATAATCTTGTTCCCGTGTTAGCATAGATTCTAATCAAGGAGAAAGAGCATTCTAATAAATTGAGACCGGTACGGTGTATTGGAGAAGGTTTGTGTTACCCTATCTATGGGGGCAAGCAGCCTTCTATCCTAAGAAATGGCTGTGAAGTACTGGTTTAGGAAAAACAACCAAATCTTAAAGAGAATCAAATCCTAAAAGTAGTTATTTAGACCCACTGACCTGGTTTAGGAATATGGTATGCTAAACAGTGAAATGTGTAGTGTCAGGAGGTATTCCAAGGCTATACTACCCTGTTCTTGGACAATTCTAGGATTCATGTCCTTCACAGTACTTGTTTTTTGAACCTGCTGCAAACCAATAATCATAACATTGATTTTATTCCCAGTGTTATTTCAACTCATTGAAATCTCTGATTCTTCTTGTTTAGACCTCGTCAATTAAAGAAAATTTTATAAAAAGCACTTTCATTACAATTTTGTTAGCTATTTTACAAATAATAGAAAACAGTAGTTCAAATAGTGATTTTCTTGAGTCGTAGGGGTAGTTGATCTTTATATTTTCTCATCAATCCCTGTGGGAATGATATATGTACTTATAATCAACTTTATTACTTGTATGACCTATGCACTTGTAGTGATTTAGACCAAAATGAATTTTAATTACATAATATTATATATAACAACAGAAAATAGTCTTCACATATGTTTGGTCTTAACAAGTTTTTAGTTTCGCTGTCGGGAACTGAATAAGTCTTTGGTGGCAGTGTCAAAAGTTTGGCACACACTCATTTTTTTGGTCTTAACAAGTTTTTGACATCGTTGTGAAGGACTGAAACTAGTCCTTGGTAGTAGTGTTAGAAATGAGTTGAACACATTATCTGGTCTAGCAATCAACAAGTTTTTGGCGCCTTTGCCAGGATTGAAGTAGAGTTTAAAGATCAATATTCTAACCAAAAAGAGAATTTCTAATTTGGACATTTTTATCTTTTAACAATTTTTTTTTTTTTAGAAAAAAGAGTTTTGACTGAAGAAGTGGATTCAATGCATGCCTTTCTTTTATGCTAATCAGGTTATAATCAATGTCTATCTAGTGAACTTACTTTGATGTTAGTGTGCTATAATTTCAGGTGATTCTTACATGCTTAGGAGGACTTGAGCTGATTTATTGCCACTGGGCACTGAGCTAGAGAAGACACTCAGAAATCTTAAGAAAGAAAGAGCAGTAACAGAAACCTCAACCATGGCAAAATAGAGAGAGACTAATCAGAATTTACTAGTTGCAGTTGAGATACCTTAGTAGAGACAGAGGACAATTGAGGGCTTTTGGAGGTCGATCATCAAAGAAGAATACTCAGCTGTGAGATAGCCACCCATAAAGGAAAACAACTTCGAATTGAAGCTTGCTTTGATCACCATGGTGCAGCAGAACCAGTTCATTGGGCACCCCAGTGAAGATCCAAATGAGCACCTTGGAAGATTCTTGAGGATGACTAACACTATCAAGCTAAATGGAGTCAATCCAGATGTTATCAAGCTACAGTTGTTTCCATTTCACTAAGGGACATTGCAACTAGTTGGTTTAAGTCCCTACCATATGGATCAGTAAGCAATTGGGGGGAGTTAGTGGAAGCATATTTGAGTAGATTCTTCCCTCATGCTCTCACTTCAGAGAGGAGAGGGGAAATTATTGCCTTAAAAAAGAAAGAAGATGAGTCTCTATATAATGCTTGAGGAGATACAAGCAGCTGTTGAGGAGATGTCCGATGCATGGGATTGAGAAGATAACTCAGATGGACATCTTCTACCATGCTATGAATTACACTTCAAAGGGAATTGTGGATGTAGCTTTTGGAGGTATATTCAGGAGGAAAAGTGCTGAGGAAGCCACTCAACTGATAGAGGAACTAACAAAAAGCAACTACAGAGCTCCATCTAAGGCTTCAGGGAGCAATAGTAGGCTGAGAGGTTGAGTGATTAAGCTGAACAAGATGTCAACCATTGAAGCTAAGCTAGACAGAATCATGAACAAGATGAGCAACCAGGAAAGAAGAGGTCATTCCTGTAACGAAGTGGGGATTGTGGAAGGAGTTGAACATAAATGTGTGGCTGATGAGGGACTTGCTCATGAGGGTCCTTATCAAGTGGAGGAAGTTCCCGATACTTATTAGGAATAGAGAACACACCTTAATTTAAACAACAGCCTTCCCGACTCACCTGCCCGGCCTTGAGCCAGTGAGAACTTTCTTATGGAGGAGGAAGCATTGGGTCACGAGACCAGTGCAGAATTTCTAGTAGAATTATGCTCCACCTGGGTTCCAAGGACAATAATAACAAGGTAGCCAGAGGGCAGATAGTCAAGGAAAAAGGAGATCCCAGTCCTTTGAGATCAAATGCTGACTTTTATGTTTGAGAACAAGAGGATATTGAATTTGCATGAGCAGAAGTTTGGTGAGCTGGCATTGTTTCAGGCAAATACAACTGTGTTTCAGGCCAACACAAATGCGTCCCTAAAGAATCTAGAAACTCAAGTAGGGTAGATGGCCCTTGCTGTCACGCCCCCATTCCCGATCCGACCCGATTGGAGGGTCCAAACCGAGTCCGAGCGCGAGACTATATACTGGGACTCATTGACCTGTTCTTTCTCAGAGCTGAACTTGTACCTGTGGTTATACAAACAATTTCTGTAATAACAAAAATCATTTTCATTTACAAAAAGAACTACCACCAGAGTGGTGTCCATCAGAATCTATACACATATACTGAGTCTCATTTACTTATACATGTACATTTTTTTCTAATACAAAACATCAAAGATCGCGGAAGCAGTGCGGTAAGCACCTATCTACAGTGGCACACTTTCTGCGGCGTGGGATCAATCTGTCATACATCCTTGTCTTCTATACATTCACGGATTGAATACCAGTGCTTTAAACTTTCGCTTAATTGGGAACATAGCATGGACAACCACCAATGGTGACCGTCACAAGAAGCTTATACATATGCATTTTCATATATCTATCACGTATTCGTATAACTTTTGTGCCATCTCTATCGTTCTTAAGCTTATGCGCTTTCATCATGTGGTCATAGCATGTTCCATCTATTCATTAAGGTAATAATACATTATATATTCATATCACATAACCTATGCTGTGCATGTCATATTCTTATACATATATTACTTTCATGCTTATATACTATATCATTTGTTATGTTCTATTTTCATGTACTATTATCATATACTATTCCTGTACTGTGTTCATGTAATAATTTCATATACTGTATTCATGTACTGTACTTGTTTATATACTTTTCGTGTCATTGACACTTTACTTCTTGTATTGGTATACTTGTCATCACATAGCCATGCTATGCTTCTCATATTATGTCACATATTCTTGCATATACTTGTCATTTTCTTTTTATGAGCATTTCGTAATAAATACCTTAGGAGGCGGATCTAGGAAATAGCGTTTGTACGAGAAGGTCTTGTATATACCCGAAGGTATCATCCTTTGTCTGAGGCAGGTGACCTATGCGATAATATGATGCAGAATGTATCATCAGCATGCGAGGAACCAGTGACCTATGCTGATAATATGATACCGAATGTATCGTATTTATCACGAGCAAATGATGATCGTAATAGGGCGAAGTATTTGTGGTGACCCCTTCCCGAGGACCCCTTGTGTCCCAAGCGGGATCTATCTCATACGACAAAGCGGGGCCTCGATATGAAGCGAGAACTTATATGTTCAGACTTATTTTCCTAATAGGCATGCCCATATCCTTCAACGAGTTCATGGAACAAATCCATGTGTATTTTATGTTCAGTACATATCTCATATTCCCGAATAATTATGGTTATCCGGTATCATATGTAATATGTACAATCATTTATTCTTATCTTTGCATTTTTCATATCTCATATCTCACTTTACACATGTACATATACATATAACATATCATATACTTATGTCATATACCCATGCTTATATATGTTCCATACATATAATTTACACAGACATATGCAATCTTATACTTTCTTATCATATCATGGGTCATTTAAGGTCATTTACATTTTCTGTACATATCTTATAAGCATGAATATCTATTGTTATCATGATTGCTTATGCAAATATACTATCATTACTTTAATGCACGTATTGGATTTCTCATATGCGCCTTCATAATGCAGTTCTCATATTTCTCTATAGCATTTATTCCTATATTTTTATCATACGTGCATTTACTCATTCTTATATTCATATATGCTATCATTCGGATACACAGCGTACTCATTTCTGGTAACATGCCTGTCTTCCTGTACTTTATTAGACTATCATATCTTATGACATATACCTATACATTTCTATACTTGTACGTTTTACTTGTACTTTATCAGACTGTCCTATCTCCCGTAGGAGTGCAGAACATAGACTTCTTCTTTAAGACCCTTAGGTACCCTTCATGTCCCGAACTATTTACCTTTTATCATTTCTTATTCGGATACACACGTATAAACATTAAGCTTGCTTGGACCGGAGATAAGAGATGAGCAGGCTGATTTTAATATATGCCCGAAGTGCGATTATAGTGCGAGCAGTGTACTTTTGCGTAATGAAGTGTCAAAACAACAGTAGAATCTTGAAACCTTTGGTATTGTATACGTGCGAAGCAACGATCATATGCGTGCACATGCGTGATGGGAAGGCGTCGTAGCAGCAGCGAGAATGTTTGAAACTGTGATCATATATGTCTTGTCATTCAATATCCGATCTTAGCACTCATACAAAATTATCTGTGTTCTCTAAACATCATTTTATTCTTTTCTTCTATATTCCTTTTCATATCAAAACTACTTATGTTGTTATTTCTTGTTCATATCTATCTTATATTATGCATGATATACTATGATTATCATATCTGCTTACTATTTTTCCTTATTTATGGACCTAATATGAGTTCCACTTTTATCATACTATGTATGGATGGATTCTTTACTCAATGGGCTTTCCATAGAGTCCAAGAACACCCGAATCGGAGTTCGGACGAAGGAGATATGACCTTCCGAAGTTGGAGGTCATACGTAGTCAAATCCTGAACCGGACGAGCTGACCCGACCTCGGTGAGCTCGGTCTAACACCTCGGTCTAACACCTAATATCCTCCTCAGGCATATCAATGGATTCTTGACTCAATGGGCTTTCCATAGAGTCTAAGAACACCCGAATCGGAGTTCGGACGAAGGAGTTATGACCTTCCAAAGTTGGAGGTCATACGTAGTCAAATCCTGAACTGGATGAGCTGACCTAACCTAGGTGAGCTCGTTCTAACACCTCAGTCTGACACCTAATATCCTCTTCGGGCATATGAATGTATTCTTGACTCAATGGGCTTTCCATAGAGTCTAAGAACACCCGAATCGGAGTTCGGACGAAGGAGTTATGACCTTACGAGTTTGAGGTCATCGTGGTCAAATCTGAAGCTGGATGAGTGGCCTAACTAGACTCGTCTAACATGGTCTAACACCTAATATCCTCCTCAGGCCTATGAATGTATTCTTGACTCAATGGACTTTCCATAGAGTCTAAGAACACCCAAATCGGAGTTCGGACGAAGGAGTTATGACCTTAGAAGTTGGGTCATCGTAGTTAACCAGTAGGCGAGCTGGCGGCCGAGCTGAGTTGACCTGGTTGAGCTTGTTCTAACACCTCGGTTTGACACCCAATATCCTCCTCAGACATATGAATGTATTAACGGCTGATGGGTTTTGTAGAATTCGAGGAACACCTGAAGCGAGATTCGGATGAAGGAGTTATGACGCCAAGTTGGAGGTCGTATGTAGTTAACAACCGTGACACAGGCTGGCCGAGATGAGCTGACCTAGTTGAGCTTGTTCTAAAACCTCGGTCTGACACCCAATATCCTCCTCAGTCATATGAATGTATTCTTGATTCAATGGTCTTTCCATAGAGTCTAAGAACACCCGAATCGGAGTTCGGAAGAAGGAGTTATGATCTTAGAAGTTGGAGTGCTCATGGATCAACCCATCTGGTGACTGACACCGACCCGGCTGAGGATGAAGTCTGATGGCACTCTGGGATGAGGTCTGTGACCTCTATTTACATGACTGTAGAGTGGCCATAGCGTGGAATTGTCAGTAAAAAGACCATAGCAGTGCAGAGTTCAGTGAAATTCAAAGCTAACATCAAGTTCATTGATGTGGCTACAATTCTGAAGAAGACTGCGAATTACTTTATTTCGACCCGAAACCACGTTCTAAGATTAAATTTGCGGAGTATGATCAAAAATAGGAAATTTACGGATGGTCCTGGCGACCTCTGCTTCCGGATGGTCTGTGACCTCTGGCTGGATGAGGCTCTGGCGGCCTCTAAGGGATGAGTCCTAGCGATCTGCTTTGCATGAGGTCTGGCGACCTCTGGCTACTTATCTTCTTGACCTCTGTTTGCATGACTTTATAGGGTGAACCTCTCTGCGGCCATTAGGCTTATTCAAGTAAGACCATAGCTTGGTTTCTGAGGGGGTTCGGGTGAGAAATTCAAAAGCCTAACATCAAGTTCATTGATGTGGCTACAATTTACCAGAAGGACTTACTGCCAAATTACCTTTATTTCTGACCCAAAAATCCGTTCTAAGGTCTGGCTACTGAGTATGATCAAAAATAGGGAAATTTCTTGGTTCAACTTGCAACTAGACCCTTCCCAAACACAACTATAGGAGCCTTAGAACTTCTCAACTCAACCCCTAACAAAGTAAAGTTGGGAGTCTCCCAAACCGTGTATTTATACTTTCTACACCCAAAACTAGACAAACCCATACTATTGTACAAACCGATACTTTTCATGGAAGCATGATGCATACAACTCAGGAGCATGTATCAATCTGAAAACCATACTCAAATTATACCTTTGTATTCATCCTGATTATTCGTAGTTAAATACACGTGATCTTCTCTTTTCTTTTCCTTCTTCTTCTTTTCTTTCTCTTCTTTCTTCTTCTTCTTCTTATTTTTACTCTTCTCTTCTCTCTTTATCCGTTTTGTATAACACTCCGCAGAGACCAAAAATGAATATTTATTTTGAGGTCTTATTCTTATTTGATCTTATCACATTTTTATTTAAGCACCAAAGGAGGAAACTTAAATTTTTCTTTCATGAAACGCTTGTCTCTTACTACAATTTTCTTCCTTCTTTTATTCTAATATCTTTGTTTATTACTCTTTGGTCCTGTTTTCATTTTATTCTCAATTCAATTTATCAAATCCTACTTTGACATATGAACTTATTATATTATGACCCTTGGGTCATGAATTGAGTAATTTATTAATTTACCCATGCTTGTTGTATTAATTCGAGTTCTTTCTTATTTTATTTTTATCTTTAACATTCCGGATAAATATACTTTTACTTTTATTATACCTAAACATATTTAAAAGCTTTATTTAGGGTATATTTTGGGAGTGTTACACTTCTTAGTGTAGAACCAATCTAAAGGACTCCTTAGTGACACAAGAGAAAGTCAAGGACTTCATGGTAGTCACATTAAAGTGGGAAGGAATTGAAGAAGCGAGAAATGAAAGTGAGATGAAGCAAGGCGACGAGAAGCAGGAGAAAATATATCAGAATTCAACAATCAGGAAAAAAAAGCTAAGTAAAAATGGGCCTATCACATTAAGTTGAGGCGGATGAAATAACAGAGATGAACTAACGAAGATGAGGTAGTGAGAAGGAGGAAGTGAGAGTCCTATCAACCTCTTATTAATTCCCTTAGGATTGCGTGATCCAATTTGAATAGCCCGATTATACAAGATTGTAGATATATTCAAAAATCTTGAAATCAACATCCCTTTTGCTGAAGCATTGGCTCAGATGCCACACTATTCTAAGTTTATGAAGGATATTGCTCCAGGTAAAAGGAAGTTGGATGCGGGGAGAAGTGGAAGTGAGCTTATCACAGCGTCATGATCTTTATAAGTGAGACTAATCTACCTCAGAAGATGTAGGATCCAGGGAGCTTCACAATATAACGTACCATTGAGACTTTGGGTTTGTTAAAGCTCTATGTGATTAAATTCTGAAGCATTAACAGTACCTCTGTCAGTGGTGAAAAGGCTAAGTTTGGGGGAGTTAACTCCCGCTACAATGTCCCTACAGATGGCAGATAGGTCAATGGCTCAACCCGAAGGCATCCTAGAAGATGTGTTGGTCAAGGTGGGAGAGTTTATTTTTCCAGTTGACTTTGTTATGATTAACATGAAGAGGGACAAGCAAATTCCACTCCTTCTTGGCCTCAAGAGTAGCCTTGATTGATGTGAAAAAGGGGGGAGCTTACCTAAGAGTTGGAACTGAAGAAGTCCACTTCAACCTCAACCAAAGTTTGAAGCAACATGATGTTGGACAAGCCCATTGTATAAAAATTGACAATGTTAATTCTATCTGTAAGAAGTTGAATGATGATTTAATGAATGAGAGCTCAATTGATGACTATATCTCTTCTTCACTTTATGATGATAGTTTTGAAGGAAAGATAATAGGTGGCTTTGTTTTGAGTTTAAATGAAAGAAATACAGAATATCTCAGTAGTAAAGAAACAATCCCAATGGAAGAAAAAAGCTCTGAAGGTCTGGTCTTAAAAGAATGACCAGAACATTTGAAGTATGTATTTTTGGAAGAAGAGAAATCCAAGCCTATTATAATAGTAGCAAATTTGACTGCAGAAAAAAGCAGCAAGTGGTGGAAACTCTCAGAAAATACTAGGAGGCTATTACATGGTCAGTTGAAGACCTGAAGTGGATCGACCCATCAATTTGTATGCATAAAATCCTCAAGGAGGAGAATGCAAAGATTGTAGTTGAACATTAGAGAAGGCTGAACCCAGTAATGAAAGAAGTGGTAAAGAAAGAGGTTCTTAATGGGTGAATGTAAGTTTATATGTTATATCGAATGACCCACATTCGGAATCCAGTACATGTAGTTCCAAAGAAAGGTAGGTAGTGATAAGAAATGAGAAAAAAGAGCTGATACCTACAGAACTATTATTTAGTTGAGGTGTTCATGAACTACTAGAAAACTCATCTTGTAACAGAAAGGATCACTTCCTCCCTACCATTTATTTATGAGTGTTAGAAAGTGACCTTGTTGTTTCCTTGATGGTTATTTTAGTTACAACTAAATGCCATAACTGAGATCTGGAGCTTATGGTCCGGCCCAAGTAGGATTTGGGCTCCAAAACCACCAAATCGGTCTCCCATACAAGCTAACTCGAAGCAGGTTGAGCCAGGATGCCAAGCGGTCGATTTGGTTGACAAAAATTTGAAAATTTGATAGAATGTTCGCGAAAATAGGAATACAACAAAAAAAGTGGAGTGTGATTTTGAGGATTCGGATGGGGAGATATGACCAAAAACAAGCTCAGGTTCTCGAATTAGAACTTCTCCAATAATGAACTTTAATTGCGAAATCATGAACAAATTTGGCTGATTAAACTAGTCGATCGGGTTGATAAAAATTCTGAAATTTTTCGAAGGAGTTCTTAAACAGTAAGGAATCCCGGCAAAAAGAAACGATTGCATGACTTCGAGTTGGGATGAGGGAGATATGATCGAAACAAGCCGAAGTGCTCCGAATTCAAACATGTTTCAATGAATTCTGCCTAAACTGAAACTTTGAGGACCGGTTGAGTCGATTGGGAAAAATTTTGAAATTTTGACAGAATATTCCTTGGAGAATAAGGAGTCCATAAAAAAAACGGTGCACGATTCCAAGTTTGGATGAGAGAGATATGATCAAAACAAGCCTAAGTGCTCCTCATTCGACATACTCCAATAAGCTTCAGGTTGAGGTTAAAACCTCGGGGCCTTTCTTTATGAGATGATGTCGACCTTCATGCGCACTCCAGTAGTACCATATAGGCCTGAGGCTCGGAGACTGACTAGCGTAAAGGACCTAACGGTGCCATATGAGAACGATGGGTGAGTGTGACACCTAAAGGATAAATGCAAGTGTTGAGGGACAAAATTTAGGGTCTACAATTGCACTATTCCATAAATCTTGATAGAAGATGAAAAGTGAAAAAAGCTTTAATGAGGAAAGAGAATCTAAAATTCGAGAAGGTGGTGAAAAATACCCTGATAGAGGTATGCGAGAAAGATGTACCAAACCAAATGGGGACGTTTGAGAGTTAACATCAAAGAGTCTTCTTCTCAATATTTGTCACGATAGAGTACCGATTGTTGCGACATTTCTTCTGGTATCTTCTTGAGATTTTGTCACGACAAAGATGTAATTGTCGCGACATTTAACAACTTCATGATTTAATCGTTTGTTGTTGATTTTCTTGCTCTTTTTGCTTCTTTTGCATTAAAACCCTACAAAACAGAAATCTGGGTAAAGATTTCATAATTCTGCATTAAATTGAACCTTAAACTCTCAACAATGCAAGAAAAATGAACTTAAAAATATATGAGTTTTGGACTCATCAGACCATCAAAATTTTGCCTTAAATATTTATACTTTTGTATCATTTTAGGGTGGATCGTAAGCTTAAAACAATAAACTTCCTTCAAAAGTTGTCTCTTAATGTCTCCATTATTTAAAACATCAAGTCTAGTCCAAAATTTCAAGATCTCGTTATCTTATTAAACACAATCAATTGTTTCAAAAGGTCAACTAACTTCAAATAATTCATTATAGGATCTTAATTCTTCAAATTAGTTTGGTTGCACTATGATGCTCAACATAAAAACTCTAAAATAACATGGACTTGTAAACATCTCAAATCATATAATAGCCATTTGCAACAACCTCTCTAATAATTTATAAGAAATCAATTAATTTCCCGCTTAAGACATCAATCAAAAGATTTTCATTGTTTTATTAGTACTGAATAATATTATCATAATCCTAAAATAATTGTATCAATATTATTTATTTCTTATTTAAAATAATATTTTTAAGAAAACAAAGATTTCAAACTCTCACAATCTATTAATATCTCATAAGTTTTATCATAAAGAAAAATGCCTTCAAATCTTAAGTGCAAAAATCACTTTACCTAACTTCAAATCATAAAGAGATAGTTTTTATTTTAAGATTTCATATTTCTAAAAGCTCACAATTTTGCTATGTTGCATAAAAATATAACCTAAATCCTAATGAAAGCCAATCATGATGCGAAACAAATCATTTTGAATTCAATGAAATAATCACAGTAAGAGTTGCTACTAATTTGCTTTTCAACTCTAGGAAGTTATCCTCATTGTCATTAGACTGATCAAACTTAACTATTTTCTATATCAAGCTGAAAATATAGGATGATCTTAGAGATCCCTCAATAATTTATTTGTAGCAATCAATAAATCCTAAAAAACTTCAAACTTTAATAACAGTATTAGATCCTTTCAAATTTCAGATTATTTTCATTACTCATCACATTGGCCAAAAGACATAACAACCTTTCTAAGCAAAAAACTACCTTGTAAGACTAAGTTTATGCGCAACACTTTATCCACATGTTTCCCTTCAACTAAACTCAAGATAACTAAAAATATGAAAAGACAAATTCTTTTCCAAAACAATCAACAAATAAAAGGTAGGAAACTCCTTAATTCATCCTCAAAATAAAACAAAAATCCTAAAGTTCAAGGAGCGTTAAGTCAATTAACATATTCTTCTTACTAATTATCATAAGATAACTTCAAGCCATCATTTGTCCATAATGACATGTTGTATAGAAGTGGAAAATTCAAATCATAAATCATATTGGTAAGAGTTTATCCACTAAACCAAAAAACAATACTAAGGCAAAATATGTAGTGAACTTTAACTAGTCACTAAGAAATCAATTGTCTAACATAGATTCATAAAGAATGCTAAGAATACATAAACACAAATGAACTATCAACTAACACGTCCACTCCATTATCATGTAGATAAAAAGCATGAGTTAAGTAATCGCCAAACCTATATATGATGCAATTACATCCCTGCAGGAAACTCACCTGGGCATGACGTGGAGTTCCACTCGAAACTGAAAGCTCGAAGTGCAAAACAACACAAATCTTCCTTTCTTGTATTTAGATTGGTCAAGTTCTTAGAAACGCGTGTTGAGTAATGCGCAACTTTCTATATCACCAATTCTCATATCCAAAATTCCATATGAACAAAAATTTTCCAACTCTCAACATTCATGTATAAATTAACATAAATGTCTCAAGGCAAATATTCATCTCCTTCTAACCAATTCTTAAAACAAATAATCCAAACGAACATAAACTCATCAACTAAACAAGGTCCATAACATATTCCAAAATCAAATTCCTAATAATGATATGATTGCCATCCTAGCCAACCTCTTCTTGCCAAATTAAATGCACCTGAAAATATATCAACGAATGGAAGTGGTCTTAAAGCTTAATAAGAAATACTAATACAGTTTTATAGATGAAAAGATTTTCAATCATATAACAAATATGAAATATTTTTCTTTTCACAAAACCTTGTATTCAAATGTGGTAGAACATTAAAAAAATTTCATCAAAACATTCTCAAATACATTTACGTATGAATATGATCACGAAAACGATTTCGTATATCGTATTCAAATTGAACATTTTTATATCAATCTCAAAATCAAATACATTTTTCTTATGATCAACAAATATCAAATGGTGTATGTGTAGGATTTTCAAATGGTGTCTATGATGTGAGGACTTTGCAAATGAGTGGTTAAGCACAAATTGTTCATTTAAGGTGGACGGAGGCCAAAATCTTATTAATCTTAATGCTTATCTAGCGAAACCTACAGAGGTTGTGGTTCAAATCAGTCATAGCCGTCAAGAAATATAAAAGTAAAAAAATTTATTATTACGTTGATAAGAATGAATAGCATTAGGCTATTATTAGTTGACGTAGTCGAGTAGCAGAGTAAAAACATAATTTCAAAATTAAATTCACAAAAATATAATATCTGTAATTTTAAGCTTTATGCAAACAAATCTCAAAATACTTTCATGCAAAATCTCTGTTTGATCCATGAACAATCAAAGGAATAAAAACAAATAAAACTTTTCCTCTTTCAAATTACATAAAAGAAAAATAAGTATATTTTTAAAAAATACTATATAGATAATCTCTAAGCAAAAACATATAACATTTTTTATTTTATTTTATAAAAGATGTATTAATATCCCTTACTTTAAAAGAGCTAATCTAGATAATTTCATCTTAAAGAAATATTTCTCCTAAAATAATAAGAAATAAATTACCATTCATTATTTATCTAAAATTGTAAGTTTATAGATCCTAAAATTAACATAATTTGATATTTTTCACAATGATATTATTTTTAACTTTTTAATCCATAATAATAAAAGTTAATGAGTTTTTAAATATTTTATAAAATTTATTCCATCAATATGATTCATAATTTTATTGTTCACGTATCGACTGAAATGACAACTATCAACATGATGAAGCCTTTTCAAGCATATTGATAGTTAAGATTAGGAATTAGCCAGCGTGTTGGGTTGGGTTAGCGATTCTGGTGAAGCGTGGCGACGGCCGTTTATTAAAGCGTGTTAAAGGTTGGCGCGTTGTCGCGGCAGTTTGATGCTCACCGAGCAGTTTGTCGGCGATTGTCGTGTCGGTTAATCGTGTAGCGTTGAATTTTGATAGGCACAGTCGCGGCCCAGGTGGTAAAGCGCGATGAAGCGGTGTTAAGCGGGTAAGCGGGTTATAAGCGGTTGCGTGTACCATTTGAAACGCGGCTTCGTTTATTAAGCGGTGTTAACGGGTTGGCCGTTTATCGCACGACGTTTAGGTACCAGCGGCCGTTTAATCAACGATTAATCGTGTCGGTTAATCGTGTCGTGTTGAATTTTGACAGGCCTAGTTAAAATGTGAAAGCAACTTTATACTCCCACGATATGCAACACACCAGACTCTCACTATCTCACCGACGACAGGCATCTCTTTTGGTGCCACAATGCATACGGACTGCCACGCGTCACAGAAGCAACGTCTGTCATTTTCTAATGATTCCGTTTTCTATCATAAACAGATAAGGTGATCAATGAAAATCCAAATACTTTAGAATTTGCGTCCACGTCACGGCATCATGCAGAGGACGGTGATTTGCCACGTGTAAGAAACCCACGCACACAAAGGCATCATCTCATCTCGCCTTTATGGGTGGTGTTTGTTTTTGAGCTTATGTGAAGATAAATGAAACTTTCGATTATTAAAATTTGTTGTTTTAAATTTTCGCGACATTAGTAAATTTTTAAAAAGTTTAGATAGAAAAGTGAAAATATTTGTTTCTATTCGAAAAAGTCGTTTTAAATAAAAATAAGAAAAGCTGATCATTCGTGAAAAATTGTGATATATACTTCTTAGGGATAATGACAGGATGATTTGAGACGAGTGGGTATCCAGTATTCGTTTATTTTCGATTCGAGCATGCCGTTTAAAAAAATTAAGCAATGGGCGAAGATGGAAAAATTACCGAGTGTACCGTTTATATTTATTTTGTTTTTTATTTTTTAATTTTAATTTTTTATATTTGCTTTTATTTTATTATATTAAAATTAATATTTTCATAAAAATAAAATATTATGAATTTTATAAATTATTTATTAAAAAAACATTATAATAATAATAATTATTTATATTAAAGTATAAAAATAAAATAATAAAAAATTATTTTAAAATATAATCGGAGTGAGCTTGTGTATTATTATTTTGAATCATGGTTCGTATTCTTCGTTCGAGTTCGTTCTACTAGAAATAATTTATTCTTTTTCGGTTAAGGCACTATTTTAAATGAAGCTTACTTGAAGCAATTTACGTGACTTTGAGATTTTTCGCCAAAAATCTCGTCTGGCAAATCATTATTATTTTATCGGCTCGAGAAAATAAAAAAATTCGTTTATCTTAGAGATTCGACGAAGCTTAAAGTCATTTAGATTCAGCGAGGCAGATTTAACGGCGTAGTCAGTTTCGTCGTCAGAATCTGAAAATTTCTAAGAACTAACGAACCGCATGTATTTATTATTTTTATTAACATTTCTTATTTTGAAAATTTAATTTTCTGGGTTTCGAGAGGTAACAATCACGCGAGCACTTATGCCGGTTGAGAAAATAAGCTGGCCGGGTTAAAAGCCAGATTAAATTAAATTAGCTTTTTGTCTTGTCAGTGAAGGGTGGGGCGGGAATTGAAATAATCGTCTAGATTGTCGTCACCAGTAATTTACACCAATGTTTAAAGCAAGCATTTATCTTGTCTTTATTAAGTCTTTATTGATATTAAATTTCGAAAGTTACATTGGTATTAAATAAAATAAACCTTGCTTTTAAGTGTGGACTAATTGTAAATAATGATTTCATTTCGATCATACGCTCAACCGTGGAAAGTCGGTTACGTGTGAATTAATTAAGGTAGTGAATGGATTCGTAGCCATGTTTGTTAATTAGAGGTTTGCGTAACCCTAATAGGCAGCTAAATTAAAAGTGTTCGAAGTAAATGTGCTGTAGGTTGGGTTACAAGAAACTCTGATGGGACTATAAAAATGGTTGCATGTGAATATATAGGTCATTCCTCGGTTATTATTGTTGAATATATGGTTTTAAGAGATTGTATTTTAACTATTAAGGGTTTTTTAGATTTAAAGATTGAAAATGACTCAAAAATAGTTATACATTGTTAGCATAAAAAGATTAATATACCTAATTCTATTTTTTTTTATTAACAAGCGATATTTGAAAGCTATAACAAGATTTAAATATTTATATTTGTTTATAGAGAAATAAATAGGATTATTTATTATGATTTAATGCGATTTTAGAGGATTGGCCGTCGACGCTATGTGTTTGAGGTGAATGGATTAGACGTCTAGTAGTTTGAATCTTCTTATGACGTTTTAATGTAAATTCGTATGTGAAGTTAAAAGGCAATTTGTCACGAAGTTATCGATAATTATTCTGCTTCTTCGAAGGTTATAAAAACCTCTGAGTGAAGAAATTAACATATTAAGAATATCACATATTTATCATTATTTTACATTAAAAAAAAAATTGTTCACAGTTTTATTGATAAACTAATAGTAATATTTATCTATTTGCACAAGGTTAATATTTTTGCAAATTAGTAACTCAAGAAATTTGTAGATTTTAAAATTTTTAAATGATTATTATTTTTTTTGTAAATGATGTTTTAATTCTTTAATATTAATATACCTTACTTCTAATAAACCCACCTTATAAATCTAAATTATTAACAAAAAAAATTAACTAAACAATAAATTATGTCAATATCCTTATTGGTCATTTTACATAATTAAGCAATTACCAACTAAATTTTATTAAACATATTTATACAAACAACTAAAACAGCAGCTAACAACTATCAATTATCCGTTAGTTATCGAAGAGGACCTTAGTATTATAGATTCAAATGTTTGGTGATCAAATTTTCCTAAAAATATTAATCATATTATTTTTGAAGATTATTATGGGTCTCTTTCCAATTGGTAAGTTCTTTGTTTAGTAGTATTTTTTCATTAAAAAAAAAACAATAAACAGCTGATAATATTTAAAACAATTGTGATATCGTGCCCGTTCTATTGAGATGCGTTTTCATACCGAAATTACACCCATTTACCCAGCTAATCGCCCACATCATTTTTCCTAAAAATACCCAAAACCTGGGGAAAAAACGCTTACCAATCTTTCTAACATTAATCTCCCATAACATAGCCCAAAAATTATTCATATGCCCATATATAATTCACATAAAAAGTATTTATTCCGAAATATGTTAGCAAAAATATAAAAATATCACTATTGTTTTAGAAACTACTATGTTGTCAAAAAAAAAAAAAAAAATTGATGAGGAACTATTTTGCAAAAAAAAAAAAATTATAATTTTATTTTTCTCAACAATACAATAAGATATTACTTTGGAATAACAAATTATAATTAGTAAATATATATTTTATATAATAAAATACTTGTTAATTTGGTGAACTTGGGTTCCAATTGACGCCTAAGTACTATATTAGTGAATCTTATGTAATAACATTAATAATAACATAGTAATTTTTTATTAGAAAAATAGTGATATTTTTATACTTTTGCTAACATGTTTTGCAATAAATATCTTTGTGTGAATTATTTAAGGGCATATGAATAATTCTGGGTTAGGTTATGGAAGATTCTGGCAAGAGACGTTGGTAAAGGTTTTCTTTCTTTTCAAAATTTGGTAATGTTTGAAAACGATGTGGGTAATTTCGAGATGGGGTAATTTCGGCATAAAAAGACACCTTAGCTGGAAGTGCATAATTCCTCAATTGTTTTAATCATTAACAGCTGTTGGGTTACGTAAACTAATATTTTAAAGGGAAAATTATGTTAAAGCGTGGCAAGAAGGGAGAAAGATTTAAAAAGAAGTGGAAAGTGCCTCAAAATTCCGCTTATCTCAATGGACCATTTTACCCTTCAATCTTATGTTGGTCATGCCCTCCTCCGATCATCGCCTACTTGAATATGGGTCCCATGACTCCTACCAACCGTGCATTCAGAAAATGGCTAGAACGTTGAATCCTTTTTGGGAAGTAGGACTTTTTCAAAGAGGATTCAAAGGAAGGGAAGTATGCCCTTGAAATATGGCAGTAATGGTTCTTTATCGGATCATATTGAGTTTTCACTACAATAAATTGACAATTTTCTGGAAAATTACATTAGGTAATATAAATGATAGTTGGTAATTATTCTATGAATACGAAACTATTATATTTAGAGTAGGTTGTTGTGGCGTAGGTAAATAAATTCACAGACGGAAAATGTCAAGTAGGTAAATTACACTGGAAATTCCGTCGATAAATTATGGAAGAGTGATAGAGTAAAGTTGGAAGAAAATCACCTGAAATGAGGGCCAAATACTGACAAAATTCCGTAGGTAATGCGCCGGTAATTTACTACGGAAGGTCAGTCGGTATTTTTTAGTTCACCATCCCGAAAAATATCTGTTGAGGGTTTGAATTAGGAGACAGGCTTGGGGAAAACATGGAGGATCCATTCTTATGATAAGTAATGTTAGATAGAATTGAAAATATTATATATCGTTAAATCGACTTGTTATATTAATTCTGAAAATAAGCATATATATATATATATATATATATATATATATATATATATATATATAATGGTTAGAATAAAATAATTAATTTTAATTCTTTTGGATATATTAGGTTTAAACATTAAAATTATTTCATTTTATAAAATTTAAAATATTATTATAATTACATATATTTAATAATATTATCAAGTATTAAGATAAATATTTCAAAGAGTATCAAAGATAAAATTTACCTACTGAGCAGCTTAGTCGGTAATGTTAAAGTAGGTATTAGTTGGTAAATGGAAAATTACATACGGAACACTTAAAGTCGACAATTTTCCGTGGGTATTATCGATAAATAGTACCTAAAAGTTGGCGCCTATATATAGCGAAATTACTGAACACTTTTCGTCGGTAATTTTCCTTAAAGTGTCCCCAATCAGTAAATGGTACTACAAAGTTGGCGCTATATAAACGGGAAAATTACTACAGGCAACTAGTCGGTAATTTAAATCAAATGTCGGTAAATGTTGCTTAAAAATATGGAAAAAATATTATGCTTTGTTCGTGATATTCCGTCGGTAATTACCAATAAATTTAATCAGTATTAATTTTGTCGAGGCAAAAGCTGCAATTTCTTGTAGTGTTTTTTGAACAATTTGCTCAGTTCTTGGTTGATCGAATCATGTAGGACAGGTGAGTCCCATGTTGATCCGTTCATTGGTGGTCCATATTCAGAAGAGAAATCCCTGATTTGATAAAAGAATTAGGTTGTGATTGTTTTCTATGACTAATAAATAATATCATGGTTGGCTTCAACAGTTCTTGCTCATCCAGATCCTTTAGCGTAGAAGGTAATTTATTAAAAAATTCTGCAACCAATTCACTTAACCACCCTATATGCATTTTAAACAGCTTACCAATTGTTAGCATAGAAAATTTATTAAAAGTACATAATCCGGACAGTAAGTAATCTAGACAACCATCTAGAAAGCGGTTAATTTAGAAAAATTAAAAAATCTTGTAAATTCATTCATTTTCAACTTACTAATTAATTGGGAAAAGTTGCAATCCCTCCCCTCAACATGTTTCTTTAAACACATGCTTAAAACTCATTTTTGGTCCAAAAAGACCTTCTGATTTATTTTATTGGCCCTGAAATGCTTGTAATAAGTGAGCAATAAGTTTAAAGTGGTTACTTGATGTTAAAATGGCCAATTTAAGTCTTAACATTGGCGTGCATGTGACACGTGGGCAGCTCAGCTTATCTCTTCTCTTGTTTGTCTATTTTCTCTTTTCCCTCATCTCTCTCACTCCTGCACTGTTTGAACCCAAACCACCCCCACCCGATCAAATTGGTGAGGAGGAGAGAAAGGAAGAAGAAGGAGAGGAAAACAGAGGGAGTGGGTCAGCGTCTTGCATCAGACGTCAGCATCCAATGTAACGATCATTTTAAAATCGTTTGGCTGAAACTTTACTTGGTTTGAGTCGTGGCCTAACAAATTGATACAAGTATTGTGATACTTCTACCAAGGACTAACTAAAGTCCCCTAAAACTGCACCAAAAACTTCTTGTTGTTTGCTTTACCAAATTGTTGTTCAAACCTCAGTTTCTTCTTCTTATATTTTAATCATTTTTATAAATTCAATTTGGTCTGCATCACTGCAAGTGCACATGTTAACAAGTAATAAAGTGAATTATAAGTCCAGATATAATTCCCACAGGGATTGATGAGAAAAATTAAAGATCAAGTCCCCCTACTACTTAAGATCATCATTATTTGAACCTCTAAATTAATGAGTGTGACAAAACTAGCATAACTGAAATAAAAGTCTTTTTGTCAATTTTTCTTTAATTGAAAGATGTTTAAATCAAAAGGAATCAAAAGGTTTCATTGAGAATTAATAAACATTGGGAATAGGGTCAGTGTTCTGTTCATCAATTTGCATATTGTTCAAAAACAACATAGTTATGGGCTTGAATTTTGGATTTGTCCAAAAGCATAATAGTATAGTCTTGAAATACCTTCAACCACTATACATTTCACCATTTAGATCTCCATATTCCTACACCAAGTCAATGTGTCTAAACATCTACTTTTAGGATCTAATTCTCTTTAAGAATTAATTACCTTTTGATGAGTATACTTTATACTCATTTTATCAATATATTTTTATTAGTTTTATTATATAAATCGGTGATTTAATGCGCTAAATTTTCTATTTGTGATTAGGTCAACCATGAGCCAATATGGACCAAAAACAAAGAGATAAATCCCAAAAATCAGCCAGCAAACTACACATACAGCAATAATAGCTACTATGTTTTGATGTTTTCAGCTGAAGATGATCCCAAATGGCTTCAATGTTTATATGGATGGATAGGAGACTTCTCAGGCTTTCTAAAGAGACCTTATTCACTCCATTTGGACGTCAAATGATCAAGTTATGACTCTTGGTAGTTGAAGGAAGAAGAGAAGAAAGCTCAAAAGTAACCAGTTGTAGCATTTTGTAACTTACATCTTTATCATTACTTCTAAAGTGTTCTTTCTGGCCACATCTATATTCTACACTCTATAAGCTTTCTAACTAGTTCAAGATCACCCAAATCGAAGTTTGGATGACAAAGTTATGGCCTTACGAAGTTGGTGTAAAAACTGGAAAGTTGCAACGATGTCGCGACGTTGTAGAGAGCTGCAGAAACGCAGCATCCCGACGTTGCGACGTCGCAACGTTCTAGGTTGGTTTTGGGTCGATTTTTAGCTCATTTTGAGCCTAGAATTAGGGGTTTTAAAGCTGAAACCCCAAGGAGAAAAAAAAAAGGAGGTGGCTAGGGCTCGGAGAAGGGGACTTTGTCCACACTTTGGGACCAAGGAAGAGGTTGGGAGCTGTTTTTGAAGATTTGGGAGAAGATCATGAGATTTGTGGAAAGTCAGAATCTTACCATCATTTGATCATTAGAGTTTCTTCTTTCTCTTTTCTTATGTTTTATCCTAAGTTTATGATGTATCAAACCTCTATCATATTTTAAATTCGTAGATCTAGGGTTTTGGTTGTATTTTGGACATGGATCTTATATTTAAAAGTTGATTTTCCTTTTTCTATTGTTCCTCTATGATCGTTTATCTATTGATTAAGTAACTTGATTATTATTTATATTGATTTCTAGCTAATCTCAATATGGCGAGTGGTTCCCTACGAGATTTGAGAAGGGAGTAGAAAATTAGACATAGGTGAATCAACCTAACTAGCTAGGTGGTGTAGAAATCATCGGTAATTAGGAGGCGTGTGAGATTCTTGGGTCTTAAAGCATCTCTAATCTTGGGGTTAAGCTAAGAAGCAAAAGACCTAGTGTTAGTTAATAGGTTATCTGACCTCGAGAGAAGCTTATAATTAAATTAGGTAAGAGTCGCCTTTGAAGCTTTTTCAAGAGACAATAGAATGAAATCTTGAGTTAGATATAGGAGGATTGTTCACTTGCCAAATACCTAAGTTTTATCGACTCTTAGCAGCATCCCTTAGTTGCATAGTTTAATTAGTTAGATTTAGATTTCAGCAACTTAGTTTAACTATTGTTTAAACCATCTTTGACCGTTTGAATATTAGAGAGGTATTATAATTTTGGTACCTAGGATCCCATTTTCCTTGTGGATCGATCTTTGTACATCTTGTACACTGTATTATTTGACAAGCGTAAACTTGCGTAGAATATGCGCCCTTTTTATATTTTCTACATAATTTTATCGCATGCAAATCGCCTGTGATTTTGGGGTTATGCAAGGAGAAGTTTCGTGTTGATATTGACAATATCGTAGTTAGATATTATTCTGGAAATATATATATATACATTTTGTTTTTAAATTTTATTTTGGTGATACAAGTGCTTGTAAATTGGTCTTTGTGGTTGTTCGTGTGATTGTAGTGAAGGTTACTGTGTGTGTATGCAAAGACGAGGTCAAGTTGAACTACTTTTGTTCAATCTGAACTAAAGACTACACAGATTCACCTTGAACAAGAGAAGCACACGAAGACATCTAGCGATCATGCGAGGAACAATGAAGACGAGAATCGGGACAAAGAGCAAAATGAGCAGCAAGGGGGTAAGAATGAGAATAATGGTAGGAATTATGCCCTTAGGCTGGTTATATAGCCAGATGATCCGTTTATGTTGCTAGAGGAGTTCGCTTTACCGTCTACGGTTGTTGGTCACGCTGTCAGAGATACCACTATTCAAGCGAAACGATTTTGTTTATGTTAACGCAAATCTTAGGTATTTAGTTCCATGGTCTGCTAAGTGAGAACTCGAACATGCGTTTGACAAACTTCATTGAAGTATGCGACACGATCAAATACAATGAAGTGACGGAAGGAAGCCTTCAGAATTAGTTGTTCACCGCTCCTCGTTGGGTGATGAGGCTAAACAACTGAGTTGAAAAGCCAGCTACTAGAGTCCATTATCTCATGGAATGATTTAGTGCGAGAAATTCTGACCAAGTTTTAAAGCCCTCCAAGGATTGCATAAATCAGTGCGAGATTAACACGTTTAGACAATTGGAGGGGGAGAACTTAGCTGAGGCATGGGAGAGATTCCATGAGCCCCTTTCTGAAAGTTACCCATCATAGGCTGACTAGATGGATGCAAGTCCACACCTTTTACAACGGTCTGAGTGACTCTACTAGAACAGTAATAGATGCCTCGGCGGGCGCAGCGAGTGAAAGACTACGGACCAGCGTATGGAATCTTGAGGGTCTGACTACTAATGGTAACCGGTGGCCCCGAAGACGGGATGATAAGGAAGAAACGATAAGAGGTACGAGCGTGAGTCTTGAGTAATTTGGTAAATCATGTCATACAGCTCACCAAACTTGATTCTGAGGCAGCGAGTGTTGTAAATGTTATTCAAGTTAACCCTTGGGATATGTGAATCATGTAGGGGACATCACGGTACTATAGAGATATCGTTAGGCCCTTGACGGTAGAGCAGTGCAGTATGTGTCGAATGTAACCCGGAATTAGCAGCTAGGGTAAGTATGGGGGTAGCACTATCAAAATCAGAAAGCCAAAGCCGGGACGGGGATGGCGGAACAATCGAGGAATAATCGATGGAGGAACAGATTAGACATTAGACTGGATGGAGACAATTTGGGTATTGTACACCTCCCAGTGGAGCGAACCGCCGTGAGAAAAAAAGTCGTTTGGAATAAGCACTATTCAGCGACTTGCCTTCACATGCAACCTTTATGAATGAAACAGGCTGGCTATGCAAAATGCGCCCCAGCTGGGGTGTCATTGACTCTGGAAGTCGACCGCGGATTACAAGTGGATGTCGAGGTTGCCGTGCACCACTTGAAAAATCGGGCGAGTACTCACCTTTAATGCTGGGAGCTCCTACCAAACTACGATACTGCATATACATCCCCGAAACGGTCCAATATAATCCCAAACATAGGTAAGCGGCCACTTGGTACATAAACAATACTCATCATAATATATCAACTATGAATCCACTATATCCAATAGTTTCAAAGAGTTCAATCAATTCTCTTTTATACAACACATATATTAAAGTGAGAATTTTAATACATGTATACATCAAAACCAAAGCCCTGCAATCAGAAGCTTTTTCTTCTAAGCTCGGCCTACAGGTCGAGCGAGTCCCTCGCCCACATCACATGCACGAAAATATCCCTCGACGGGGTGAGCTAATACTCGGTAGTGGAATGCGCCCTAAGTGGGCTACTCTCCCACTAAGTGCGAGTGTAATGTTCCCAGAAATAAACATACATTCAAGCGAATGCATGATCCTACTTGAATGTCACCATGACTGACTCGGATCAGGAGTCCTCTTGAAGCTCTCTCACCTTTCGCTAGCCTCGTATGAGAATTATTGTTTTTATTAGTTTGTGGGCTGACCCTCAAATAAATACCTATCAATTGGGCGCTCGACGATTGATACATTATTTGTTGTGGACTACCCTCCGATGAATATCAATTGGGCCGCTCAATGATTGATATTTTCATTTCAATTTACCCTCCAGATAATTTATATTTTAGACTACCTCAGGAAATGATTTTCTGCAGAGCTACAAATGCAAATGCTTGGCATTTAACTCTATGGTCTAGGATGTTCCGGTGCATATGGAATAAATGTATCTTGGAATTAAATCTGATCCCAGTCACGTGTAAATATATAAACATGCATATATTTACAAAACATTCAATTCGCTGATCATGTCATGTAAATTCCACATTTCATCAAAATTAGAGTACAAAGCGGGCTAATGATCAAACATAGTAATTTAATTTAAATCACTCGACCAAACACATATTTTCCACAAAATATATTTTAAGTGACATTATTTCAGAACGGTAAAACCCTAGATTCTTACATTCCTGTCGAGATTTCCTGATTTATCGGTTCACTTTGTGAACTGTGACTCGGCCGTTAGGCCTCATACACATCAAAACAAACTAGGAACCCACATCGGCGGGTGGACGATCCGCAGTTTGTCCGTATGGGTTTCAAAATCGACATCTCGGTTCCCAGGCTTTAGAGAAGGCAGATCAAGCGGCTGTGAGGCTCGAAATGGCCGACATTGTAGAGACACTTTAAATAGCGTAAAACCAGTAGGGAGAAACCACCTCTTGGAGTTGTCAAAAACTGCCATCCGGTACCCACGAAGCCCTCTGCGTAGAAGCGGGTTCTCTTTCTATCTCGGCTAGCAGACCCGGTCGGATTCTTGTGATATTTTAGAGAGAATGAAGAATGATTCTCTCACAGAAATGAATCAAAGCCTCCTGCATCCTCATATTTTCTTCACCACGCGTTTTCTTTTTGCTTTTTGGAAGATAAGTCGCTGATACTTATTTTGTATACAGTAGGCTTTAAATGAATCCTTAAAATGCCTATTATGTCCCTTCATTTCAGTTTTTACATTCGTATTTATCTCGTAGATCCGTTTTATCAATTTCTCTGCACTCATGCAAACATGGAGCATGATCTTTAGTTATATGTGACTTCGTCGCATCGAAAATCGTTCTGACACGGCGCGATGCCTTGAAAAGCGTGTAAATTCAAACTGTCTCGGAAGTGAGAATTTACGTGCTGGCTAGATTTCAGGGCGATTCCAACGGTGAAATCAGTTTCATCATCTGAGATCTAGAGAATAAATTCACAGTTTTTTCTTTGAAATTTCGATTTTGTAATTGAAATTACGATTTCTTGAATTTTCGAAATTAGATTCTCGAGTGCTACCAATCAGTCAACTCAGCTAAATAATCAGCGACATAGTTCTGAAGCTAGAGAGGGTGCAAATCGACCAAATATTAATCTACAGTAGTGAGAAGCCAGCGGGTTCTTTACCCGAGGTCGGAGATATGCAGGGGGGGTGAAGGCAGAAGATGTTAAGGCTATCACGTTAGAAGTGGTAGAGCTAGCTACAAGGGGCGACCACCGGTGTAGTAAGAGAAGAGAGCGGGGGTAGTGGACCGGTTCGACGAGAGATCAAATCTGAGGGAGCAACCCCGAGAGGAGGAGTGATAGAGATCGGAGGAGAGGAAAGGGCGAGAAATAGCGATTACGATTGAGACCCTCTACACGATCCATATCTAGCATTTGAGAGAATAAACTAGATAAGCAATTTGCAAATTCATGGAAGTGTTCTGGCCCGAAAATCAACATTCCGTTTGCAGAAGCATTAGAACAGATGCCGAGCTATGTCAAATTTATGAAAGATATACTGTCAAGGAAAAGAAGGTTATCAGACTTTGAGACAGTGAATCTTACTGAGGAGTGTAGTGCTATACTTCAGAGGAAATTGCCACATAAGCTGAAGGATCCTGGTAACTTCACAATCCCATGTAAGATAGGGACCTTGATCTTCGAGAGAGCCCTATGTGACTTGGGAGCCAGTATTAACCTCATGCCTTTATCCATTTTCAGATGACTGGGGTTAGGTGAAGCTAGACCTACTACGGTCATCCTGCAGCTAGTAGATAGATCATTGAAACATCCTCGGGGAGTGATAGAAGATGTGCTAGTAAAGGTAGACAAGTTTATCTTCCCAACTGATTTCATAGTGTTAGACATGGATGAAGATAAACAGATACCCATCATACTGGGCGACCATTTCTAGCAACTGGCAGGGCTATGATTAATGTGCAGAAGGGAGAATTGAAACTAAGAGTGCAGGACGATGAGGTCAGATTTAGTGTATTCAATGTAGTAAGGCATCTAGCGAAAAGCGATGCATGTTTTATGATAGAGGCAGTAAAGGCTATAGTGGCTAGCCAAAGTGGTTTGACTAACCCTTTGGAGGCTAGCCTTGTGCAGAATGCTAAGGAAGCACTAAATGAAGAGGCCGAAGAGTATGGAAAAAGGATGGACTCCTTCTAGCCGAACATAAGGAAGTATTATGAGCCGTTGGGAGAGAACACTCAGACTTCAGTGCCTTCGGTTGAGCGACCACCACAGTTGGAGCAAAAGCCACTCCTAGTCGCGGGGTATGTATCACAGGGGGAATCCTCGACCACACCGGGTTATCATATCGGCATCTCGACGGTAGTGGAAGAAGAGAATCTTTGAGAGTGCTTGAGATCCCTGCAAGGATGTCGGGTAGTCTCTAGGCGATTTTGAAAGAGTCCAGCCCTCCATGTGTATGCACGAGATCTGTGATAAATGATGGGCTAAAACCTTCAGTGGAGGGTTCATAGGAGACTGACCTAGCAGTGAAGGAAGTGGTAGAAAGGAGGTATTGGAAGTGGTTAGATGCAGGAGTGATCTGCCCCCATCGAGAGCCGATTTTTTGGGTAAACTGAAATCTGAGTTGTCCCAAAAAAGGGAGGGACCACGGTGATAAGGGCGAAGAATAGCATGCTGCTGCAGCCTTCTCGAGCAGGTTATAGGGTGGAGAATCTGCATAGACTACCGGAAATTAAATAAGGTAACCAAAAAAGATCATTTCCCACTTCCATTCTTGGATCAGATGCTAGACCGGTTAGCAGAGCATGAGTATTACTATTTCTTGACGAGTATTCGGTTTATAATCAGATCACTATATCACCAGAGGACCAAGAGAAAACAACATTTACGTGCCTGTATGGTACGTTTGCTTTTAGGCGAATGCCCTTTGGGTTATGTAACACGCACTGGGCATGTTTCAGCGTTACATGATGGCCATATTCTCAGACATGGTCAGAGAACAATTGAGGTATTCATGGATGATTTCTCTATGCTAGGGAAATCCTTTGATAATAGTTTGGAGAACCTGAGACATGCACTGATAAGATGTGAGAAAACTAACCTTGTGCTAAACTGGGAAAAGTGCCACTTCATGTTGAAGGAAGGCATTATACTAGGGCACTGGATCTCAGAAAGCCATATTTTCTTTAGTTTATTTAGAAAATACCTGACTTTAGAGTCTTAGAAGGGTGCTATGCTTTCATCGTACCTTCCCGATAAGTAACCTGACCCTCGGACCTAGATTCGATTTTTCCTATACCTGTTTTTTCTTATCAAGAGTCACATTTAAGGTTTTTATTTCTTATTTTGTTTTCCCTTTTAAAATAAAACAAAAATAAGTGGTGAATTCAAACCGTTTTCTAAAAATGGTTTTTCAAAAATACAAAAATGAGTCTCGCTTTTTTAGTAGAAAATGCATAATAGTAAAAAATGAGGGGTCCACAGGTCCCCTACTTATTTTTTTCTTTGATTAAAAAATTCAAAGCCTATGGTTACTACATATCTTTATTTTTTTGTTCTTTTCATTCACAATCTCATAATTTACGCGGTTTCCTACCATTTTTTTCATTCTATGTTGTTAGGGATTATATGAAGAAGAACACAACTTCTTAGAGAAGAATGAAAATAATAACTATTTTTTTTTCTATTCACTATAATAAGGTGTATGGAAAAATTTTACCTATTGAAATTAATGCTTTAAATTCTATATCTGAAGACTTAGGTTTTCTATGGTTTTACGATCAAGAGAAAGAGGCCCCAGCAGAAAACAAAAAAAGAGTTTATTAATAATATATTTTATTCTATTTATACTTAGGGTTCTTAGGAGAATTATTTTTGTACCATTTTTTAAATTTAAAAGATTATTTTATTTTTTTTACCCTTAAAAAAATACGGGGTATCACAAAAGCAATTTTCAAAAAACACCAAAATGATGTTCTTTTTATTTTTAAAAATTATTCTCAATTACAGTTTAAAAAAAAAGAACCAAACTAGCCCATTTTCAAAATTCTTTAAAATGATCTTTTAATCAAATCAACCCATCTAAAACCACAAGTGGCATATGGGGACTGATTAAGTGGATGCAAATACAAATTACTTTTTCAATTAGTTTAAAGAAACTTTTTTTATATAATTATGGGTGTCAATTAATCCCATGAAGTCTTAAAGTTAATGATCAAATATATCCTCTAATAATCTGAGGAAATTCAAACCGGTGATCATTAGGGAGCAAATCCCAAACCTGGAGTAAAAGTTTTCAATTGGTTTTAAGTAACATAAAAAAGTGCATAATTTAATTAAACTAATAATTTAGTTTAAAATTATATTTTACAAAATTTAGAGAAATGGTTTGTATAGGACTGGTTTTTAACATAGAAATTTTTTTAGTGTTTTTAACTAGATATTGTGAAGTGTTTTGAGAAACAATTTGAAGCTCAACATTGAAGAGTAAAAACAAAACTAATTTTTAAAGTGCAGTTTCCAAAATTCCCTACAAAAAAAAAAGAGTGAAGTTTTCAAAATAATTGTGTAAAACGTTATTTTTCAAAAAAATAAAATTCAAGTGTCTTCACATATAATAATCTAGAAAAACAAAATTTTAGAATAAAGTTTTCAAAATAAATGGTTGCTTTCCAAATAGAACGAACTCATTTCTAATGATTATTTTAGAAGACTAAATGAAAAATATTTTTAGATAATTCTATAGGAAAAAATAATATTTTTCTACTTTCTATTTTTAAAACAAGGGAATTTTTTTAGAGAATTATATTACAAAAGTAATAATTTTAAAAACATCAAGGTGTACGAATTTTCAAACCATAGTCTCATTTTTTCTCAACTTTCTCTTCTATAAAATCATCTTCCTTGAGTAAGGAGGAGTGATTTTTGAACTAAAATCAACTATCTACACTTTTTTAAATCGATCTATTTCCTACTAAAGTGGTTATTCCATATAAATGTGAGTTTGTTTTTCATGATTTTATCGTCTTGCTGCTGTGTTTGGTTTTGTGTCATATTTTGTTTTTCATATTACATTTTATTTGTATGTGATGATTTAAACGAATGAGAACATATTCGAACTAGAGAAGGCAATAGTTAGATTATGATCGTAGGTGTGTTCTGGAGGTGGAGTCGTATGTGATGTCGTTATAGCGTTATCAATTTATGGTTTTAGTCGATTTATTATGTTATTAATCTTGCGTGGTTTCATCATACATGACACCGTATTGATAAACAATGGTGTGTAATAATCAGTGGCTTATGAAATTTGATAATCTTATGGCGGTATAATATACGACTCTACAATATGTTAATGATCATCATATGATTTGTTGTCTCTGTCTTTTTGAATATACGTTGCCTTCTAAATCTCTAACATATAAATAAAACACTATAACAAGATAATGAAAAACAAAATTTTGACACAAAACCAAGTGCCACAATAAGTTATCGAAATCATCAAAAACAAAATAAAATTGAGATCTTCATGAATTAACCACTTTATTAAAAAATAGATTAATAAAAAGATGATTTCAAACTGAGAATGATTAAAAATGACCCCTCCTTACTTAAAGATGAACCAGTAGAATAGAAAGTTGAGTGAAATGGAAGGGTTTTGGGACGCTCTTTGCCACTATGTTTTTTTAAGTACAATTGTAGTTTAGAAATTAAGAAATAATTAAGATTACTTATTATTTTTATATAATCATATGGAAGAGTGTTTATAGTCTGCTCATTTTTCTTCGTAACATAGAAGAGATCCTCCGAAGGTCTTTCAGAGTCTTCAGATTTCGGGATGGATCTGAACCCGGTGAGTTGACTCAGCTAGACTTAGGGTTTTTCAACCTGTAAGCCCTTCTTTCTTTCCATTTCTTCGAAATTGTAAAATCTCTTCTGAAATGCTAATTTCAAGATTAGGTGTGGTTGAACTGCGAGTAAGGGAGAAAATCCATGTAACTGATAAGCAGTTTGCAATGGTGTTCATATATTCGATTTTGTTGGAGGAAAGCTCAATGTTTTTTCTTTTGTCGGTAACTTCTTGAACTGACTTTGTTTGGTTTAGAAGAAAACTCACCTTAACTGAGTTAGTTGTTACATTAGATTCGATTGAGCTGTGGATTTGGTTTTATTCCTTTCTTTGATTTTCCAGCATTTTCTCGGCTGTAGAACTGAAAATGTTGGTTTGCTGTGGGGAATAAATACAATGTTGAATATATTTCTGATTTATGCTGAAATTTCTTGTCTCAAAATCTGTGATCTATGAAGAACCATAAAAGATTAATATGGGAACTAGAATTTTGAATGTTTTCTGTTAGCTGTTTGGACCTTATCTTTTACTGAGAAAAATTAATTCTACCTAGAAATTTTTGTTTATTATGGTTAGATAAAAATGCAATACTTTTCTGGGATTTATTTCTGCAGAAATTTAATGTCTAAAATTTTGTGAGAGAGGGAAGACCACAATAAATTTATATGAAGACCAGAATATGGAATGTGCTAGGTGTAGCTCTGTTTTTTTTTTTGAAAGACAGGTGTAGCTCTGTTATACCTTCTTATTTACAGAGAAAACATAATTTTGCCTGGTAATGCTGTCTTCTACATCAAATATAAACGGTTGCTAGAATTGTGGTTGAATTGCATTATTTTGTTTGGTTACTGGGAAACACATGAAAGAAAAGCAATCAAAATCTGCTAGTTTTCTCAAGTGCCAATTTCCCCTGAAAAATTCTACCCATTTTCCTACTGAGACAATCAATCAATGAAACCCACTTGGGTCCATTTCCTCATAGAAACCCACAAAAGTACTGATGACGCTCCTTAGAAAGAAAATTCCAATTGTTTGGTTGCTAAGAAAAACCATCAAACCCACCAGAAATACGATTTCCAAAACAAAATAGTACAACTTGTATGAACAAAATGACTCCAAGAAATAAAATCGGAAGAAATTTGGGCATCAATTATCTATATAAGCATATTGTAACTTTACATTAATTACTGTATTTTGTTTCTTTCACATCATCAAATAGTCATAAATCCAACGATTTCCCATCAACAGAAACAGGAAAAAAAAAAAAAAAAATGGATCACCCCTATAAATATGTCCTCCTAATATAATTCTTCTCCTAGGCTTAAAACTTCCAGAAGAGAGCATGTTCACCCAGCTTCAAATAAAACCCAATCACTAAAACTTCTGTACGTATGAACTAAGGTTAAAACAACCGATCATGAATCGTCTAGGCAGCGGATGGGGCCGGAATGCAGTGGACTACTCCGGCCTCCGTCATGGGATTCGTGAATCCGGTGGGAGATGAGTTCCTGTTGTAATCCAAGCTCTCATCGTTGTATATATCCCACCACTTTTCCACCAACATCTTTATATCCTCCCTCTCCATGTTCTCCTCCTTCCCGGTATACCTCCATGGCTTTGAACCCTGAAAGTGAATCCAATTCAGATTTGTGAGCATAACCATAGGGTGGTTTAGGGTTTATATTTCGGGCTTGAAAAATGATACTTACGGCAGCACAGTAGTGAACCACCTTGGTCCTTTCAAGGTCGATGTTCTCCGGGTGGCGCCATAGCATGGCCAAAACTAGGTTGTAGGTGGGTGGGATGGGCCTGTAGATGTCCTTGAAGAACATATTCAAAAAGTCCTGCGTACAGACATTGACATATAGGAAATGGTGGTTATTTGTTGATCCAAGCTGAAGAACAAGAAACTGAGCCCCTGTTTGGCTGTTTCCTAGAAAATGTTGACTTTCATGTTTTAAGAAAGCAGGTAACCAACCAAAATCTAGTTGAGAAGGTGTTTTGAAGAAATTAAAAAGGCATAGACCCCAAAATACATGAGTTGAGCCAAACATACGAAAACAGTTGGAAATGACAAGCATGCCCTCAAGAGCGTTGCACCAAATGGCACGTGTTTTTTGAAAACATGTTTTCAGTAATATAAAAAAGAAAGTAAAACGATAAATCTGTTTAGTGTATACAATATACAAAGCTTTGGAGAAAAATAACAAAACCCAAAAGTTTATAGCTAGGCTCATAGTGATGATACCAAGAAGTAAAACTAGTTTAAAATGGCAGAAATAGCTAGGCTCAAAACACTTTATCGGTATTAGAAAAGTAGCCCATAGTGATGGAGAATTTGACCAACCTGCTCGGCAAAAGAGGTAGGAGTAGTGATGTTGAGAGTGGCAAGGAGATCATCATAGACGGAGAGGCTAGGCTCATACACAAACATGCCGGCGTTGAAGTAGAGAGGGGGCGGTGGACCCATCTCCGCCGGCCACTTCACCTTCTCCGGGCACTGCTGGCAGTACCCAATCTTGTACTGCGCCGACTTGCTCCATGTCTTCTCGCAGAAGCAGTCCATCACAGCATAGAAATACCCATCTTCCAAATCAAACAAATGGTCTATGTTACCAAACACCTCTATGTCTCCGTCTAAGTATATCATCTTACCGTACTCCACGAACTGAAAAGAAAAAAAAAAACCCCCACAAAAACCCAGAATTAGAAATTTAGAACCAGTCAAGGAAGAATCAGAGGAGGATGAATATTTCATCAAATTAATGGTAAAAGACCGACCCACCTCCCAGATGCGGAGTTTGGAGTAGTTGATGACGTAATAGGCCATGGCGAATTGGGTCTGGTTCGCCGGCGGGTACACCGGCTCGATCTCTCTGACGATGCAGCCCTGCTCCTCCAGAATGCGGCGGTGCTCCGCTGGAACGTCCGGCAGCACTGCCACCACAAGTGGATATGCAGTATTCGCCAGCCCCACCACGCCCTTCACGTAGTCGCCGTTTCCGGCCAAGAACGTCACGTATGCCCGGCTGGAAATGCTGGCAGCCTTGGCCAAAACAGTTGCAGATTCCAAAGTAGGAGCCATTAGAGCCTGCCTTCTTCTAAAGAAAACTGGAAAGAAAATGAGGGAAAGTTGAAAGCTGTTTGGATCGAATTGTGAGTTTGTTGATGATTTTTGGACGGGGTATTGGGGTGTTTATATAGGCTTGCCGGGTTGTTGGATTGAGTCAAGAAAATCACACGAAAATGGGAGGTAGGAGGTGGATCGACACTTGCAATCCACTTGTCCAGTATGTTTTCTCCTCAAAAAGCTTTTGTCGCTTTCTTCAAATTTCAATAAAAACAACGTCGTTTTCCTTTACTCAGATTCCCTCTCGTACGCGTGTTGGAGATTCCGATCCGACGATTGTGGAAAGTTATGGTTGTAATTATTGTGATGTTAAAGTCGTTTTCATTTTTCAGAGCCAAAAATATTATAAACTTGGAGGAATTGATTCCATGTTTCACAACACAAATTATCAACTGCGAATCCAACCGCTAACCATAAAGGATCAATCTGAATCCCTTGAAATCGATCAAAACATGAAAAATGTGCGACATATATTACACTCAAAATCATGATTTGGTCCATTTTTAGGCTTTTTCTAGCACAATCAACGGTATAGATCTGTTCGTAACATTCTACACCCACGATATGCGACACAGCAGATTCCTCACTATCGCGAAGTTTCTTCCCGGGGTAAATCCGGTACTCAATAAAAAAGCCACTGCTCGATATCCTCACTGACCACTCCAGACGTGTAAACCATTTACACGAAACATGATGACTGCCACGCGTCGAAAATGCACACGTCTGTCATTTTTTATTATTCCATTTTCGGAACAAGTAAGGTGGGGCCAGTGGCAGTTATAGAGTGTGAATATTCGAAGCTTTAGAACTTGCCTCCACGTGGTCGGATCTGATGTTGAGGACGGTGATTTGCCACGTGTAAGAAACCCACGCTCCTGGAAAGATCATCTATTTATGGTAGTTGCCCTAATTAAGTGTAATGGATAATGTATAAATAATGATTTCTGTTGGACCAAACCCTTGACCGTAGAAAGTCGGTTACTTGTGAATTAAGGTTGTGAATTAAATTTGAGGATAATGTTTTTTTTCTTGGAATTCATAGGAGTCTTTTAGAATATTCTTAGATTCTTTTCCTTTTTCCTAAATAAAAAAGTAATACACGAAGCTTTGGAAAACTAAAAATGGTTATTTATGTTATGATCACATTCATTTTACTTGTAACAGAATTTATAATTAACTCTCATTACACTTCTTTAAAAAGAGTAATGGAAAGATGTAGCACTGTATCCACTTATGAAATTACATCCAACAATAGAAAGAAGTCATTTTATCATTAATACTCTTTTTAACATTATCGAGTTCTTTCTTTTCTTTTACTCATATCACAAAGGAAAAGCATTATATTCTCTTCATTTAAAATTGTATTTTATAATATTATTATGACGCAGATTATCGTGAAATTTAGTTTGCTTTGAAGGTAAGCTTATATGCTAGCTGAAATTATTTCAATTCAGCATATCTACAATTATATTTGATCATGATTGATACCATGAATACTAATTACTCTAAAATTAAGAGAAGTCATGAATATATTATATACCATCCCATATAACATATATGGGTAATTTGCACATGTTTAATAACTATAACGTGAAAGCATTCACTTATTACATACTACTTGAGTTATGTATTATTTATGATACAATAGATGTCATGACATATTTTACATTTATGATATTATATGTTATATGTATGGTATGATATATGTATGTACACATAACATATAAATGTGATTATCATATAAACAATATATGTCATAAACATGGTCTTGGCCCTTGAATGGATAATACTTAATCAATTAATAGTATCATACCATACTAACTTTATCATTTAATGGTGGTCGTTTAAAAGCCTTTTTAATGAAGACTAATGTTTTTACACTAGTATATTATATACCATTTCTAGATCACAATAAAATTATTAATTTACATTATTCTCAATATTATTTATTTTGTGTATATTAATATTGATTTTATTATATATTGTTAAAGGTTCAATATATTTGATTTTAATTTTTTTTTTCTTATATCAAAAGTTTGTCCACAATGTCAAATCTCACGAAATTCAAATTTATGATATTTGACATTTTAGAAAGGGTTATCTATCTTAGATCCTTGATGTTAAATATGTAGCGACCCCAGGCACGGTCAGACCAAGTTGGCGGATCCGGCTGCAACCAGGGGGCCTTGGTCGAAGCCGTAATAAAATCCATTAATTCATATAAAAGCGTTTCGTTCTCAAATCTTTCTGGCGATTTGGTTAGAGGCCAGCGTAAGCGTTCACACATTCAATAGACCCATAACATTTAACAAAATACATTTACAAAGAAGGCGTTCCAAAGCCTTTTCAAAATGATTTACAAAATTGATGTTCAGAGTTCAAATTGTTTTTTCAAAATATCAATGTGGCTCAAAATTAATTGAATCGTATGTCGAAGACATCTTCAGTGAACTTTTCTGAATGAGTACGGTACCACTCGACCTTGGGTCATAGCTTTGTCAGCTATGTCCAGCTTTCGATCTTTATAGCGCATTGATAAAAACAATACAGTAGCATTTTTAAATGCTTGGTGGTTTTATCTGATTTCATTCATCCGTTTTGATTTAAGTCCGTCATGCGATTTTCTTGCTTGATACTTTTAATCTTTTGGATGATAAATGTCAATACAATACGCCTCAATATTTTATATAATCATTTATGGTTCATTGGTCGTATAAATACACACTTTCATATGCAATAATTTTTATAATCAAATCATGCATTTCACAATGCTCTTTGGATTGATTGCAATCACGCTTTTCAGACCAATATGCAATCTCAAATCAATTATTCGGTTACGCCTTAATAAATTTAACTTTATGTTTTCATTATCACAAGGATACTCAAGAATCAAGTGCGGTCTATTTGGAGTTGCGGGCCGATTATAAAAAAGGTTTATAACCTGTCTGATCCTATTTGGGCGTAGTTATTAAAAAAATCAATTAGTAGACACTACCGTCTGATCCATTGGTACTTTGATCGGAGTAATGGCGATGTATATAATCGTTCGTATCTTTACTATTTTGACCTTGTTGGTATACTGGCCTATCCTTCATCTGAACTACTTGGTTAACATTCAGTGGGACGTTCAAATCTTTTATGTATCTGATGATATGTATATTTGTACATAAAGCAGTTCATTTTCAATACTCTCATGCAATTTTGTTGCAAACATTTACTTAATCAATTTCTCAAAATCAATTAAAACAATTAAATATACTTTTCTTATGCATTTAGAACAAATAGTTCAAATCTTGAAGCGAAGACTAGGAAGATAAGACAAACCAAAATTGTCGCTTTGATTCCGATCATACGAGATCTCGGCTTCAATGCGGGCTTCGCCCATCGTCGGCCCGCATTGAATCTGATAACGATCACATATTAGTAGGTTATTCTAGGAGTTTTTGGTCAGGGTTTATGTCTACCCGATACCCCTTTACTTGCAAAATTTTCTGGGGACACATGAGTCATATTTGCTCATGCTTCCTTCAAGAAAGCATGAGTCTTTCTTTAGTAAATTGGAGATAAATGCCATTTAGATACTTTGAGCTTCGAGTTCTGACATTTTAATGCCAAAGGCTGGTCATTATGCAGGTTCACTCATTTCTGATACTTTATTCCCAATTTCAGGGTCTTAACTCCCATAAATTGACAATGGTTCCTTCTATACATTTGAAGCTATGGTTATAGGTTTCTTCTCCAGTGGAATCATCAATTTGGATCACCAAAACTCAAGTTGTGCATTTGCATCAGGACTACTCCAATTTGCAGCGAGAATCAATTGTTCTTACACATGGCTCACTTTAACATAGTTAAGGCACTTGGGATTACAATTTATATACACTTCCTTCAAGTAAATTATTCTCCTAGAAGTCTATTTTACCCAAAAAATTTAATCACTCAATTTGGATGAGTGAAACTCAACTTATTGCCAAAACACTATAACAATACCCAAAATAGAGCATAACCCTTGAGCAACGAGGCTGCCTTTAAGCCCAGTATTTGGGGCCTTAGAGCTAATTTTCTCTGGTCCCTTTATACATTTGTAGACCATCTCTTATGGTTTTTTACCAAATAGAATCCACTTCATTTGGATAATTATAACTTAATCATGCTTGAAAACAAGAACGAAGTGCTTGACAAAATTTTGACATTTCCTTTGAAAACCAGCATTTACTTTTAAACATTACACAAAACCAATTCAACCAACAATACTCTCTAAAACTAAACCCAACACAACCCCAAAACTCATTTACAACCAAAACAAAACTCTTTTTATCCACATTTAGGGTTTTCCCTAACATTAAAATCATAAAATATGAAGCTAGGGTTTTGTTTTCTTACCTTAGCCTCTTCAAATCTCCACTCCTAAGTTGCTTGATCACAAAGGAGCAAGAAGTGGGAAGAAACCCCACCTAGAACTTCATCTTTCCTAACCCTAGCTTCTTCTCCCCCTTTTCTCCTCTTTATCTCTCAAAAACGGGATTGCTAAAAAATGAGCTCCCAAATACCACATTTTGGTCTTTATCATCATTTAAGTGTAAGGCCATGTTTGGCCTTCCACACCTATTCTCATTTTCTCATTTTTTTGGTCTTAAGTCACTTATTTTTCATAAAGCCTTGTTTGGCCATAAAAAACAAAGCATTATTTTGACTTAAGTTTCTCCCTATTTGCTTTATATCCCATATTTCATTTTATTTGTAATTCAACTCTCATATTTACACTTAGACATATAAACTTATTTACAATTGACCTTTAGGTCCTCATTTCTAATTTCAAATTCTTACTTTACACTTAGGTAAATTTTAGGTGTCAGTCACTGCGAATATAATATTTGCGTTTGGCTCTTAGCCCTATAATCATTTATTCAATATTCATTTAACAATTCCCGGAAAATATCCAAGTTTTCTCAATTTATACCCGGAATATATATATATTTGGGGCGTTACAACTCTCCCCCACTTGAGAAAATTTAGTATTCGAAATTTACCTTAGTCAAACAGTTGCGGATCTTCTTTGCCCACTATGGTTTCTTCACTTTCCCAAGTAGCTTTTTCGGTCTTGTGGTTTCTCCACAGCACTTTGACTAACGGAATCTTCTTGTTCCACTATTCTTTCACTTCTCGAGCCAAGATCTCCACTGGCTCTTCTTCATAGGTCAAATCTGGTCTCAGCTCAGTTGTCTCCGAAAAGACTACATGTGACGGGTGAGATCTATACCTCCTCAGCATTGAGACATGGAAAACATTATGGATCTTTTCCAAGTTCGGAGGTAATGCCAATCTGTATGTTACTAGACACACTTTTTCAATCACTTCATAGGGGTCAATAAATCTAGGGCTCAACTTGCCATTTTTCCCAAATCTCATCACCTTCTTCCAAGGCGATACTTTGAAAAACATTTTTTCGTCGATCTCATATTGAATATCTTTTAACTACGTATGGCGTATGATTTACGTCTTATCGGTGGCGGCATGATCTTCTTTAATCATTTTCACTTTTTCTTCAGTCTCTTGTATCAAGTCGGGGCCAATCACTTTCTTTTCGCTTAATTCCGTCCAACACAACGGTGTTTTGCATTTTCTTCCTTATAAAGCCTCGTAAGGCGTCATGTAACTGATAACTTGGATTTGCAATGGGCGTTCCTTATATTCGATTTTGTTGGAGGAAAGCTCAATGTTTTTTCTTTTGTTGGTAACGTCTTGAACTAACTTTGTTTGGTTTAGAAGAAAATAAGAAGAAAACTCACCTTAACTGAGTTAGTTGTTACATTACAATCGATTGAGCTGTGGATTTGGTTTTATTCCTTTCTTTGATTTTCCAGCATTTTCTCGGCTGTAGAACTGAAAATGTTGGTTTGCTGTGGGGAATAAATACAATGTTGAATATATTTCTGATTTATGCTGAAATTTCTTGTCATAAAATCTGTGATCTATGAAGAACCATAAAGATTAATATATGGGAACTAGAATTTTGAATGTTTTCTGTTAGCTATTTTGGACCTTCTCTTTTACTGAGAAAAAAATTAATTCTGCCACAATTTTTGTTTGTTATGGTTGAATGAAATGCAATGTTTTTTCTGGGATTTTTTTCTGCAGAAATTTAATGTCTAAAATTTTGTGAGAGAGGGAAGACCACAATAAATTCATATGAAGACCAGAATATGGAATGTGCTAGGTGTAGCTCTGTTTTTTTTTTTTTTTTTTTTTTTTTGAAAGACAGGTGTAGCTCTGTTATACCTTCTTATTTACAGAGAAAACATAATTTTGCCTGGTAATGCTGTCTTCTACATCAAATATAAACAGTTTGCTAGAATTGTGGTTGGTGCATTATTTTGTTTGGTTACTGGGAAACACATGAAAGAAAAGCAATCAAAATCTGCTAGTTTTCTCGAGTGCCAATTTCCCATGAAAAATTCTACCCATTTTCCTACTGAGACCCACTTGGGTCCATTTCCTCATAGAAACCCACAAAAGTACTGATGACCCTCCTTAGAAGGAAAATTCCAATTGTTTGGTTGCTAAGAAAAACCATTAAACCCACCAGAAATACGATTTCCACAACAAAATAGTACAACTTGTATGAACAAAACGACTCCAAGAAATATAATCGGAAGAAATTTAGGCATCAATTATATATATAAGCATATTGTAACTATGCATTAATTACTGTATTTTGTTTCTTTCACATCATCAAATAGTCATAAATCCAACGATTTCCATCAACAGAAATAGGGGAAAAAAAAATCGATCACCCCCTAAATATGTCCTCTAATATATTTCTTCTCCTAGGCTTAAAACTTCCAGAAGAGAGCATGTTCACCCATCTTCAAATCAAACCCAATCACTAAAACTTCTGTACGTATGAACTAAGGTTAAAACAACGGATCATGAATCGTCTAGGCAGCGGAGGGGGCCGGAATGCAGTGGACTACTCCGGCCTCCGTCATGGGATTTATGAATCCGGTGGAGATGAGTTCCGTTGTAATCCAAGCTCTCATCGTTGTATATCCCACCAATTTCTCCACCAACATCTTATATCCTCCTCTCCATGTTCTCCTCCTTCCCGGTTCTCCATGGCTTTGAACTCCTGGAAAGTGAAAATCCAATTCGGATTTGTGAGTATAACCAGAGTGGTGGTTTAGGGTTTATATTTCGGGCTTTCTGAAAATGATACTTACGGCAGCACAGTAGTGAACCACCTTGGTCCTTTCAAGGTCGATGTTCTCCGGGTGGCGCCATAGCATGGCCAAAACTAGGTTGTAGGTGGGTGGGATGGGCCTGTAGATGTCCTTGAAGAACATATTCAAAAAGTCCTGCGTACAGACATTGACATATAGGAAATGGTGGTTATTTGTTGATCCAAGCTGAAGAACAAGAAACTGAGCCCCTGTTTGGCTGTTTCCTAGAAAATGTTGACTTTCATGTTTTAAGAAAGCAGGGAACCAACCGAAATCTAGTTGAGAAGGTGTTTTGAAGAAATTAAGTAAATGCATAGACCCCAAAATACATGAGTTGGAGCCAAACATACGAAAACAGTTAAATGACAAGCATGCCCTCAAGAGCGTTGCACCAAGTGGCATGTGTTTTTCGAAAACATGTTTTCAGTAATAAAAAAAGTAAAACGATAAATCTGTTTATATGTATACACAATATACAAAGCATTGGAGAAAAATAACAAACCCAAAAGTTTATAGGAAAATGGAAACTAAGGATGATACCAAGAAAACACAATCTTCTTCGATGAAAACTAAAAGTAAACTAGTTTAAAATGGCAGAAGTGGCTAGGCTCAAAACACTTTATCAGTATTAGAAAAGTAGCTCATAGTGATGGAGAATTTGACCAACCTGCTCGGCAAAAGAGGTAGGAGTAGTGATGTTGAGGGTGGCAAGGAGATCATCATAGACGGAGAGGCTAGGCTCATACACAAACATGCCGGCGTTGAAGTAGAGAGGGGGCGGTGGACCCATCTCCGCCGGCCACTTCACTTTTCTCCGGCACTGCTGGCAGTACTCCTTAATCTTGCAATTGCGCCGACTTGCTCCATGTCTTCTCGCAGAAGCAGTCCATCACAGCATAGAAATACCCATCTTCCAAATCAAACAAATGGTCTATGTTACCAAACACCTCTATGTCTCCGTCTAAGTATATCATCTTACTGTACTCCACGAACTGAAAAGAACAAAAAAAAAAAAAAACCCCACAAAAACCCAGAATTAGAAATTTAGAACCAACCAGTCAAGAAAGAATCAGAGGAGGATGAATATTTCATCACCACGGTAAAGACCGACCCACCTCCCAGATGCGGAGTTTGGAGTAGTTGATGACGTAATAGGCCATGGCGAACTGGGTCTGGTTCTCCGGCGGGTACACCGGCTCGATCTCTCTGACGATGCACCGCACGGCAGCCAGAATGGCGGCGGTTATCTACTTCGGAACGTCCGGCGGGCACTGCCACCACGAGTGGATATGCAGTATTCACCTTTCTGAGCCTTTTCCTTAGCCCCACCACGCCCTTCGTGATCGCCGTTTCAGCCAGGCGTCCATGTACCCGGCTGGAAGTGCTGGCAGCCTTAACCAAAACAGTTGCAGATTAAAGTGAGCCATTAGACCTGCCTTCTTCTAAAAGCTTCGGAAAATAGAGGGAAAGTTAAGCTGTTTGGATCAATTAAGGTTTGTGATGTTTGGACGGGAGTATTGGGGTGTTTATAGAGCTTTGCTGGTGGTTTGGATTGGGATCGAAGATCACGAAATGGGAAGTAGGAGGTGGATCGACACTTTGATCCACTTGACTCTTCAGTGTGTTTCTCCCTCAAAACGGCGCATCGCTTTCTTCAAATTTGTCAAGCAACGTCGTTTTCAACTACTCAGATTCCCTCTCATTACACGCGTGTTGGAATTCCCGATCCGACGATTGTGGAAAGTTCTGGATTCGCATATGGGTTTTCTAATTACACATTAAGTTATGGTTGTAATTATTGTGATGTTAAAGTCGTTTTCATTTAGGCTTCAAAAATATTATAACCTTGGAGAATTGATTCATGTTTTAACCACAAGACTATCGAGTGAATCCAACCGCTAACCATAAAGGATCAATCTGAATCCCATGAGTGATCGAAGCCTTTGAAAAATGCGGCTTATATCTTACACTCCAAAATCCATGATTTGGTCCGTTTTTAGTCTTTTTCCAGCACAATCAACGGTATAGATCTGTTCGTAACTTTCTACACCCACGATATGCGACACAGCAGATTCCTCACTATCGCGAAGTTTCTTACCGGGGTAAATCCGGTACTTAATAAAAAAGCCACTGCTCGATATCCCCACTGACCTGGCGTGTAAACCATTCACACGAAACATGATGACTGCCACGCGTCGAAAATGCACACGTCTGTCGTTTGCGGCCTCTTTATTTTCGGAACAAGTAAAGTGGGAGCCCAGTGGCGGTTATATGAAGTGTGAATATTCGGCTTTGAGCTTTGCCTCCTTGTCGGATCGATGTTGAGGATTGCCACGTGTAAGAAACCCCCACGCTCCTGGAAGGTCATGGCGCCTTGGTGTTGCCTATTTGCTATAATGGATAATGTATAAATAATGATTTCTGTTGGACCAAACCCTTGACCGTAGAAAGTCAGTTACTTATGATTAAGGTTGTGAATTAAATTTGAGGATAATGTTTTTCTTGATTGTAGGAATCTTTTAGAATATTCTTGGATTCTTTTCCTTTTTCTAAATAAAAAGTATCTAAAACTTTTGGAAGCCAAAATGGTTATTTATATTTGTAAATGAGGGTTCGTGAATAGCCTATAAAGGTATTTTGTCATCTTGATGTGGTGCATCCATGAGAAGAAGTCATTTTATCATTTGTCATAACTAGCATTCCTCGATTCTTGACTTCTTTTTGACATGTCTGGGGAAGCATTATATTCTCTTTTCGTTTAAAGTTGTATTTTATAATATTGTCGCATGTTGTGTGTAATTGGTTTACAGCTTTTGAAGGTAAGCTTGCCCTAACTCAATTTATTTCAATTCAACATATCTACAATTATATTTGATCATGACTGATACTATGAATACTAATTACTCTAAAAATTAAGAAGTCATGAATATATTCAATATATCTGTCCATATAATATAACTGTGAATTGTCTATGCGTGACGTTCACTTAATACATACTATGAGGTTATGTATTTATGATGCAATAGATGCATAACATATTATTTTACGACATGATGTTATATGTTATATGTATGGTATGATGTATCTTCATACACACCATATATAAATCTTGATTATCCTTATAAACAATATATGTCATAAACATAGCCTTAGGCGCAGATATCTTATAGATATTATGTCAGATTAATAGTATCATACCATACTAACTTTATCACTTAATGGAATTGGTCGTTTAAAGCCTTTTTAATAGAGACTAATGTTTTTACACTAGTAATATTCTCTTACCATTCTGAATCAATAAAATTCTTAATTTACATTCTCAATATTATTTATTTTTGTATATTAATATTGATTTAATATATATTGTTAAGGGATTCGATATATTTGATTTTGATTTAGTAAGTCAAATCTACATTGACATTATTAATAGTTGATTTTAATTTTTTTATTTTTTATCAAAAGTTTGTACTGTCAAATCTGAAATTCAGGTATGAGCGTTTGACATTTAAGAAAGGGGTTATCTATCTTAGATCCTTGATGTAACTAAATGTGGAAGCCCGTGACTTAGTCCAGGCCGGGTTAGGATCCGTAGCGGGGCGCTTTGGTGAAGTAGCTAATTCAATCATTAATTCCATATAAACGTTTTTCGAATTCTGGAATCTTTCTGACGATTTCAATTTGAGCAAGCCATAAACGGCCCATTCAATAGACCCGCAGCGACCGCTTAAATGCATTTACCTGAGAAGGGCGTTCGTGCAAATGATTTAAATGGTATTCAAGTTCGATTATTTCAAAAGTATGATGTTGAAGTGCGTTGGTGGATATCCGGGCGTCTTTCGGTGAACTTTTACAGTAAACACGAGGCTCTTACTTTCGTATTGATTATAACGATCTAACATCATTACATTTTATGATGCTGCGTATTCGATAAAGGCGTAGCAAAATTTTACAGTGCGTCTGGTTTCGCTCACGTTCTTTTTATGTTGATTTAGAATAAATAATGCGATTTTACTAAGTAATCACTAAATCTTTTTGGATGATAAATATCAATACAATACATATACATATTTTATATATAAACCAGTTATGGTTCATTGATCAATGCGATACCTTTCTTAGTATCATTTCTTTATCGTGTGCGCATTTCCCAATACTCTTTTTTATTTGTTGCAATCAACGCTTTTTCAATTCCAATATGTCACAATCTCAAATCAATTCAGACACAAGTTTAACATGTACGTTATTTATGTTTTCCATTATACGGGATATCGGAATCACTTAGGCGGTCTCGGCGGGTTGGTACGTTATAAAAAAAAAGGTTTTATAACATAAGTACGATCGCCTTGTTGGGGAACATTGTTTGATTATTAAAAAAATCAATTGATGGGCATCTTCAACTCTGAATCACGAATCATTGGGGCTCTTTGTGATCGGGTGACACATTAATACAATCGTTAAATCTACTATTTTGACGGCTATTGGTATCACCGATATGTATCGATGGCGGTTGAACTTATTCAATTAAGGGCGTTCAAATCTTTTATAGCAACATACGATCTGATATGTATGTTTGTATCATATGGCGGACAATTTTCAATGCTCATGCAGATTTTGTTGCGACATTCCTGATCAATTTCTCAAATCAATTAAAACAATTAAATATCTTTTAACATCATTTGACGAAATAGTTCCGAATCTTGAAAGCGAGAATAGGAGAAGATAGAAACAAGCCAAAATTGTCGACTTTAGTTACAGATCTTGGAAGCCCAGAAACTGTCTTGAGCTTTCCTCCTCATTATTTCCTTCCGTCTGATGACAATCACATAATAATGGGTTGTCAGAGATTTTTAATTGGGGTTATGCTCTCTTAAGATCTGCTTTCTTGCAAAATTTTAAGGGACACGTAGTCGTATTTCTGTCCTTCACTTTAAAACGTGAGTCTTTTAGTAAATTGGGAATGCATCTTCATTTCGATCCTTTGAACTCAGGGTCACGACATTTTATCTGGCGAGTCAGTATCTCTTTTGGGTTCATTTCAAACTCTGTCTTTTATTCCCAATTTAGGGGTCTTAACTCCATAAATTGTAATGGATCTTTCTATATTTGAAACATGGTTATAAGGTTTTGTACACCAGTTGTGAATCTTAATTTGGATCCTTAAAACTGAGTTATTGCATTTACATCAGAATGCCAGGTTGCAAGCGGAATCGGGTATTCTTTGCAGTAGCTCAGAAACTTTAACATAGTTAGAGGCGCTTTGTAGTTACAATTTGTATACACTTCCTTCAGTAAATTATTATTCTCCTAGAGTCTATTTTACCCAAAATTTTAATTTTAATCGCTCTAATTTGGATGAGTGAAACTCAGTATGGCTGGCTTTCTTATACTTGACCCCAAAAATAGAGCACTGCCCTTAGGCTGCAGAAGCATCACCTTTAAGCAAGTAGGCACAGGGCCTTAGAGCTAATTTGCTCCTGGTCCCTTCTATACATTTGTAGACCCATCTCTTATGTGTTTTTCAATTAGAAGTCTAACTGTTTGGATAATTATAAACTTGTCACTTGGCCAAAAGCGAAACGAGTGTTTAATGAAATTTTGATCATTTAAGCGACCAGCGTTTCCTTTTTATGAGCTTATTCTAGCCCAATTCGGCCCAGCCGACCTAAACTCAGCCAACACAGCCACCCAAACTCATTTCTGGCAAAAACAAAACTCTTTACTCCATTTAGGGTTTCCTAACATTAAAATCACAAAAGATGAAGCTGGTTTTGTTTTTGTATATAACTCTTCAAATCTCTCCTAAGTTGTGATCACAAGGAGCAAAAGTGGGAAGAAACCCCACCTACGAACTTCATCTTTCCTAACCCTAAGCTTCTTACTCCACTTTTCTCATCTCTGTCTCTCAAAGCTTGGGATTCAAAAATGAGCTCCCAAAATACCACATTTTGGTCTTTATCCTCATTTAAGTGTAAAATGCTATTTGTACTCCCACTTTATTCTCATTTTTCTCATTTTTTTGGTCTTAAGTCTACTTCTTTTCCTTCTCGCCTTGTTTGGCCATAAAAAAAGCATTATTTTGACTTAGGATTTCTCTATTGCCTTATATAAGCCATATTTAAGTTTCTTTGTGGTCATTCTTATCATTACCATGATATATCATTTTGGCTTTATGAATTGGCATACAGGTGTGTGACTCTAATTTCAAATTTGCCCTTTACCATAGGTAAAATTTTGGGTCCAATCGATTACCATTTAACATATAATATTTACGTTTGGCTCTTGATAAGTATAATCATTTGATAAATATTAGTTTAACAATTACCAGGAAAATATCCAGTTTAATTTATCAGAAATATATATAATAATTATAAAATTTGGTATTTTTGGTGATTTCAGCTCTTCCAGCAGAAAGTGATCTTGGTGCCTTAGTCAACGGATTTGGATCTGCGCGCGTCGTTTGCTCTTTAAGAAGCGCTTTTTCGGTCTTTGGCGGTTTCTCGCGTGTTTTTTATTCTGGAATCTTCTTGTTCCGCATTCGTGCTTTCCACTTCTGAGCCGGATCTCGATAACCTGTGGACAAATCGGGTCATTTCGGTTGTCTCAGAAAAGACTACGCCCATGTAGCCAATTGAGATCCTATACCTCCTCGTAGAGACATAGGAAAGCATTCTGGATCTTAGTTCGGGTAATGCCAATCGTATTCTTGGGCCTTTAATCACCGTGAGGTCGATAAATCCCAGTTCAAACGCCGTTTTTCAAGTCGTCGGCGCTACTTGGCCCGATCTTGGCGTTTTTAAATCGATCGCTGTGAATATCTTTTAACTTCATGCTCCAATATGATTTACGACTTAATATCGTTGTGATACGCTGATCTTTGCTAATCGTTTTTACTTTTTCTTGATCTCTTTATATCAGTCGGGGCCAATCACTTTCTTTTAAACTAATTCGAATCACGCGGTGTTTTTTCCTCTTAGCCATAAAGCCTGTGAGGCGTCGTATATGATAACTTGGATTTGCAATGGGCGTTCCTTATATTCGATTTTGTTGGAGGAAAGCTCAATGTTTTTTCTTTTGTTGGTAACGTCTTGAACTAACGTTTGGTTTAGAAAGAAAATAAGAAGAAAACTCATAACTGATTGGACTTTGTTTGCATGATACAATCGATTGAGCTGTGGATTGGTTTTCGCTTTCTTTGTTTCTTGGCATTTTCTCGGCTGTAGAACTAGAAAATGTTGGTTTGCGTCAGGGAATAAATTTTAATGTTGAATATATTTCTGATTTATGCTGAAATTTCTTTATCTCAATACATGATCATGAAGGGCCACATGAGATTAATATAGAGATTTAAATTTTGAATGTTTTTCTATTAGCTGTTTGGACCTTCTCTTTTACTGAGAAAAATTCAAATTCACCCTAGGCCTTTTCTTTGACTCTTATGGTTGAATGAATGCAATGTTTTTTTCTGGTTTATTTCTACAGAAATTAATGTCTAAATTACCACGAGAGGGAAGACCACAATAAATTTATGAAGACTAGAGATATGTGGATGCTAGGGTGTAGCTCTGTTTTTTTTTGAAAGACAGGGTGTGGCTCACCTATTTATACCTTCTTATTTACAGAAAAAACCTCATTTTCATTTTTGTCTTCATCAAATATAAACGGTTTGCTAAAATTGGTTGATTTGCATTATTTTGTTTGGTTGCTAGAGCACACATGAAGAAAGCAATCAAAGTCTGCTGGTTTTCTCGAGTGTAATTTCAGAAAAATTCTACCCATTTCCTGTGGAGACCCACTTGGGTCCATTTCCTCATAAAGGAAACCCACAAAAGTACTGATGACCCTCCTTGGAAGAAAATTTCCATTGTTTGGTTTTGCTAAGAAAAACCATTCGCCACAGAAATACGATTTCCACAGCAAAATATAGTACAACTTGTATGAACCAAAGCGGCTCAAAAATATAATCGGAAGAAATTTAGGCATCAATTATATATATAAGCGCCCAACTATGCGTGACTAATTACTGTATTTGTTTCTTTCCACATCATCAAATGATCTTTCAATCCAGCAATTGCACATGTAAACCCAGAAATAGGGAAAAAAAAAAAAATCAATTCCCCTATAAATATGTCCTCCTAATATATTTCTTCTCACAAACCAAAAACTTGGAAGGGGTATATTTCACTATCTTACCAAATCAGCCCCAATCACTAAACTTCTGTACGTATAGACTAAAGTTAAACAACGGATCATGAATCGTCTAGGCGCCAGAGGGGCGGAATCGGTGGACCATCCGTCGCCCAGGTTGAATCAGTGGGGAGATGAAGTTCCTGTTGTAATCAGAAACCGTAGTTCTTATATCCACCACTTCTCCACCAGCATCTTGCCATCTCCCTCCATGTTCTCCTCTCTTGAGTATCCTCCACTGGCACGAACCTAGAAGGTGAAAATCCAATTCGGATTTAATAATTATAACCATAGGGTGGTTTTGGGGTTCTCTGGGCAGAAATGGTAACTGCCTTTGTTAGTATTAGACCACACTTGGTCCTTTCAAGGTCGATGTTCTCCGGGTGGCTTATGGCGGCCAAGAGCCAGTTGTAGGTGGGTGGGATGGGCCTGTAGATGTCATGAAGAACATATTCAAAAAGTCCTGCGTACCGCAGACATTTGACATATAGGAAATGGGTGGATATTTATTTGTGCAGCTGAAGAACAAAAGCTAGGCCTGTTGGCTGTTTCCTAGAAAATGTTGGCTTTCATGTTTTAAAAGCCTTGGGAGACCAACCAGAAATCTAGTTGAGAAGGTGTTTGGAAAATTAAGAAGGCTAGATACAAATACATGAGTTGGGCCAAACCTTACGAAAACAGTTGGAATGACTAGCACCTCAAGGCGTTGCACCGGAGAGTGGCATGTGTTTTCGAAAACATGTTTTCCAGTAATAAAAAAAAAAGTAAAACGATAAATCTGTTTTAGTGTATACAGTATATACAAACATTGGAGAAAAATAACAAGCCCAAAGTTTATGGGGGAAAAATGAAACTAAAAGGATGATACCAAAGAAAACACAATCTTCTTCCCAGAGTAGAAGCTAAAGTAAGCTAGTTTAAAATGCATGCAGGAAGTGGCTGGAAACCAAACAACATAGTGACAGAAAAGTGGCTCATAGTGATGGAGGTGTTAAACTAGCCTCAGCCAAAAGAGGTAGGAGTAGTGATGTTGGGGTGTAGGAGATCATCCTTAGACTGAAGTACATACACAAACATGCGGCGTTGGAAGTGTTAGAGAGGGCCGGGTGGACCCCTCTCACCGGCCCACCCCTGTTTTCAGCGGTGCCCAATCTTGTACTACATAGACATACATGTGACTAACTGCCTCATGAAGCGGTCCATCACAGCATAGAAATACCAAACACCTCTATGTCTCGATCTGAAATTGTCTAATCTTTAGCCGCTCTAAACTGAAAGAACCAACAAAAAAGCCCGCAAAAGCCACAGAATTAGAAATTAAGACCAGTCAAAGAAGAATCAGAAGGGATGAAAATTTCATCAAATTAATAGGTAAAAAAGACCAGACCCACACACTCCCAAGATGCGGAGTTTGGGTAGTTGATGACGTAATAGGCCATGTAAACTGGGTCTGGTTCCTTGGCGGGTACACCAGCTCGATCTCTCTGATGATGCAGCCTGCTCCTCCAGAATGCGCGGTGCTCCGCTGGAACGTCCGGCAGTACTGCCACCACAAGTGGATATGCAGTATTCACACCTTTGCAGGCCTCGCCCAGCCCTTATGAGTCGCCTTTTCCGGCCAGAACGTCCGTATGCGGCTGGAAATGCGGCCTTATTTAACAGTTTGCAGATTCAAAGTAGAGCCGCTAGAGCCTGCCTTCTTCTAAAAACTGGAAGAAGAGTGGAAAGTTGGGCTGTTTTGGATCAGATTGTAGGTTTGATGATTTGGACGGGGTGGGGTGTTTATAAACTTGCCGGGGTGGTTGGATTAGGTCAAGAAAATCACACGGCTGGGAAGTGGAGGTGGATCGACACTTTTAATCCCACTTGTCCAGTATGTTTTCTCCTCAAAACCTTTGTCCTTTCTTAAATTTCATTAAAAACAACGTCGTTTCCTTTACTCAGATTCCCTCTCATTACGCGTATTTGATTGATCTGGCGATTTGTGGAAAGTTCTGGATTCCTTATAGGTTTTCTAATTACTACGATAAGTTATGGTTTTGATGACACGGCGTTGTTAGGTCGTTTCTGGCACAGAGCCAAAATGTTATAGCCGCTGGAGGGATTTGGTTCATGACGCAGCGCCGGGCCATCAAATTGCGGAATCCTTTACGCTAACCGCAAGGATCAATCGAATCAGCGATCGATCAAAACGGAAAAATGTGCGACATATCTTACACTCAAAATCGCCCAGTTTGGTCCATTTTTAGGTTTTTCGGCACAATCAACGGTATAGATCTATTCGTAACTTTCCCTACACGATATACATTACAGCAAGTTTTCCCCTCCCACTATCAGAAGTTTCTCCCGGGGTCGTCAGGCCTCAATAAAAAAGCCACTGTGATATTCTCTGAATATCAGACGTATAAACCATTTACACGAAAACGCAGTGACTGCCGCGTCGAATTTTGCGCTCTGTCATTTTTATTATTCTATTTCGGAACAACCATTAAAGGTGGGGCCCGGTGGCGGTTATAGAGTGTGAATATTGACTTTTGGGGGCTTGCCTCCACGTGGTCGGATCCCGGTCGTAGGACGGTGGACTGCGTGTAAGAAACCCCACGCTCTGGAAGATCATCTATTTATGGTAGTTGCTAATTAAGGTGTAATGGATAAATATATAACACAATGTTTCTGTTGGACCAAACCCTTGACAATAGAAAATCAGTTACTTGTAGATTAAGGTTGTGAATTAAATTTGGGGATAATGTTTTTCTTCAGATTCATACCCGAATGCTTAGGCGCGAAAATTTTTAAGCTCTGTCAAGAAATTCGAATGTAAGAAAATTTTGATGTATTTAATCTTTCGTTTTTGTTTTAAATCGTTTATCTTGGGTTGGATTTGAAAATAGAGAGATAAAGAAATCGTTTTGTAAAGCCAATTTACAGAAAATGAAGTTAATGAAAGCGATAGAAGAATGTGTTTTAAAAATCACAGTTTTTGTCGCGTCTACCGTGTTTCGGTGGCTGATGAGAAAGAAAATCGAAGTGAAGCGAAAAGGGGAAGAAAAAAAAAAGAAAATAAACATGCAATCCTTGTGTTTCGTTTGCTATCAATCGACCAAATCGTGTTTCGATTTAATTGATCGCAAAGGAAATAACGCGAGCAGTTTAAGTTAATATCTGTTAATATTTAGAAAATAGTAGATTCATTTCTTTGTTTGAAATTGCACTATACAGTTATAAATGTAAGCGTGTTTTTATTGTTTCGAAAAGTTTGAATAAACCTTGTTTTGAAAAGTTGAATAAAGGAGAAAATGAAAATTTTACACTCTAAACTGAGCGAATATTATGTGATTATTTTCCTTTTCCCTAAATACCTAAAATGTCTACAAGCTTTGGAAAACTAAAATGGTTATTTATCATTATCAGATGGTTTTTCAGCTCATTTGATCTGAATGATGAGATCAGACTTCTCTCACCCATATGAGAGGGGAAGGGGAGGATTTATTTACATGTTTAACTGTAGGTACTCTTAACAGAGGAATGGTAGTAGAGATTCCCTGAATACCTCTCAGGTAATGATGCCATGTATGTGAGGTCATCTGACAGAAAGTCATTTGTCATTCACATCTCTTTTTCTTAATCCCAGCAGTTCTTGGCACTTTAACTATTTTGTGTATACGAGGAAGAGCGTTCACGTTCATTTGATAGGTAGAAATTTTGTTTTTCTCTATTCATTTTTACGAAAATAAAGGCAGTTTAATTCTGAGAATAAAAGTAGCTCAAATTTTTGCAAAAACAAAGAAAAATGGTCCCTTCTTTTTTGTATTATATAGATCAAACAGGTAAAATTTGTTGTGTTTCAGGTCAGATTAGTAAGATTTATTAAGAATGGGGTTTAAGCGATATTTTGGTGATTAAGTATAAATTAACAAAAGTGAAATGAGATTAGAATCTGATGAAATTTTTGTATGAATTTTGGATGGGATCCCAGAAAATTTTCGTATTAATTCGCGGACGTGCTTCAGTTGAGTTGTATTTCTCTTAGTGACCCTTGGTAGTTACTCAATGACGCGGAGCGGTTTGGCACAGAAGATAACCCCAGCGACACTGGCACTGATTTATTTTCAATTCAACATATCTACAATTATGTTTGATCGTGGGTTGGTCTACTTTGAATACTAGGTAACTTTCAAAATTAAGAGAGTCATGAGTTATCTTGTATAAATTCCTTCCATGTTTTCACTGGGTGATCACCTCTGTGATAGAAAGCATTCCTTATTACATACCTAGCACGATTATATTGTTTATGGTATAATAGATGCACTGATATATTTTACGTTTGTGGTGTATATATTTATATGTATGGGTATGATATATCCAATGGCGTACCATTAACATATAAATGTGAGTTGTCAATATAATGGTGATGTATCCTCATTGCAAGTGCCTTGAATGGATGTGCTTGTCAATTAATGGTATCATACCCTTGCACTTTATCACTTAATGAACAGTGGTTTAGAAGCCTTACTAATAGAAGATATTTTACTAGTATATTATATACCATTTTTTGGATCACAATAAAATTATTAATTTACATTATTCTCAATGTTATTTTATTTGTGTATAATTAATATTAGTTTTATTGTATATATTGTTAAGGTTCAAATATATTTGATTTTAATTTTTTTCTTATATATCAAAAAGTTTATCACAATAAATCTCACATTCAAATTTATGACATTTGATTTTAGAAAGGAGTTATCTATCTTAGATCCTTGATGTTAAATATGTAGCGACCCGAGCTTTGAGTCAGGCCGAGTTGGCGGATCCAGTAGCAAGGGACGCGGTCAATATCTTAAAAATCCATTAATTCATATAAGCGTTTTTCGTTGTCTGAAATCTTTCTGAAGGCGTTTAATTTAGAAACGGCCGTAGCATTTACTGCGTTCGGTAGACCATAACGGCTATAAAAATACGGCACACTAGAAAGCGTTGGCCGCTTTTCAAAATGATTCGAAATTGATCTTCGAGTTCGGTGTTTTTCATCAATGTTAAACAAATTGGGTGTGAATCATGTTGGAACATCTTTCGGTAGACTTTCTGAATGACTCGGGGCTCTGCCGACCGTTACGCCCGTCAACATCATTCGCCGGTGCACACTGCGCGTGAGTGAAACAATGACTAGCATTTTCCCATGCTTAGTGGTTTCTCTAATTTCATTCATCACGTTTCGATTTAAGTCAAATCATATGCGATTTTACTAAACAATACTTTAAATCGGATGATGTCTCAAATCACAATCATATACATATTTTATATATAATCATTTATGGTTCATTGATAAATCAAATACCTTTCATAACACAGCCGTTATTTATAAATAAATCGTCGTTTGCGATCATTTTTATTTCAATTTGCAATCCTTTCTGTTCAATATGTGCAAAAAATCTCAAATCCAATTCAGTGTGGTTCTGCCTTAATAAATTTAACTTATGTTTTTTTCATTCTCCCGAGGATACTCTTGTGTAAGTGGGTGACCGGTCTCTCATTTGGGTTACGAGACCAATTATAAAAAAGGTATTATAACCACAATCTGATCTTTGGGCTGCGGTAGTTATTAAAAAAAAAAATCAATTAGTAAACCTTTCCCCGTCGATCCAGAGGTGCAGATCAGGTGACTATATCTCATCGATTCATATCTTCTTATTTTGACATATTGGGTATACCCAATATATCAACCATCTGGCCCCGAGCGGTTAACATTCAGTGGGGCGTTTCAAATCTTTTATGGCAACATAAGTTGTCTTATATTTATATATGTGGTTTGTTTTCAATACTCATACAATTTTATTTTCCGACATTTCACAATCAATTTCTCAAATCAAATAAAACAATTAAATATACTTTTCTTACATGCATTTAAGATGACAGTTTCAAATCTGAAAGCGAGAATAGAAAATGAACAGGCATTCACATTATAATGAGTTTGATCTTACGAATCGACTTAATGCGGGCTTATATAGTAATTCATTGAATACATTGTGATGCTATCTTCGTGGGTTAAGGAGTTTAGGTAGGGTTTATGCGATACCTTACTTACTGCAAAAAATTTTAGAGGACCCATCAGTCCTCTTGCTCCATGCGGCAGAAGCATGAGTCTTTTCTTTAGTAAAATTGGAATAAATACCATTTCGTCATTTGTTTCAGATTCTGACATTTATTAGCGTGGGTGCTGCCCCGGTTCACTCGGCTCGTACTTTTATTCCCAATTTGAGGGTCTGCCTTTCAGCAGTGGTAACCAGCCATCTGTTGGTATCAGTTTATGGGTTCTTACTCGATTAGAATCATCAATTTGGATCGCTGAACTCAAGTTATTGCATTTCATCCAGCTCTCCAATTTGAAGCCAGTCGGTTGTTCTTACCTGGCTCCACTTTAACATAGTTGGGCACTTTGGGGTTACAATTTGTATACACTTCAGCTAAGTAAATTATTCTCCTAGAAGTCTATTTCCTTAAAAATTTAGTGTCATTGGATGATTGGAAACTCAACTTATAAGTAAACATGTATTTTGAAATGAAGCGTAACATGGGAACACACCAGGCTGTTGCTTTAAGCAATGTCCCGATATTTAGGGCCTTAGAAGCACAATTGCTCCTGGTCCTTCTAAGACCCATCTCTTATGGTTTTACCAATTAGAATCACTTCATTTAGATAATTATAACTAATCTAATGAACAGAGGCAGGGGTCTTGACAAAATTTTGATGACATTTCCTTTGAAAGCCCAGCATTTCAGTTTTCCCCAGCATTTGCAAAACCAGTTATTCAACGACACTCTTTAAAAACTCAACCCAACACACAACCCCTGAGCTCATTTACAACCAAAACAAAACTCTTTTTGTATCATTTGGGACTTTATTTGTTAAAATCATGAATGAAGCTAGGGTTTTGTTTTCTTACATAACATATCTTCGATCTCTCCACTCCTAAGTTGCTTGATCCTGAGGAGCAAGAAATTAGGAAAAACCCACTTTGAACTTAAATCTTTCACAACTGTCTCTCACCTTTTCTCTATATCTCTACACTAAGCAAGGTTGCTAAAATGAGCTCCTAATACCACATTTTTGGTCTTTATCCTCATTTCACAAAGTGTAAAGATATGTTCAGCCTTCCACACCCTATTCTCATTTTCTACTCATTTTTTTGGTCTTAAGTCACTTTAGGCTTTTCTTAAAGCCTTGTTTGTGTAAAGAAAAAAGCATTATTTTTGACTTAAGTTTCTCCTATTTGCTTCTCTTATATTTTCATTTATTTGTGATTCATTTTCTCATATTTACCATGACATATAGACGACTTATTTCACGTTGTTTTGGGTTATCTCGTTTCTAGATTTCCAGATTTGCCGCTACATGGTAGTTGAGTTCAATGTTCTATTGCACATAACTGCTAGTTCTGTCATCTATATATAATCATTATTCAGCCAATTCTATTCAGAGAAAACCTCCAGTTAATAAACTACAGAGCCACCACACATATTACAAATTCTGATATACTGGAAGGTCACTCCTTGGAAAATTCGTGCCTATTCAGCACGCGGTTGGACCTGCATCATTCTCACTTTCTGGCTGGCTTTCAGGTCTTGTGGTTTCTCCACAGCACTTTGTCTGGAATCTTCTTGTTCCACTGACCTTTCTTCTCATTAGAATGCCGCTGGGCTTCTTCTTCATAGGTCAAATCTGGTCTCAGCTCAGTTGTCTCCGAAAAGACTACATGTGACGGGTGAGATCTATACCTCCTCAGCATTGAGACATGGAAAACATTATGGATCTTTTCCAAGTTAGATGTCTGGAAATCTGTATATTCTTTAGACACCTTTTCAGTGACCGTAGGGGTCAATCTAAGGCTCAAGCTTTTTGCCATTTTCCACGAATCCTCATCACCTTCTTCCGGCGTGCCTTGCAGAAAAAACATTTTATTGATCGTAATGAATCTCTTTCTTTTCATATCGGCTATATGATTTACTTATCTATCGGTGGCGGTGATTGATCTATTTAATCATTTCACTTTTCTTGGTCTCTTGTATCATAGGTGGGGCCATCACTTTCTTTTAAGCAATTAGTCAAACACAGCGGTGTTTGCATTTCTTCCTTATAAAGCGCAAATAAGCGTAATATGGCCCGATAACTTTGATTTGCAATGGGCGTTCCTTATATTCGATTTTGTTGGAGGAAAGCTCAATGTTTTTTCTTTTGTTGGTAAAGTCTTGAACTAACTTTGTTTGGTTTAGAAGAAAATAAGAAGAAAACTCACCTTAACTGAGTTAGTTGTTACATTAGATTCGATTGAGGTGTGGATTTGGTTTTATTCCTTTCTTTGATTTTCCAGCATTTTCTCGGCTGTAGAACTGAAAATGTTGGTTTGCTGTGGGGAATAAATACAATGTTGAATATATTTCTGATTTATGCTGAAATTTCTTGTCTCAAAATCTGTGATCTATGAAGAACCATAAAAGATTAATATGGGAACTAGAATTTTGAATGTTTTCTGTTAGCTGTTTGGACCTTCTCTTTTACTGAGAAAAATTAATTCTGCCTGAAATTTTTGTTTGTTATGGTTGAATGAAATGCAATGTTTTTTCTGGGATTTATTTCTGCAGAAATTTAATGTCTAAAATTTTGTGAGAGAGGGAAGACCACAATAAATTTATATGAAGACTAGAATATGGAATGTGCTAGGTGTAGCTCTGTTTTTTTTTTGAAAGACAGGTGTAGCTCTGTTATACCTTCTTATTTACAGAGAAAACATAATTTTGCCTGGTAATGCTGTCTTCTACATCAAATATAAACGGTTGCTAGAATTGTGGTTGAATTGCATTATTTTGTTTGGTTACTGGGAAACACATGAAAGAAAAGCAATCAAAATCTGCTAGTTTTCTCGAGTGCCAATTTCCCATGAAAAATTCTACCCATTTTCCTACTGAGACCCACTTGGGTCCATTTCCTCATAAAGAAACCCACAAAGTACTGATGACCCTCCTTAGAAGGAAAATTCCAATTGTTTGGTTGCTAAGAAAAACCATTAAACCCACCAGAAATAGTTTCCACAACAAAATAGTACAACTTGTATGAACAAAACGACTCCAAGAAATATAATCGGAAGAAATTTAGGCATCAATTATATATATAAGCATATTGTAACTATGCATTAATTACTGTATTTTGTTTCTTTCACATCATCAAATAGTCATAAATCCAACGATTTCCCATCAACAGAAATAGGGGAAAAAAAAAAAAATCGATCACCCCTATAAATATGTCCTCCTAATATATTTCTTCTCCTAGGCTTAAAACTTCCAGAAGAGAGCATGTTCACCCATCTTCAAATCAAACCCAATCACTAAAACTTCTGTACGTATGAACTAAGGTTAAAACAACGGATCATGAATCGTCTAGGCAGCGGAGGGGGCCGGAATGCAGTGGACTACTCCGGCCTCCGTCATGGGATTTATGAATCCGGTGGGAGATGAGTTCCTGTTGTAATCCAAGCTCTCATCGTTGTATATATCCCACCACTTCTCCACCAACATCTTTATATCCTCCTCTCCATGTTCTCCCTCCTTCCCAGTATACCTCCATGGCTTTGAACCTGAAGGTAGAAAATCAATTCGGATTTGTGAAATTATAACCATAGAGGGTGGTTTAGGGTTTATATTTCGGGCTTGAAAATGATACTTACGGCAGCACAGTAGTGAACCACCTTGGTCCTTTCAAGGTCGATGTTCTCCGGGTGGCGCCATAGCATGGCCAAAACTAGGTTGTAGGTGGGTGGGATGGGCCTGTAGATGTCCTTGAAGAACATATTCAAAAAGTCCTGCGTACAGACATTGACATATAGGAAATGGTGGTTGTTGTTGATCCAAGCTGAAGAACAAGAAACTGAGCCCCTGTTTGGCTGTTTCCTAGAAAATGTTGACTTTCATGTTTTAAGAAAGCAGGGAACCAACCGAAATCTAGTTGAGAAGGTGTTTTGAAGAAATTAAGAAGGCATAGACCCCAAAATACATGAGTTGAGCCAAACATACGAAAACAGTTGGAAATGACAAGCATGCCCTCAAGAGCGTTGCACCAAGTGGCATGTGTTTTTCGAAAACATGTTTTCAGTAATAAAAAAAAAAAAAGTAAAACGATAAATCTGTTTAGTGTATACAATATACAAAGCATTGGAGAAAAATAACAAAACCCAAAAGTTTATAGGGGGAAAAATGGAAACTAAGGATGATACCAAGAAAACACAATCTTCTTCGATGAAAACTAAAAGTAAACTAGTTTAAAATGGCAGAAGTGGCTAGGCTCAAAACACTTTATCAGTATTAGAAAAGTAGCTCATAGTGATGGAGAATTTGAGCCAACCTGCTCGGCTTAAAGAGGGTAAGAATTAGTGATGTTGAGGGTGTAAGGAGATCATCATAGACGGAGAGGCTCGGCTCATACACAAACATTCCGGCGTTGAAGTAGAGAGGGGGGGCTGCACCCATCTCCGCCGGCCACTTCACCTTCTCCGGGCACTGCTGGCAGTACCCAATCTTGTACTGCGCCGACTTGCTCCATGTCTTCTCGCAGAAGCAGTCCATCACAGCATAGAAATACCAAACACCTCTATGTCTCCGTCTAAGTATATCATCTTACTGTACTCCACAAACTGAAAAGAACAAAAAAAACCCCGCAAAAACCCAGAATTAGAAATTTAGAACCAGTCAAAGAAGAATCAGAAGAGGATGAAAATTTCATCAAATTAATGGTAAAAGACCGACCCACCTCCCAGATGCGGAGTTTGGAGTAGTTGATGACGTAATAGGCCATGGCAAACTGGGTCTGGTTCGCCGGCGGGTACACCGGCTCGATCTCTCTGATGATGCAGCCCTGCTCCTCCAGAATGCGGCGGTGCTCCGCTGGAACGTCCGGCGGCGCCTTACACAAGTGGATATGCAGTATTCACCTTTCTGAGCCCTTTCGCCAGCCCCACCACCCCCTTCACGTAGTCGCCTTTTCCGGCCAAGAACGTCACGTATGCCCGGCTGGAAATGCTGGCAGCCTTGGCCAAAACAGTTGCAGATTCCAAAGTAGGAGCCATTAGAGCCTGCCTTCTTCTAAAGAAAACTGGAAAGAAAATGAGGGAAAGTTGAAAGCTGTTTGGATCGAATTGTGAGTTTGTTGATGATTTTTGGACGGGGTATTAGAAGGTGTTTATATGAAACTTGCCGGGGTGTGGTTGGATTGAGTCAAGAAAATCACACGAAAATGGGAAGTAGGAGGTGGATCGACACTTGCAATCCACTTGTCCAGTATGTTTTCTCCTCAAAACGCTTTTGTCGCTTTCTTCAAATTTCAATAAAAACAACGTCGTTTTCCTTTACTCAGATTCCCTCTCGTACGCGTGTTGGAGATTCCGATCCGACGATTGTGGAAAGTTCTGGATTCCTTATAGGTTTTTTTTCTAATTACACATTAAGTTATGGTTGTAATTATTGTGATGTTAAAGTCGTTTTCATTTTTCAGAGCCAAAAATATTATAACCTTGGAGGAATTGATTCCATGTTTCACAACACAAATTATCAAGTGCGAATCCAACCGCTAACCATAAAGGATCAATCTGAATCATGAAATCGATCAAAACATGAGAAAAATGTGCGACATATCTTTACACTCAAAATCATGATTTGGGTCATTTTAGGTTTTCCAGCACAATCAACGGTATAGATCTGTTCGTAGCTTTCTACACCCACGATATGCGACACAGCAGATTCTCACTATACTTGAAGTTTCTTCCCGGGGGTAAATCCGGTACTCAATAAAAAAGCTGCTCGATATCCTCACCAGCCACTCCAGGCGTGTAAGCCATTTTACACGAAACATGACTACTGCCACGTCGAAAATGCACGTCTGTCATTTTTATTATTCCATTTTCGGAACAAGTAAGGTGGGAAGCGATGGCAGTTACTCCGTGTGAATATTCAAACTTTAAGACTTGCCTCCACGTGGTCGGATCTGATGTAGAGGACGGTGATTTGCCACGTGTAAGAAACCCACGCTCCTGGAAAGATCATCTATTTATGGTAGTTGCCCTAATTAAGTGTAATGGATAATGTATAAATAATGATTTCTGTTGGACCAAACCCTTGACCGTAGAAAGTCGGTTACTTATGAATTAAGGTTGGCAATGAATTAAATTTGAGGATAATGTTTTTCTTGGAGATTCATAGGGTCTTTTAGGCGCATGAAAATTTTTAAGCTGTCCGAAAATTCGAATATGAAGAATTTCGATGTGATACAATCTTTAGTTTTCGTTTTTCGGAAATACGTTTTGTCTTTTGAATTTTGGTTGAAAATAAAGGCCAGAAATCAGTTTTGTAAAAAGCCCAATTTTTAACGAAAATGAAGTTAGTAAGCTTGATGAAAATGTGTTTAAAATCAGGAGTTCTTATTCGCGATCTCGTGTTTCGTGAGCACGATGAGAAAGAATCGAAGTGGAAGGCGAAGGGAAGAAAAAAAAAAAGAAAATAAGCGCATCCTGTGTTTTTCGTTTTATCCCGTCGATAAATCTCGTGTTTTCGATTTAATTCGATAACAAGGAAAACAACACAGAGCAGTTTCTGATTAATATACAAAATGTTGAAAATAGTGAATTCATTTTTCTTTGTTTTGAAATTTGTTTTTGTGCGATTATAAATGGCTAAAACGTGTTTCATTGTTTGGTTGAATAAACACTTGTTTCGAAAAGTTTGAATAATAAGAATTTTTCTACACACTCTTAAGCAGGCGCAGAATATTCTTAGATTATTTTCCTTTTTCCTAAATAAAAAAGTAATACACGAAGCTTTGGAAAACTAAAAATGGTTATTTATGTTATAAATGAGCAGTTTTCTATGTTGATAGATGATCGCGATCGTTTGCCCATAACGGAGATTTATAATTAACTCTCATTCTTCTTAACTAGAAGAGTAATGAAGATTCGTGAATAAGCGCATAAATCGCCATTATCCCTTATATGAAAGTGCATCCAACAAGAGAAGAAGTCATTTTATCATTCTGTCTCTTTTTCTTATTCCTCAGTTCTTCCTTTTCTTTTGCTATATACAAAGGAAAAACATTAGGCCCTGTTTAGTAGGTAGAAAATTTTCTGTTTTCTCTATTCAAACTTTTCGAAAACAAGGAAAACGCGTTTAGTTAAAATAAACGAAAATAAATTTGAAAACAAAGAAAATGAATTCGCCTGACTGGCTTATTTTATATGAATCGACGGTAAAATTGTTTTCGCATTTCAATTAAATTCAGCCAATTTCAACCAAATGGGGTTGAAAATGAAAACGTATTTTCGATAAAATTCAAGTATGGCAATGTTTTAAATGAAAATAAAGATTAGAATACATTGAAAATTTTCATATTCTGAATTTTGGATAGAGTTGAAAATTTTCGTGAACTAAACGGGGCCTTATATTCTCTTTCATTTAAAGTTGTATTTTATAATATTATTCACAACACGTTATCAGCACGAGCTAGTTTGCTTTGAAGATAACTTCTTAACCCTAACTCGAATTTATTTCAATTCAACATATCTACAATTATATTTGATCATGATTGATACCATGAATACTAATTACTCTAAAATTAAGAGAAGTCATGAATATATTATATACCATCCCATATAACATATATGGGTAATCTATAACATGAAAGCATTCACTTATTACATACTACTTGAGTTATGTATTATTTATGATACAATAGATCTGTGACATATTTTACATTTATGATATTATATATTTATATGTATGGTATGATATATGTATGTACGTAACATATAAATATGATTATCATATAAACAATATATGTCATAAACATGGCTTGGCCCTTGAATGAATAATACTTGTCAATTAATAGTATCATACCATACTAACTTTATCACTTAATGGTGGTCGTTTAAAAGCCTTTTTAATGAAGACTAATGTTTTTACACTAGTATATTATATACCATTTCTAGATCACAATAAAATTATTAATTTACATTATTCTCAATATTATTTATTTGTGTATATTAATATTGGTTTATTATATATTGTTAAAGGTTCAATATATTTGATTTTAATTTTTTTTTCTTATATCAAAAGTTTGTCACAATGTCAAATCTCACGAAATTCATTTATGACATTTGACATTTAGAAAAGATTATCATCTTAGATCCTTGATGTTAAATATGAAACCCAGAACTTTGGTCGAATAAGTTAGCGAGATCAGGCCATGGCAAGGGACGCGATCGGCTCATCAATAAAATCCATTAATTCATATAAACGTTTTCGTTCTCAAATCTTTGCGAAGGCGATTTCAATTTAGGGCAAGCCCATAAACATTTACACATTCAATAGACCCATAACATTTAACAAAATACATTTACAAAGAAGGCGTTCCAAGCCTTTTCAAAATGATTCTGAAATTGATGTTCGAGTTGAATTGTTTTTCAAATATCGATGTTGAAAACAAAATTGAGTGAATGCATATGTCGGAGCATCACTCGTGAACTTTACAGATGACTGCAGGCTCTTAGACCTTCGTGCACTTTCAATCAACATCAATCGCTCTCGATGCATAGCGCGTTGATAAAAGCAATCTGTTAAGCATTTTTTATGCTTAGTGGTTTTGTAATTTCATTCATCCGTTTGATTTAAGTCAAATCATGCAATTTTACTAAACAATACTTTTAAATCTTTTTGGATGATAATGTCAAATAAATACATTATCATGTTATATATAATCATTTATAGTTCGTGTCATCCAAATACACACTTTCATATGCAATAATTTATTTATAATCAAATCATGCATTTCACAATGCTCTTTTTATTTCAATTTGCAATCACGCTTTTCAATTCCAATATGTCACAATCTCAAATCAATTCAATTCGGTTACGCCCTTATGCAAGTTTGCTTATGTTTTCATTATACGGATATCGCAATCACCGTGCGGTCTCATTTGGATTGCGACCCGGTATAAAAGGTATTATAACTTTGTCTGATCTATTTGTTCAGCGTGAGTTATTAAAAAAAAAAAAAATCAATTAGTGAACACTACCCGTGTCTGATCCCGGAACAGCGTCCAGTGGCATTAATATAATCGTTAAGTAATACTCTTTATTTTACGGCCATTTATTGGTATACCAATATATCCTTCTCCTGGCTGAGCGGTTAACATTCAATTAAGGGCGTTCAAATCTTTTATAGCAACATACGTTACAATATGTTTTATAAGCGATTTCATTTCAATACTCATGCAATTTTTATTTGCAAACATTTCACAATCAATTTCTCAAATCAAATAAAACAATTAAATATACTTTTCTTATGCATTTAGAACAAATAGTTCAAATCTTGAAACGAGAATAGGAGAAGATAGAACAAACCAAAATTGTCGCTTTGATTTGATCTTGAATCTGGAAAAACTTCAATGCGGGCTTTCCTCCTCGTCGGCCCACCATTCAAATCTGATGACAATCACATATTAGTAGGTTATTCTAGGAGTTTTGGTCAAGGTTTATGTCTACACGATACCCCTTTACTTGCAAAATTTTCTGGGGACACATGAGTCATATTTGCTCATGCTTCCTTCAAGAAAGCATGAGTCTTTCTTTAGTAAGAATTGGAATCATCTCATTTAGATCACCCAAACTCAAGTTACAGCATTTTAATGCCAAACTGGTCAGTATGCCCAGTTCACTCGGCTACGTACTTTTATTCCCAATTTCAGGGGTCTTAACTCCATAAATTGGTAATGGTTCCTTCTATACATTTGAAGCTATGGTTATAAGGTTTCTTCTCCAATTGGAATCATCCAATTTGGATCACCAAAACTCAAGTTATTGCATTTTACATCCAGACTACTCCAATTTGTAAAGCAGAATCAGACTGTTCTTACACATAGCTCCACTTTAACATAGTTCTGGGCACTTTGGGGTTACAATTTGTATACACTTCCTTCAAGTAAATTATTCTCCTAGAAGTCTATTTTACCCAAAAATTTAATCACTCAATTTGGATGAGTGAAACTCAACTTATGGCCAAAACACTATAACAATACCCAAAATAGAGCATAACCCTTGAGCAAGCCGAGCTCACCTTTAAGCCCGTATTTGGGAGCCTTAGAGCTACAATTTGCTCCTGGTCCCTTCTATACATTTGTAGACCCATCTCTTATGGTTTTTTACCAATTAGAATCACTTCATTTAGATAATTATAACTTAATCTATAGCCAAAACAAGAACAGGGTCTTGGCCAAAAATTTTAATGACATTTCCTTTGAAAACCAACATTTCAATTTTACAAACATTACACAAAACCAATTCAACAACTAATACTCTTCCAAAACTCAACCCAACACATTACAATTCGTTTACAAGCTAAAACAAAGCTCTTTTATCATGCGTTTAGGTTTTCCCTAACATTAAAATCACAAAGATGAAGCTAGGGTTTGTTTTCTTACATAACCTCTTCAAATCTCCACTCCTCAGTTAGCTGATCACAAAAGGAGCAAGAAGTGGGAAGAAACCCCACCCAGAACTTCATCTTTCCTAACCCTAGATTCTTCTCCCCCTTTTCTCCTCTCTATCTCTCAAAAACGGGATTGCTAAAAAATGAGCTCCCAAATACCACATTTTGGTCTTTATCCTCATTTAAGTGTAAGGCCATGTTTAGCCTTCCACACCTATTCTCATTTTCTCATTTTTTTGGTCTTAAGTCACTTATTTTTCATAAAGCCTTGTTTGGCCATAAAAAAAAAAGCATTATTTTGACTTAAGTTTCTCCCTATTTGCTTTATAGCCCATATTTCATTTTATTTGTGATTCAACTCTCATATTTACACTTAGACATATAAACTTATTTACAATTGACCTTTAGGTCCTCATTTTACAAATTTCAAATTTGCCCTTTACACTTGGGTAAATTTTCGGGTCCAATCAATTCTCATTTAACATATAATATTTGCGTTTGGCTCTTAGCCATATAATCATTTATTCAATATTCATTTAACAATTCCCGGAAAATATCCAAGTTTGCTCAATTTATACCCGAAATATATATATAATAATTATAAAAAAAAATTTATGGTATTTTTGGGCGTTACAACTCTCCCCCACTTGAGAAAATTTAGTATTCGAAATTTACCTTAGTCAAACAGTTGCGGATACTGCTGCCGCATCGTTTCTTCACTTTCCCAAGTAGCTTTTTCGGTCTTGTGGTTTCTCCCACGGCCACTTTGACTAACGAATCTTTCTTGTTCCACTATTCTTTCGCCTCGAGCGAAGATCTCCTTTGAACCTTCTTCATGGAGTCAAATCGTCTCAGTACCGAGTTGTCTCCGAAAAGACTACATGTGACAGGTGAGATCTATACCTCCTCAACATTGAGACATGGAAAACATTATGGATCTTTTCAGAGGATTCGGAGAGTAATGCTGTCGTATATTCTGCAAACTAGCCTTTTGTCAACCGTAGGGTCGATAAATCTAGAACAGCTTGCCAATTTTAAAATCTGTCGCCTTCTTCAAGGCGATACTTTGAAAAACATTTTTCGTCGATCTCATATTGAATATCTTTTCTTTCATATCGTATAACGATTTAAATACATCGGTGGCCGCCGATGCTCTTTAATCATTTTCACTTTTCTTCGATCTCTTGTATCAGTGGGGGCGATGGCTTTGCTTTTAAGCTTAATTCCATTGACCAGACGGTGTTTTGCATTTCTTATTATAAGCGCAAGTAGGCGTCATGTGATAACTTTGATTTGCAATGGGTTCTTATATTAGTTTGTTGGAGGAAAGCTCAATGTTTTTCTTTGTTGGTAAAGTCTTAACTAACTTTGTTGGTTTAGAAAATAAGAAAACTCACCTTAACTGAGTTAGTTGTTACATTAGATTCGATTGAGGTGTGGATTTGGTTTTATTCCTTTCTTTGATTTTCCAGCATTTTCTCGGCTGTAGAACTGAAAATGTTGGTTTGCTGTGGGGAATAAATACAATGTTGAATATATTTCTGATTGTATAATTTTCTTGTCTCAAAATCTATGATCTATGAAGAACCATAAAGATTAATATAGGAACTAAATTTTGAATATTTTCTGTTAGCTGTTTGAGACCTTCTCTTTTACTGAAAAATTAATTCTGCCTGAAATTTTTGTTTGTTATCAGTTTGATAAAATGCAATGTTTTTCTGGGATTTATTTCTCACCAAAAATTTTAATATCTAAAATTTTTGTGAGAGAGAGACCACAATAAATTTATATGAAGACCAGAATATGGAATGTGCTAGGTGTAGCTCTGTTTTTTTTTTTTTTTGAAGAAGACAGGTGTAGCTCTGATATACCTTCTTGTTACAGAGAAAACATAATTTTGCCTGGTAATGCTGTCTTCTACATCAAATATAAACAGTTTGCTAAATTGGTTAGTGCATTATTTTGTTTGGTTACTGGGAAACACATGAAAGAAAAGCAATCAAAATCTGCTAGTTTTCTCAAGTGCCAATTTCCCCTGAAAAATTCTACCCATTTTCCTACTGAAACAATCGATCAATGAAACCCACTTGGGTCCATTTCCTCATAGAAACCCACAAAAGTACTGATGACGCTCCTTAGAAAGAAAATTCCAATTGTTTGGTTGCTTAGAAAAACCATCAAACCCACCAGAAATACGATTTCCACAACAAAATAGTACAACTTGTATGAACAAAATGACTCCAAGAAATAAAATCGGAAGAAATTTGGGCATCAATTATCTATATAAGCATATTGTAACTTTACATTAATTACTGTATTTTGTTTCTTTCACATCATCAAATAGTCATAAATCCAACGATTTCCCATCAACAGAAATAGGAAAAAAAAAAAAAATCGATCACCCCTATAAATATGTCCTCTAATATGATTTATCTCCCTAGGCTTAAAAACTTCCAGAAGAGAGCATGTTCACCCAGCTTCAAATCAAGCCGTCACTAAAACTTCTGTACGTATGAACTAAGGTTAAACAACCGATCGCAGATCGTCTAGGCAGCGGATAGGCCGGAATGCAGTGGACTACTCGGCGCCGTCATGGGTTATGAATCCGGTGGGAGATGAGTTCTCTGTTAATAAATCAGCTCTCATCGTTGTATATATCCCACCACTTCTCCACCAACATCTTTATATCCTCCCTCTCCATGTTCTCCTCCTTCCCGGTATACCTCCATGGCTTTGAACCCTGAAAGTGAAAATCCAATTCAGATTTGTGAGTATAACCATAGAGGGTGGTTTAGGGTTTATATTTCGGGCTTGAAAATGATACTTACGGCAGCACAGTAGTGAACCACCTTGGTCCTTTCAAGGTCGATGTTCTCCGGGTGGCGCCATAGCATGGCCAAAACTAGGTTGTAGGTGGGTGGGATGGGCCTGTAGATGTCTGAAGAACATATTCAAAAGTCCTGCGTACAGACTTGACATATAGGAAATGGTGGTTATTTGTTGATCCAAGCTGAAGAACAAGAAACTGAGCCCCTGTTTGGCTGTTTCCTAGAAAATGTTGACTTTCATGTTTTAAGAAAGCAGGGAACCAACCGAAATCTAGTTGAGAAGGTGTTTTGAAGAAATTAAGAAGGCATAGACCCCAAAATACATGAGTTGAGCCAAACATACGAAAACAGTTGGAAATGACAAGCATGCCCTCAGAGCGTTGCACCAAGAGTGGCATGTGTTTTTTCAGCTTATGTTTTCAGTAATAAAAAAAAAAAAAGAGTAAAACGATAAATCTGTTTAGTGTATACAATATACAAAGCATTGGAGAAAAATAACAAAACCCAAAGTTTATAGGGAAAAATGGAAACTAGGATGATACCAAGAAAACACAATCTTCTTCGATGAAAACTAAAAGTAAACTAGTTTAAAATGGCAGAAGTGGCTAGGCTCAAAACACTTTATCAGTATTAGAAAAGTAGCTCATAGTGATGGAGAATTTGACCAACCTGCTCGGCAAAAGAGGTAGGAGTAGTGATGTTGAGGGTGGCAAGGAGATCATCATAGACGGAGAGGCTAGGCTCATACACAAACATGCCGGCGTTGAAGTAGAGAGGGGGCGGTGGACCCATCTCCGCCGGCCACTTCACCTTCTCCGGGCACTGCTGGCAGTACCCAATCTTGTACTGCGCCGACTTGCTCCATGTCTTCTCGCAGAAGCAGTCCATCACAGCATAGAAATACCCATCTTCCAAATCAAACAAATGGTCTATGTTACCAAACACCTCTATGTCTCCGTCTAAGTATATCATCTTACTGTACTCCACGAACTGAAAAGAACAAAAAAAAAAAAAAACCCCACAAAAACCCAGAATTAGAAATTTAGAACCAACCAGTCAAGAAAGAATCAGAGGAGGATGAATATTTCATCAAATTAATGGTAAAAGACCGACCCACCTCCCAGATGCGGAGTTTGGAGTAGTTGATGACGTAATAGGCCATGGCGAACTGGGTCTGGTTCGCCGGCGGGTACACCGGCTCGATCTCTCTGACGATGCAGCCCTGCTCCTCCAGAATGCGGCGGTGCTCCGCTGGAACGTCCGGCAGCACTGCCACCACAAGTGGATATGCAGTATTCACCTTTCTGAGCCCTTTCGCCAGCCCCACCACGCCCTTCACGTAGTCGCCGTTTCCGGCCAAGAACGTCACGTATGCCCGGCTGGAAATGCTGGCAGCCTTGGCCAAAACAGTTGCAGATTCCAAAGTAGGAGCCATTAGAGCCTGCCTTCTTCTAAAGAAAACTGGAAAGAAAATGAGGGAAAGTTGAAAGCTGTTTGGATCGAATTGTGAGTTTGTTGATGATTTTTGGACGGGGTATTGGGGTGTTTATATAGGCTTGCCGGGGTGGTTGGATTGAGTCAAGAAAATCACACGAAAATGGGAAGTAGGAGGTGGATCGACACTTGCAATCCACTTGTCCAGTATGTTTTCTCCTCAAAACGCTTTTGTCGCTTTCTTCAAATTTCAATAAAAACAACGTCGTTTCCTTTACTCCAGATTCCCTCGTACGCGTGTTGGAGATTCCGATCGACGATTGTGGAAGATTCTGGATTCCTTATAGGTTTTCTAATTACACATTGATTATGGTTGTAATTATTGTGATGTTAAAGTCGTTTTCATTTTTCAGAGCCAAAAATATTATAACCTTGGAGGAATTGATTCCATGTTTCACAACACAAATTATCAAGTGCGAATCCAACCGCTAACCATAAAGGATCAATCTGAATCCCTTGAAATCGATCAAAACATGAAAAATGTGCGACATATCTTACACTCAAAATCATGATTTGGTCCATTTTTAGGCTTTTTCCAGCACAATCAACGGTATAGATCTGTTCGTAACTTTCTACACCCACGATATGCGACACAGCAGATTCCTCACTATCGCGAAGTTTCTTCCCGGGGTAAATCCGGTACTCAATAAAAAAGCCACTGCTCGATATCCCCACTGACCTGGCGTGTAAACCATTCACACGAAACATGATGACTGCCACGCGTCGAAAATGCACACGTCTGTCATTTTTTATTATTCCATTTTCGGAACAAGTAAGGTGGGGCCAGTGGCAGTTATAGAGTGTGAATATTCGAAGCTTTAGAACTTGCCTCCACGTGGTCGGATCTGATGTAGAGGACGGTGATTTGCCACGTGTAAGAAACCCACGCTCCTGGAAAGATCATCTATTTATGGTAGTTGCCCTAATTAAGTGTAATGGATAATGTATAAATAATGATTTCTGTTGGACCAAACCCTTGACCGTAGAAAGTCGGTTACTTATGAATTAAGGTTGTGAATTAAATTTGAGGATAATGTTTTTTTTCTTGGAATTCATAGGAGTCTTTTAGGCCCCGCGAAAATTTTAGCTACATCGAGAGTCGAATATAAAAATTTTGATGTATTTGTCTTTAGTTTTCGTTTCGGAAAATACGTTTTGTCTTTTGGGTGGTTTGAAAATAAAGAATAAGCTCCGTTTTGTAAAAGCGGGTTTTGCGAAAATGGGGATTAGTAACCGATGAAAATGTGTTGCGAATCACGAGTTCTTGTGTGTCTGCCGTGTTTCGTGGCGCGATGAGAAGAAAATCGAGTGGAAGACGAAGGGAAGAAAAAAAAAGAAAATAGCGCGATATATTGTTTCGTTTTATCGTCGACCAAATCGTGTTTTTCGATTTAATTCGATAAAGAAAGCAATAGCGAAACGATTTTACGATTAATATACAAAATGTTGAAAATAGTAGTCATTTTTTCTTTGTTTTAAAAATTTGTTTTACAATAAATTATAAATAGCTAAACGTGTTTCGCTTGTTTCGAAAAGTTTGAATAGAAACACTTGTTTTCGAAAAGTTTGAATAGAGAAAATAGAAAATTTTCTACCTACTAAACAGGGCCTTAGAATATTCTTAGATTATTTTCCTTTTTCCTAAATAAAAAAGTAATACACGAAGCTTTGGAAAACTAAAAATGGTTATTTATGTTATAAATGAACGGTTTTCTTCATTTGATGAATGATCACATTCATTTTACTTGTAACAGAATTTATAATTAACTCTCATTACTCTTCTTTAAGAAGAGTAATGAAGGGTTACATGAATAGCCTATAAAATGCTTCGTATCCCTTATATGAAAGTGCATCCCATGAAAAGTCATTTATCATTACATCTCTTTTCTTATTATCGAGTTCTTATTTTCTTTTCTTTATATACAAAAGGGAAAACATTAGAGCTGTTTAGTAGGTAGAAAATTTTGCATTTATACCTATTCGAAACTTTACCCAGCAAAAGGAAAGCGGCGTTTAGTTACGAGAATAAGGCAGCAATTTTGAAAGCGAAAATGAATTATTTATTTTCGACATTTTATATGAATCGGAAGAGAAAACGGGTAAAAATTGTTTTCCTTGTTTTCGGAATTAAATTCAGCCAAAGATTGACAAATGGGGTTGAAAGTAAGCGTATTCAGTAAATTCAGTATGAAGCGTATTTTAAATGAAAACTAAGTAGAATACGTTGAAAATTTTTCATACGATTTTGGATAGAGTTAAGAAAAATTTTCGTGATGAGCTAAACAGGCGCTATATTCTCTTCGTTTAAAGTTTGTATTTTATAATATTATTAAACGCGCGTTATCGGCCTGACTAGTTTGCTTTGAAGGTAACTTCTTAACCCTAACTCGAAGTTATTTCAATTCAACATATCTACAATTATATTTGATCATGATTGATACCATGAATACTAATTACTCTAAAATTAAGAGAAGTCATGAATATATTATATACCATCCCATATAACATATATGGGTAATCTATAACGTGAAAGCATTCACTTATTACATACTACTTGAGTTATGTATTATTTATGATACAATAGATGCCATGACATATTTTACATTTATGATATTATATGTTATATGTATGGTATGATATATGTATGTACACATAACATATAAATGTGATTATCATATAAACAATATATGTCATAAACATGGCCTTGGCCCTTGAATGGATAATACTTAATCAATTAATAGTATCATACCATACTAACTTTATCACTTAATGGTGGTCGTTTAAAAGCCTTTTTAATGAAGACTAATGTTTTTACACTAGTATATTATATACCATTTCTAGATCACAATAAAATTATTAATTTACATTATTCTCAATATTATTTATTTTGTGTATATTAATATTGATTTTATTATATATTGTTAAAGGTTCAATATATTTGATTTTGATTGTAAGTCAAAATCTATATTGACATTTATTGTAGTTGATTTTAATTTTTTTTTTCTTATATCAAAAGTTTGTCCACAATGTCAAATCTCACGAAATTCAAATTTATGACATTTGACATTTTAGAAAGGGGTTATCTATCTTAGATCCTTGATGTTAAATATGTAGCGACCCCCGAGCCTGGTCCGACCAGGTTGGCAGATCCCGACCCGCAACCGGGGGCGCGTCGGCCGTCGATCAAATCGAATTAGTGTATCGCGTTTTCGTTCTCAAATCTTTCTGCGATTTCAATTTAGGGCAAGCCATGGCATTTACATTAGACATCATAAAATGGGATCGAAATAAAGTTATTATCAATGTATTTTTTGCTTTCAAATGGCCTTAGACATCATAAGAAATGATGAGAACCCCGAAAAAATGTGGAAGAATGTCGAAATAGAAATGATTGGTAAAATGGAAAAGAAGGTATCTGACAGTCGCTTCGTTAATGAAACGAGACGTTTTTGAAACTGTAGTCCAAACACCTAAATGTGTAAATCCTGTTAGGTACAAATGGGTATTTGTACGAAAGCGTAATGAAAATAATGAGATCATAAGATATAAAGAGCGATTAGTAGCATAAGGTTTCTCGTAGAGACTTGATATTGACTACGAGAAAACATATTCTCCGGTTATGGACGCAATCACTTTCCACTTTCTAATAAACTTGACAATCTCTGAAGGACTAAATATATGTCTCATGGATGTCATCACAACTTATCTATATGGATATATAGGATAATGACATTTATATGAAAATCCCTGAAGGATTTAAATTGCCTGAAGCAAATAATACAAAGCCTCACAATATGCGCTCAATCAAATTACAATGATCTTTATATGGATTGAAGCAATCCGAACGCATGTAGTACAATCGCCTCGGCAATTATTTACTAAAGAAGGGTATCTGAACAACCACATGGCAGCAATGCATTTTATTAAGAAATCGGAGAAATCGGATTTACTTGATTATTCTTGTGTATGTTGATGATCTAAATCTTATTGGGACTCTTGAAAGCTCCGCAAAAGCGACAAATATTTGAAAAATGGTGAAATGAAAGATCTTGGGAAAACAAAATTTTGTATGCCGGCGCGTAGATCGGCGTTTACTACTAGAGTTTTAATTCGTGTCGACATATACTAAGAAAATTTTAAAACATTTTTATATGGATAAAGCACACCCTTTAAGTTCGCCAATGATTGTCCGTCCACTTGATGTGAAAAAGGACCTATTTCATCATTGTGAAAATGGTGAAGAATTACTTGGTCTTGAAGTACCATATCTTAGTGCCATTGATGCACTTATGTATCTTGCTAACTGTACTCGACCATATATTGCTTTTTCTGTCAATTTATTAGCCAGATATATTTTCGTTCAAACCCAAAGACATTGGAATGATATTAAGCATATTTTGCGCTACCTCGAAGACAGCCCGATATAGATTACATTTTCTTCCAAGAATCAAGCGACAATTGTTTGGATATCTTTGATCACGGGATACCTTCGAGACCCCACATAAGGCGGATCTAAGCGGGGTATGTGTTTAATTGTAATGGAAGGCTAACATTTCATGGAGATCGTACAAGCAAACAATTGTAACCGCATCATCGAATCATTAAGAAGTTATAGCGATTCATGAAGCCCAGTCGTGAATCGTATGCCTAAGATCGATGATTAAACATATCCGAGAATCATGCGGACTCCTACAACAAAGGCGACTTCGATAACATTATTTACAGAGAATAATGTTAAATTAAAATTGCACAAATCAAGGAGGTTAAATCAAATGAGATAGGATTACGCTGCATTTTATAAAGGATTGCTTTTATACGTGGGCCTAGAAAGGTGATGAGGTGATGTTCAGCAAATACGATCGAATGATAATGTGGAAGCTATTCGGCGGAAGTCATTTGCCAGCCTCGACATTGAGAAGGTATCGTAAGATTGGAATCTGTGGCTTAAAGATATCGACGTGAGAGGGCGTCTTGCTGGCAGATGTTAGTATACTACTGCGCTATTTTAAATTCGTTTAGGTTTTGTCATTTGAGTTTTTCTTGACAGGTTTTTAATCAGTGGTCTGTAGGCCCAAACGATCAATAACATCGTATGAATGTTATGCTATTTTTATTGTTGGTTTTATCGCGGTGGGTTTTTCACGATAAGGTTTTTAATGAGTGTCCTGTAATTTAGAAGTAATCAATAACATCATATGAATATTGTATTATTTTTCCTTCGCTAGGTTTTATCCCATTGGGTTTTACTAGCAAGATTTTAATGATGCATATTCTTGTGGTGGTCATTAAAGGGAGAGTGTTATAAATGAAGGGTCTTCTTCATTTGATGAATGACCACATTCATCTTGTAACAAAATTTATAATTAACTCTCATTACTCTCCTTTAAGAAGAGTAATGAAGGGTTACATGAATAGCCTATAAAAGGCTTTTTATCCCTTATATTAAAGTGCATCCAATAAGAAAAGAAGTCATTTTATCATTCTCTTTCTTTTTTATTCCTCAGTTCTTTCTTTTCTTTTGCAATATACAAAGGAAGAACATTATATTATATTTCATTTAAAATTGCATTTTATAATATTATCCACAACAATTTATTCACTTTGTAAAAAATAATTATTCTTACAAATAAAAAAAAATCATTTTGAAGAAACAAGTCTGTTTGATTCTTATTTTTAAAAATTATTCTTAGAGAATAATTTTTGAAAATATGGAGAACACAATTTTAATGTTCTTTGATAAATGTCCATGTTCTCTAAATTAAGTAATTTTTTTATGTTTTTTATGTTTTCTATAACAAAAGAAAATGGGAGTATCAAAAGTATTTTATGTTTAAAAAAAAAAAAAGACAGTTTTCAAAATTGTAATCAAACAGGTCCTATCTTCTATAGTTTACAAGCTTTAAACTGAACATTTATCCTATGAATTAATATCGAAAGACTCATTCAACAACCTTCTTTTTCTTTAATCTTAATTAATATTTATATTTGATGATCCAAAAAATCCGACTGAGAATCAAGTTAATAAATGGCTGATTCATGGGTCATCTTCAACAAATTAGAATTGAACATTCTTCAGGAATTATATCATATTTCCACAAACTTGTTGAAAGGGATGGGGGAGCGATTTTATCCATAAATAAATAAATTGATAAATTATTATAATCTTAACATGATGCGACGTTATGGCAATTCATATATTTTAAGCCTCAATCTTAAACTCTTAACCCAAAAAATAAAAAATAAAAAATCAATCAAACATCAAACTTGGTGAATAAGGATGTGTGATAGCATCCACGTTTAGTCACTTTGATTGACATATATTTTAAAAAGGTAGGATGTGTGGAGTATCTGTAATTTTTAGAGCTGCCGGTGTTCGATAGATTAGAGGCGCATAGCACGGGGCTGCGCTGTCTGCCTGCATCGAAGCGGCTCGGGGCGTATGTCATAATAGCGGGGAGTCGTGACGGTGCGAGTTTAGAACCGTGCAGGTCGAACCCACGTGCGGTCATCGTAGCGTATGAAATTGTTATGGGAAAATCTATGAAATGTAGATATTTATCGCAATTTGCATCATTTCTCGTCGTTATTTAGAAAAATAATCGCTAATAAGAAAAAATAGATATTATCTGGCCAAAAGGATAATCATGATAAGAAAAAGCATATCTTATTCGCAAAATAAAACGAAGATTTGAAATCGAGCCACTTTTATAAATTGAGAAGATCGCGAGGAAAAAAGGTGTCTGATTAGTATCTCAGCTCATTCTTCTTTCTCTCGATTGGCTTAATCGTTGGAGGCGACGGCTGCCGTCGGCCAGGATCGCGCCACCCCTGCGGGGTTCATATTCGCGATCGATCTTGCGCGAATCAGACGAACAAAATTGGTTCTTACAGGATGCTTTGCTTTTGCTTTGAATATAAATACAATTTTGGAACATATGATCATGGTATAACCATGGATGAAAATTTCCGATATTCGGCGTGTGGATATCGGTATAGCCAAAAGCGAATCGATCGTGGAAATTCGTTTGAGGCGCTCATTTAAAAAATCGAAAATTTCGCCGATATTTTGCCGATATATAGGTATCGGACCGAAATTTCGGCAAGTGAAACACACACGCGTGTGGGTGATTTTTTGCCTCAAAATATTGAAGATATATCGGAAATATCGGTAAAATATCGGAGATATATCGGAAATATCAATAAAAATATCGGCGATATATCGGGATATATCGGAAATATATCAAAATGACCAGATTTGAAATCCTAACTTGACCAACGGTTATAGATTGATCCCAACGGTTTAAAGAAGATCTAACGGTCATATTTGCACCAAAATTAAATCAACAGCTATAATTAAATTACAAATATTTTTTGGCCAAATCAAATGATTATTTTGATACAAAAAAATACATAAAATGCATGCAAAATTATTCGATTTGATCGCAAGTGCTGCGATATCAATCTTCCATTTCACTCCAAAAATTTTTCTTTGTGATATCTCTTAAATAATTATATATTAGTTTAATTTGATAGTTTATATGATTATTTCATATTTTAAATTAGTTAATTTAGTAATAATATATTAATAAATTAACATTTCATGTTCGTTAATTTTTAAATCAAGTTATATATTAGTTAATATTGTGTATGCATATTATAAATTTATAGTATTATATGAAGTTTTTCATATTTTAAATTAGTTTAATTTAGTAATATATTAATAAATTAATTTTTAAGTGTTAGTTAATATTTGAAACGGCGTGGATGAGCACTTTGAATTTCTATCCCATGGAGAAGTTGTGAATCCTGAGTCAGCGTTTATCTCGTAGCGTGTTTTGATGCTTATGTCGATATTATCAAGCAGCGTGTCTTGGTATAGTGTGTCTTTCACAAGATTGGATCTATCCGTCAATCTTCTGATTAGTCGCGTCGATCTTCATTTTGATTTTAAAACTTCATTCTGATATATATAAATGATTATTAATGTCGTTTTACAACTTTTAGAAAATGACTACATGAATTTGAAAGCATTTTTGTTAATTTTCGATATATCGATATTACGTAAAAAAATGTCGACGATATATCTAGATATATCGCCAAAATCTGATGAGTATATCTGTCCGAAGCGGAATATTCATTAGGTATAACAAAATTAGCTATTTCTTAATTATAGTTTTCAATATTCTCTACTCCTGAAAACAAGCCCTAAATAATTATCTTTTTGGGAATTGATGATTACTATTCATTTATATAAAACAGATTGATCCATTAAGCAATTGCTGGTCAGGTTCTGCTGACATTTCCGATCGAGAGGTGGAGCGAAGGGAGAGGAAAGGCTGGAAGGTGAAGATCCACGATCTCTCCGACTCAGCCGTTGCTGCAGCGTTCATAACAATTCCGTTTGTGCCGTCAACAGGTTGTGATTGGGTCGCGAGGTCGAACCCAGGAGCTTGGTTGATCGTTCGCCCTGATGCTTGCAGGCCCGAGAGCTGGCAGCCATGGGGAAAGCTCGAAGCATGGCGCGAGCGTGGCATCCGAGACTCCATCTGCTGCCGTTTCCACCTCCTCTCCGAAGGGCAGGACGGGGGCGAGCTGCTCATGTCCGAGATCTTCATCAACGCAGAAAAGGGCGGGGAGTTTCTTCATAGACACAGACAGGCAAGTCCGATCAGCTTCAGGAGCAGCTGCAGGAGGGACGACGACGACGACTCCTCCAATCCCGAGCCCTCAGAGCAGCGGGGACTTTGCGGGGCTGGCTCCGGCAGTTGTGGTGGGGTTCATGATGAGCTGCAGGGTGCAAGGGGAAGGGAAGAGCAGCAAGCCGCTGGTTCAGCTGGCGATGAGGCACGTAACCGTTGGGACTTTGGAATCCACAAAACCCATAATTAAATGAAAAATGTGTTTTACATCAAATAGAAACAAAAAGAAAGATGAGTTTAAATAGTTGAGCCTCTCAAATAGATTTGGGTCCCAAGAAATACCCCACTTTTGTGAAAAACCATAAAACAAACTATTATCTCTTCATGATGCCATCCACATGGCTGCCAATCCACCTCAACACGAAAGTACCAAACATATTAAAGTTCATTGTCATTTAATTTGTGATTGTAGGATCAATCCCTACTTCACACATTCTTACTCATTTTCAACTTACTTACATCTTCACTAAAGCTACTTTACACATCCTTACTCATCTTCAACTTGTTGCTGACATTTTTGTTAAAGCTGTCGGTCACCAATAATTTTACTTTATTCTCGACAAGTTGGAAATTTGAAATCTCCATGCTCCAATTTAAGGGGACATATTAGACGAAATCAAGTATCTATGTTTGTATATATTTATTCACAATTTGTATTCTTTAATTTAGGGAGTCAAATATTAGTTTTCCTTTATGTATATCCTTGATTTCAGGGTTCCTCCTATAAATAAACATGTATTAATATTATTGAAAAATACAAGAGAGGAAATTCACGAATCCTCTTCTACCATTTGACAAGGTGCCACATGACTGCCACGCGTCGAAAGTGCACACGTCTGTCATTTTTTTATTATTCCATTTTCGGGACCGGGTAAGGTGGGGCCAGTGGCAGTTATAAAGTGTGAATATTCAAAGCTTTAGAATTTGTCTCCACGTGGTCGAATCTGATGTAGAGGACGGTGATTTGCCACGTGTAAGAAACCCACGCACCTACCTGGAAAGATCATCTAGTTATGGTCGTTGCCCTAACTAATTAAGTGTAATGGATAATGTATAAATAATGATTTCTTTTGGACCAAACTCTTGACCCTAGAAAGTCGGTGTTACTTGTGAATTAAGGTAGTGTGAATTAAATTTGAGGATAATGTTTTTCCTAAATAAAAAAGTAATACACGAAGCTTTGGGAAACTAAAAATGGTTATTTATTCACTTTGAAAAAATAATTATTATTACAAATAAAATAAAAAATCATTTTGAATTATTTTGAGAAAATAACTTTTGAAAATACAAAGAACATTATTTTAGTGTTATTTGATAATCGTTCATATTTTCTAAATTAAGTATTTTTTTATGTTTTTTATAATAAAAGAAAATGGGAGTATCAAAAGTGTTTTATTTTATTTAGAAAAAGAAAACCAGTTTTCAAAATTGTAATCAAACACGTCCTATCTTTCTATAGTTTGCAAGCTTTAAACTGAACATTTCTCCAATGAATTAATATCGAAAGACTCATTCAACAACCTTCTTTTTCTTTAATCTTAATTAATGTTATCATTTTGATAGTCAAAAAATCCGACTGAGAAAAGGTTAATGAATACATTTGATTCATGGGTCATCTTCAACAAATTAGAATTGAACATTCTTCCAAAGTTCTGTCATATTTCCACAAACTTGTTGAAAGGGATGGGGGAGCGATTTTATCCATAAATAAATAAATTGATAAATTATTATAATCTTAACATGATACGAAGTTATGGCCAATTCATATATTTTAAGCCTCAATCTTAAACTCTTAACCCAAAAAATAAAAAATAAAAAATCAATCAAACATCAAACTTGGTTAATAAGGATGTGTGATAGCATCCACGTTTAGTCACTTTGATTGATGAGTTTTTAAAATTATTGATGAGTTTTTAAAATTATTTAATTTTTATATTGATGAGTTTTAAATGAATTAAATTGATTTGAGATAACAAATAAAAATATTATATGGAATTTAATTTAATTTAATTTTCCTTCGTATTTTTCTTTTATTTGTCCTTCTTATTTTATTTCCTTTGATTTTTCCTCAAAATTTCCGGGAATCAAACATAGTCTTGAAGAAAAAAATAAATAAATAAAATTACTATAAAACTTAAAAATTTGGAACTAGAAATGGGCATCAAGGAGTATTTTAATTTAATGGTATAGGATTTAAGGGATTTAAGGGATTTAAGGGGAAAACAAAGAAAAAAAATTTTGAAAATTTTTTCTGTTAGAAGATTACACCTTTTGATAGATTGGAAAAATTATACACCATCCTATTCCCAAACAAAGCTTTAGATTGCAAATTTCATGTGATTTTTTATGGGTAAACTTGTAGGTTAGGTTTTTTTTTTTTACATATCACTTATTCTGTTCTTCAAAGATTCTAATTTGTAACCTTCCTTATCCCTCCTACTCCTTTACTACTTCATACCTCAAGGACACTTTTAGAGGTAGTTCTTTTTTTGCATAGATTGTTTTCTTTTGAACAGGATTTTTGTGTGAATTAATTTTCTCTTGATTCCCATTTCCAAATAAAGATACAAATTACACCATCAATGAAATCTCAAAGTTTTGGTGTTGAAACTCTGCAATAACTCAACCAAGAAAATGGCCATTTCCTAAAGAACTTGAGCTTCTACACAGAGACTAGACTCTTTCCAAGAATCATGTCATCTGTGCTGAAATCAGCCTCTTTCCTAAATGACCCTCTGCCAAAATCCAGGTTGTATGAATCTGCAAGGCCTTCCACCAGGTCGAATTCGGGTTTCCGCCCAAGAACACTCTTGGCTTTCTCAATTGATGGAAAGAAATGCTGCAATTCATCAGGAAAGAAAACCAATGAAAGTGTCAGTAATAAGGCTTTATTTCTAGCTAAAGATTCAGTCCCAGGCCAAAATCCCAGGACTACTGAACTTTGATTTGCAGTTCAATACTGCAGTTCATTAGGAAAAACCCGAAGAAAATGTTGACAGTGTGTCTTCATTTCCAGCTGTTATACTCACTCCTGAGCAAAATACCAGGAGTGACCTTCAATTTGCAATGCAGTCAATGACTTGGTAAAGCCTTGGAAAGTAAGTCATTTTCTAGAATTTACGTCCAGCATGGAGAAATTGTTGAACTGATGGAATTGTTATCACTTGATGTAGCTAGACTGAAAACAATCTGCAATGGGATTGGTTACTGAAGTAGCAACTTGGTAAGATTCTTCTAGTATTGGATGGAAAATGTGGGTAAAACCACCAATAGTGGTTTGCTTGACATGAATCAATGAAATAAATAGTTTCACAGATAGAAATTTTCTAGTAAGTCATTTTCTAGCATTTATGTCCAGCATGGAGAAATTGTTGAACTGATGGAATTGTCATCACTTGATGTAGACTGAAAACATTCTGCAATGGGATTGGTTACTGAAGTAGCAACTTGGTAAGATTCTTCTAGTATTGGATGGAAAATGTGGGTAAAACCACCAATAGTGGTTTGCTTGACATGAATCAATGAAATAAATAGCTCTCATGATGTAAATTTTCTGGGGCAGCTCATTTTCTAAAGATTATGTCCAGCACGGAGAAATTGTTGAACCGATGGAATTGTCATCACTGATGTAGACTGAAAACATTCTCGCAATGGGATTGCTACTCAAGAAGAATTCCAGAAGATTCTTTCTAAGATGGGATGGAAATGTGGCAAACCACCAATAGTGGTTTGCTTGACATGAATCAATGAAATAAATAGTTTCACAGATAAATTTTCGCAAGAAGTCATTTTCTAAAGATTTATGTCCAAAGATACAGAAATGTCTGTTTAACTGATGGAATTGTCACTTGACGTAGATCGAAAACATTCTGCAATAGATTGGTTACGAAGAGCAACTCGGGTAAAGATTCTTCTAGTATTGATGGAAAATGGGTAAACCACCACAGTGGTTTGCTTCGACATGAATCAATGAAATAAATAGTTTCACAGACAGAAATTTTCTAGTAAGTCATTTTCTAGCATTTATGTCCAGCATGGAGAAATTGTTGAACCGATGGAATTGTCAATACTTGATGTAGACCGAAACATTCTCGCAATGGGATTTGGTTATCAAGCAGCAACTTGGTAAGATTCTAGTATTGATGAAAATGTGGTAAAACCACCACTAGTGGTTTGCTTGACATGAATCAATGAAATAAATAGTTTCACAGATAGAAATTTTCTAGTAAGTCATTTTCTAGCATTTATGTCCAAAGATGGAGAAATTGTTGAACTGATGGAATTGTCATCACTTGATGTAGACTAAAAACATTCGCAATGGATTGGTTAATGGGCAGCAACTTGGTAAGATTCTTCTAGTATTGGATGGAAAATGTGGGTAAAACCACCAATAGTGGTTTGCTTGACATGAATCAATGAAATAGTTTACGATAGAAATTTTCTAGTAAGTCATTTTCAGCATTTATGTCCAAAGATGGAGAAATTGTTGAACCGATGGAATTGTCATCACTTGGATGTAGACCGAAACATTCTCGCAATGGGATTTAAGTCATCAAGTAGCAACTTGGTAAGATTCTTCTAGTATTGATGGAAAATGGTAAAACCACCAATAGTGGCTCGTTTACTACAACTAATAAAATAAATAGTTTCACGATAGAAATTTTCTAGTAAGTCATTTTCTAGCATTTAAGTCCACAGGAGAAATTGTTGAACCGATGGAATTGTCATCACTTGATGTAGACTGAAAACATTCTGCAATGGGATTGGTTACTGAAGTAGCAACTTGGTAAGATTCTTCTAGTATTGGATGGAAAATGTGGGTAAAACCACCAATAGTGGTTTGCTTGACATGAATCAATGAAATAAATAGTTTCACAGATAGAAATTTTCTAGTAAGTCATTTTCTAGCATTTATGTCCAGCATGGAGAAATGTTGAACTGATGAATTGTCATCACTTGATGTAGACTAAAACATTCTGTAATGGATTATTATCAAGAACTTGGTAAGACTTTCAGTATTGATGGAAAATGGGGTAAACCACTAATAGTGGTTTGCTCGACATGAATCAATGAAATAAATAGTTTCACGTGAGAAATTTTCTAGTGTTGGCTAGGCATTTATGTCCAAAGATGGAGAAATTGTTGAACCGATGGAATTGTCATCACTTTTGATGTAGACTCCGAAACATTCTGCAACGGATTGGTTATCAAGTGAAAACTTGGTAAGATTCTTCAGTATTGATGGAAAATGTGGGTAAAACCACCAATAGTGGTTTGCTTGACATGAATCAATGAAATAATAATGATAGATAGAAATTTTCTAGTAAGTCATTTTCTAGCATTTATCCAGCATGGAGAAATTGTTGAACCGATGGAATCGTCATCACTGATGTAGACTCAAAACATTCACGCAATGGGATTGGTTATCAAGTAGCAACTTGAAAGATTCTTCTAGTATTGATGGAAATGTGGTAAAACCAACAAGAGGGTTTGCTTGACATGAATCAATGAAATAAATACTACGTATAGAAATTTTCTAAGAAGTCATTTTCAAAGAAGATTTATTCCTTTGTAGCGATGGAGAAATTGTCGAATCGATGGAATTGTCATCACTTAGACCAAAATATCTCCTCTGAATGGAATTACATCAAGCAGCAAACTTTGGCAAGCATCCTTTCAAATATTGGATGGAAATAAACCAAACAATGAGGGAGCTGTTTTGAGCATGGAATCAATGAGTCAACAGAGTCATAAACCTCTAGTGTCATTTCTGGTACTTCAGTGTCTGGGCATGGAGGTTCCTCCGCTCAACTCCGATGGAATTGTCATCACTTGATGAGATCAAAACATTCTCGAGAATGGACGTCACTGGCTGAGTAACCTGCGACTTCAGTAATAGATGGAAAATGTGCAAAACCACTACAAAGGCCTATGGTTCGACATTGAACCAATGAAATGAAGAATGGCCGCATAGGAAATCTTCTAGTAAGTCATTTTCAGCATTTATATTCAAGATGGAGAAAATTGTCAACTGATAACTGTTATCAATTAATGCAGACCTGAAAGATCTTTAATGTGAATTAGTCACCTATGAGAAAGCAACTTGGTAAGATTCTTCTAGTATTGGATGGAAAATGTGGGATAAACCACTAATAGTGGTTTGCTTGACATGAATCAATGAAATAAATAGTTTCACAGATAGAAATTTTCTAGTAAGTCCATCTTGGAATTTCATAATGGTAGCCCGGCATTTAACGTCACGAAAATGGGATTGCTTCCTTTGCCAAAAATCAAGTCCTTGGGTTGTATGAAGCAGCTTCGTGCTCAGAAACCTCACCCAAAGTCAGACTAAAAGAAACAAAGGCACAAAAAACATATAAAAGATATAATAATTAATTCAACTCATTTGCAGCCTTTAGTTTTCTTGAGCCATTTCCTTCCTACTTTGTAAGGATATTTCCAGAGTTTCCTTTTGCACATGCCCTTGCTAATCCATCACATGACTTACTTTTCGCCCGGAAATGAAAACTCGCTGTCGCCATTACTAAGAACCAAAGGAAAGCAAATTGCCAAATCCTTTAAATTTACGAGCAATGTAATATCCTCAATAAGGGTGTGGAAGAAAGTGGTCCGAGTGGGCTTCCAAAATGTCTTTTTTTGAAGAAAAAATAGGGACTTTAGTTTGACTTAAGAGTTGTTCCTATGGCTGGTTTACACACAAATTTGTTATCCTTGAGCTAAAACACACACAGGTCCCACAAACTCTTTCTGGGTCCACATGGGAAAAATGTGCCTCCTCATGAGGAGATGAAAATTATATATTGAGTTGCTCAAAACCATTATGAGTGAATTAGAAATTGCTCAAACATCACCCATTGAAAATGTGGTAACTAAAGGTTTATACTCAGAAAAAAGCTTGTGTCTCACATGGATGGGAACAAAGACTTTTAAAGGGCATGAGAGTAGACTTTACTCAGAGTGAATTGGGTGCCCTATGCACCCTCAGTTTTGTGGAAGGGGAAAGGAGGACCACGTGCTATTCATCACACACTACACATACGCCCCTGGCCAGTTCGATGTATATATTCCACTTTTTAAACTCAAAACAACAAACGATGTCGCTGGCGAGGGTTAACATTGGGTGGGAGTCCAAAACGCCGCCTTTCAGATGACACTCACTGACCGAATGGACGCCTCTTCTCCACGATAAGCATCGGTCCCGAACACGACCTTTACCTAAGCTTTTAAGGACTGCATTCCCACAATCAACAGTGTCTATATATAGGCCAGCACATTCTGGCCTTGGATCGACACTGGTCCATCCAAACTTCATTCACGCTCGAGAGAATGAGTTCAGATAGTTCTGCCTGACACTAACAAAGGCAGTGCTTCTTTGCTGTCAGAGATCATTTTTATTTGAGATCATTTGTCATCTTTCTACACCACAAGAATAATATTTTGTTCAAGGGAGATTGTGTCCATCACAGATTTGATTCTGCATTATTGTGTTCAACCCGATTACTTAATCCTTATTCTGGTTTTTCCTGCAAACAATTCCACATACTGATATAGGTTCCAAGTAAACTGGTTTGATCGGTGGTTCTATTATTTGATTATCTTTGCTCGTTTCGCTCTATTTTACAAGATCGATATATACAACTTCTGAAGCATCGCTTCCTTCACGCTTTATCAAGCTACAAACTGATCCATCCGGATCGGGGCACGCATGTTTGTTAAGATTCAAGAGATTCGCTCAACACTGGTTATTAGAGAAATACCGTGGACTTCGAGCTCGTGTCGGATATCCACCAAGGCCACAGCATCCTTCGCATCGCTGATATTTTGAGAAAATCCATACTGCGTATTTCAAATACCAAAACTCTAACTATCACTTCCAATGTCTTCGACCAGATTATTTACGATCTGGTCGATTTGGCGAATGTCGTGTTTTATGTCCGGACGGAATACCATGACATACATCGGGCCAATTGCTTGTGCATATCTTTGCCGTGGAAGGCTTTGCTGGGTCATGGATATGGAGATTTAGATTCACTGTGTGCGTTCTACCGAACCCGCTATCATTTTGTTTAAATTTCTCGAGAATTTTCACAGAATGATTGAGATAATATCACCATACAAAGGATGTTTCTAGAGATATTTATCCCAAGTATAACATCGGCAACACCTAAGTCTTTCATGTCAAACTTATTGTTGAACATTTCCTTGGTAGTTTTAATGAGTTCATTATTGCTACCCATAATGAGTATATCATCAACATAGAGACAAATAATAACAAATCCACGTTCGGTGTTCTTGACATATACACATTTTTCACACTCATTGCTTTTGAATCCATTTCATATCATTACATCACAAATTCTCATGCCACGCATTGGTGCTTGCTTTAATCTATGCGATCAACAAGCTAACAAACTTTCTTTTCGACTGAATAATAAACCCTTCTAAAGAATCTCCATGAGATTTTCATCCAAGTCCCCATTTAAGAAAGCTTCGCTTCCTATAACCATTTGACACCTCAAGATTGTGTATAATGGAATAGCTATTAACATTTGAATACAGATTATTGTCCCGTCCGCACAACCAAATGAATGTCTTTCATGATAATCTCTTTATGTAATCAAACTCCTATTTAATAATATATCATCTCCGTCTTCTTATTCCTTCCGATCATTTATATCCAGAGGTTTTTAACTTATATAAAGATCAATAGTTCTACTTATATCTGCAAGATGATTTTGTTTACATCGTTACATGTCTAGTTCAATATGAGTCAGTATCTTTCAAATCCCGTGCTTCGTTTCACTCCATCCTTTTGTTTATCCAGTCATCTGATCTTGATTTGTTTGTTTTGTTTATGTTGAACATCTCATGTTTCGGAGTATCAACAAACATCATAAGTCACATCATCTCACATGATCAATAAATCAGATATATATTTGACATATCATAAGATTAGATAATACAAATCAACATGCAATGATCAAGATCAACATGTTTATCAACAATATCATAAACAAACATCAAATCAATATTCACCTACTCCCGTCATTCATTCAGCTCTCATACTGTCACAAGATTTGAAACAGTGAGAGGATTTGTCTCATATTTATTTATGAGAATGATATCATATCAGTCTCATAATGCAAAGAGTCTTTCATCATCTCCTCATCTCATATCATCCCACTACTGAGTAATCTGGGAACTGAGGTATACAAGATAGAGTTCCAGATATAGTTTGATATAATGATATATATGTCACATACACTTCCCGCCTTCTTACGAAAGTCACCATACAACACGATCTGAAATCTGAACGCCTCTATGATCCTTGTCATATTTTGGTTTATTAATGATCTCCAACTCAGATTTGATTATGTCTTCCAAATGTCCTAATCAAAGACAGCTGTAAGACGGTAATGGGCGCAGTGTCTCACGAAAATGTCAGCCTCTCCCGATCCATGATATAACAGCCATAAGGTCAAGAACCCGAACTGACAGATTATTGAGTGGCAGTCAAGATCGTCAGCTCTTCAACGTCTCATGCCCTGATTCGAGGAACGAGCCACATATTTTCCACCCGTCCGTCTTCCGAGTCGCGGTCGGAAGGTTATACGATCAAAATGGAGCGGATCACAATCTTCAAAGAAATGCATGAAATAACTCGCTAGAAGATGCATGGCCAAAATTATAGCCTGGTCTGATCTACACCGCCAGCAAGGGCACGGCACCCCCCATCTCTGTCCCAGCAATCTCAGGTCTGATTTCCACACTTGATCTCCCAACACCACTAAGAGGCGCCATGAAATAAGATGAGGAACTTTTTAACAATAACAAGAAGAACAAAACATGTTCTTCATTATCACAACATAAGAAAGTGGTCTTATGATAAATGTCACATAACAATAAAGTCTTACTTATGTCCATTATATTAATTTTGATATTATACAAAGAGGTTTGAACATGTTTATGTTATAGATAACAGATTGAATGTACAACACTCATACTCATCACCTGAGTTTCCCACCTAACGCATCTTATGCCTCGTTTTAAGATCTCCATCGTGACTTTAACCACAATAGGATCAAATCTTTCTTCATAATGATCAAATTTGTTCATCCGCTCCAACCGCATCCCAATGATATATATAAACAAAGATTTTTACAATCACAACTCAATTAACTAATACGCTTTTAATAAACATAAGAAGGCTGGTGAAATATTAATGATACGTGGTAATATGCAATCCAGTCCAGTCTGATGGTAGATACTGCGACTATTGATTTGTGTCAGAGGGTGATGAATCACAAATTCTCCTGTTCTGACTTCCCCATCTCTTCAGTTTGCTTTAACGCGAAAGATAGTGTCTAGCCTGAACACTGGGATGGTTCTCATCCATGAACACTGCACCAAAGTTCCGCAGATATAGTCGACTTTATCTGCCCGCTGGGAGTCGTTGTCACTACTTGTCATCTGAAATGAAGAAACAGTATCAACATCACAATGATAAATGTTTACCAAGTCTCATCATGTCCCGCATCAACAGAATAATGATTTGAGCTGAACATAATGAACTGAGATATCCACTTGAGTTCACACGTTATAAACACCTCAATCCCATCCACCATTAATAACGGAAGATCAGAAGATATCAATAACATCTATATACGTCTTCGCATCCCACTCCGTAAAGATGATAGTAATATAAACAAAGTTTCGTTCCGTCCCGCTCCGCTATTGCTTTAATCATAATATGAAACATTCAACTTTTTTACAGAAGATGACAACTCCAAGAAAGAACCCCAAAACCAAGCTATAAACCCTCACTGTAGTTATAAGGCCACAAGCACTTGAGTTGTCATCCCCAAGAGGAGTGTTTACACTAGAAAAATAAAAGAAATAACAGAGAGGAAGAGAGAAAAGCAACCCTAAAAAATAAGTCACGTGAGATATTTGCATAAATGAAAATTGCTCAAAAGTTTGTTTAGGGTTTCACAAAAAATGATGGGGCTTATATAGGCCACCCAATGTGTGAAACTACAGAAACCTAAAAATATCAAGTTAATACAAGTGGATATGAGGGCCACACCAAAATCCGGGGTCGTCAGCACACTACACAAAATTACCAAAAGGGCGAATTTCACATAGGAAAATTTTCTAGGTAGCTGCACTCGCTAGCCTAGCCAAACTCCTCGTCAGCTCAACTAATTCACTGAGATACAATTGCCAAACGCTATGCATGTTAATTTCGCTTAGTTAGCCAAATTTCATAGCCTTATTAATATGATTTTCAGAGAGAGAGTTAAACCTAAGAATTCCCGCTAAATACGCTGATTTTCGCTATAGCTTAAGCCGCTAGCCTAGCTTAGTTCTTTCAATTCTCGCTAGCCTATTAATTTCAATTTCATAGGATTACTGTAAATTTTATTATGGCTTCACAAATTTCTTCTGCAATCATAAATTTCCGAATTGTCGTTTTTCATCATCAGATACCACTCCTTACCGGCATCCTCTTCCATTCACTGCCTTCATTTCACTGTTCAATGGACATGTTACGCACGGAAATAGTTTCACTGCTGTCACCACATCTCGATATCAAATTCGACTTTAATGGACGAGGGCACACAAAACCCGCAGTAATAACCAGCACAAATAACCCCGTGCCGGCATGGGCGACACGTTAAGTAGACCAACACCCCAATTGGCTTATCTGATACGATTAGTGCGCAAAAATCACCCAAACCTATCCCCGAATAGGGCCTAAAATAGCACTTTTAGGCACTAATCACATGACGGTCCCCCGGGTCAGAGGGTCCCGTAGCGTCGCTGCATATACGGATGCTCCGGCATACCGCGGTAAGTCCCAGCAATTTGTCGTTATACGGATGCGGGCATATCCCCTCGGGTAGTAAGTCCCAAAGAATTTGTCGCTGTCGGATGATCGGCTAGTCCTCGGGTGAAAGCCCAAAAAAAGAGTCACCGATGAGGGGTCGAGATGGTGGGTAGTATTGCATCCATTTGTTTCACATCAAATCGCTAATTGAAAATGCTCATGTTTTGAGATGTTGAATTATTTGTATTTTGAAATGTTTTTTTTATAAGCATGGTTTGTTATGGGATTCACCATCGAAGGTTTAACTCACCCCATTATTATTTCCACCTTAGATGCGTGTATCGTAATTGTTCTACGACTCGAGAGCCGACTCGCAGGTTTCGGAGGTCGGGAATCAGGCGTCACCCTTAGTAATGCCAGTGTCAGCATACATTTTGAGAACATCTAGTGTTGTGTCGAGGTTCACATCAGATATTTTGATAGTTCATATCGATCATGGAGTCATCGATATTTGGCTCTGGTTATTAGTTCGGGACACTTTGTAGAAAGTTTTGGGATTTTGTGTAAATATTATTTTGATCAAGTGTATGTATAGTCTTGGGTGCATTGAGGACTTACCTCAATACAGATATGTATATATGTGTTTTGAGACCTGGAGTTGAGTTTTAATTACGTTTCTAGGCGATTACTCCAAGGTGAGGTTGACTGTGCTTCGAGGAAAATACAAAGCTGATATATATAGCGTAGTGGCTTGCAGTAACCCTTTATGCAAAGTGTTGATTTGAAAGAGAGTCCTATGTTAGGAATTCACATGAAAAAATATATGGTATAACATAAATCACACTGCAAATGTGGTGCATGGGTTGGTATCAGAGCAAAGGGATAAATCTCAGGGATACAAAAGAAAATCTAATAGGTACACATAGATTCCTAGGGCAATAATTTTTGCCATGATGATGAGAGCTTTGGTTTTAGTGCCAGGGATTGTGCTATTGGGTGATGATATGATTTTCATACATGGCATGGCACAAGGCTTCCTAGCAAAATGGAATAACTAGTGAAGGGTATTTTATGATAACATAAGTTTGACCGAGACAGTGATAACGATAAACAGGTGATTACAAGTAATGCATATAATGAGTTTAGATATTATAATGCTCAGATTGATTTTTGCCATAGTATTGGCTAGTGTGTAATGATTCCATACCATGTGCGCAATTGTTATGAATCGGTAAGACAGCTTAGGGTCAATAGCTAAAGATATGAGCTATAATAAATGATGTTGAGAACCTCAGTTATTACTTGGTTCTCAGACAATGACCAAGTGATAACCGATTGTCATTTTCTTAATAGACAATGAATAGAGGAAGAAGGAGTGACGGTAAAGGGCTCCTGGATAGCTGAAGAGACCTCTCTCACCGCCTTCAAGAGGATGGGGATGAGAGAGCATGCTACTCTCCGAGGGTCATTCCTGAGAAGATGACGCATGGGTTGATCAAGGATTTCAAGGCAATTTATCTCCCCGTTGTTTTGGTGGTGCCAATTTCTTGGAGGCTGAGCATTGGCTAAAAGAAGTGAAAAAGATTCTGATGTCTTGAAGTCCCCCTCGGGGAGCGGGAGAGTTTCTCTAGCTGCCTTATGTTGAGGATGAGCCTACGCTAGTGAGCAGGTTAAGAACACCCATGATGTACAGCTACATGGGGTGGACTCAGTTCGAGGAGCTACTGGGCCAAGTACTCTTCCGAGGGGCCATGAGGAGACAAGAGACTGAGTTTGTGCACCTACAAAGCAGGGCTATGACCCAGCCGAGCATGCCTCCCAGCCTTACTGTTGCCTGGCATGCACAAGATGTGTGCTAGCAAATGAGAGTCTGGGTCAGTCGGAGGGTTCGAGGCTGAACATTTGGGCCTCAGTGGGCCTTCTGCTTTCTCACCACAGGTGGCACGAGCCTGGGATGCACAGAGGAGCACCTTCAGCATGTATGAAAGAAATAAGAATTTGTGTTTGGTGACTTATGTCAAGGGATAAGAGGGCCAAGTTTTTCCAAGGATGAATCCGCCCACTGATACTGGCTTATGCAACAGGGCAAAGCCAAAGGGAGTACAGCTTGGGGGACATGTGGGCCCTTGACGTGTTATGAGTGTGGTGCGACAAGACACTTGAGGAGGTGGTGCCCCAAGCAAGACACATTATAGATGCTGAATGTGAACACCCACACCTCGCTACCGCTCGACGCAAAACCATTCGCGGTTCAAGGAGACACCTATGGAAGAGATTCCGGGCAGAAGGGAAGACCGTGATCTACTCGTGCCAAGTGGTCTTAGCGTAGTCTCTCACTGCGGATACCGATCCGCAGCCTAATGTGCTAAAGGAAGGTATGGCCTTGTGCTTATAGCACTGGGGCACATGTGTTGTTTGATTCTGCATCACGCTTCATTTATAATCTACTTTGCTTCCATTAGACTTGTGAGATCGCACCACTTTCTATTCTTTGTTTGTCGAGACACCCACGGGTGGCATGATGGAAGCCATGGGGATGCAAATGGTTGTGTTGAATTTTGGGAATATGTCAGACGGACCAGTACCCTACATATGGCAAGAGCACGCGATTGTGGGAATGGATCTGGTTACCACATCATGCGCCCTGGGGATCAAGCTTTTCGCCAGTGACATTCCATATCAAGCTGTGGTCACGGTCACCTTCGCGATTTAGGGTCAGGTCACTCGATCGCTGATAGAGATGGAGAAAAAGTGGGATGAGAAAGAATGGTCAACACTTTTTACTATGCCGAGAGTGCACAAGGTAGTGGGTGATCAGATCCCGCTGCCGCATGACTTTGTCATTTATTTCTCGGCGATTGCCGTGATTAGTTTCCCATAGAGAGATGTGGAATTTCATCGATTTGTATCCTAACATCGATCCTCTATTTCAATAGCTCCATTTGGGGGATGGTCACCAGCCAAGAGTCAGAACCTTACACCGCAAGAATCACAGGGTAAAGCGGGTTCATCCGACCAGCACCGCTCGCGCCCCCGCATTGTTCGCGGGAAAAGAAAGACTTAACGCCACGTATGTGGACACTAAGTTAAATAGAGCAACGTGAAGAACAAGTACCCACTTCTGACAGGATTTGTTTGATCACTGAACTTATTAGTTACATTCGGGAGATCGATCTAAGATCCGTAATATCATTGAGAGACGACTGATGATTCCTCAAGACCGCGTACCAGATATGGACACTTCGAGTTTGTTGTCATGTCTTTGATCACTAATGCCCAAACGCTTTTATGGATATGATGAATAGGGATATATCATTCAGACTGATCGCCAGGAAAAGGCTCGCACTACATCCCGATATATTCCAAGGGTCGAAATAATACAGCGCACGGCGCTACGCCACAGTAATCGTAGAGAGAATCGCTTGCATGCCAACCACAAGTGTGATTTCTTGTTAAGAAATCCAAATCTTAGCCATGGTGTTCATGAAGGTATTTGCTGATCCGCAAACGAGCTGATGAGCGGAGCCACCCAACAAAGATTCTCGAGATACGCACTTTGACAATATCGTGGTTATTACCGGGCCGATTTATTGAGAACTCTCCGGGGTGATCGTACGTCCAATGACTAGACTAACACTCTAAAGTGGAGTGAGCTTGACCTGAACATGGCAGTGAGTCTTTCAGAGCGCCGAAAGAGATCAATTACACGCAAGGTTGATTAATCCCAGAGCTGTGAAAGTACACGGTTTTCCGTGATGCCCCATGGCTGGCCTGGGGTGTGTACTTACAAAAAGGCAGAGTGGTCGTTTCATGCCTCTGTGGCAATCAAGAAAACATAAGAATATCCACGCATGATTGGGAGGTCACTCAAAAGAAGTATTCGCCTAAAGTTATGATGCACTACTTGTATGGTGAAAGTCTGGAAGCGTTCTCGACTACGTAAGAGCTCAGAAGTATTATATTTGTCAGATCGGAATGCCAGCGCAGAAGGTGGATGGAGACACTTGAAGACTTTGACTTTTCTTTGCAATACCAATTCCGTAAAGCAAATGTGGTCGATGCTCCTCATGGTGCAAAACATGAGCATCCTTTTCGTCTTGATGGCTTGGTGAGTGGAAGATACGATTACCGCTTAGTTCCACTCCGTGCTTTGATGGGATGAGCTCTAAGGCATGTTTTTTATATCAAGCAGTAGCTCAGCCAATGCTTTTTCTAAGAGTCATCAGCTCGTAGGGAGCGAGCAAGAGTCAGACGGCACACATATAGTAGTCATGATGCACTAAGTTGGTGAGCATTCATGGCTAGTGATAATTTATTTCAGCCATTGTTGTAGCTGGGATGATGATGATATAGAGAGAGAGGTGATGAGGGAGTCATCACTTCTTTTCGGTCACTTGTGATATCCTGGTGAGACAAAAGATGTACCACTTAATTTGAGGCTAATTTGGCATACGAAGAGAGATGAGCGTAGTTCTGGCTTCCCATGTTCGACGTACAACAAGGAAAGCTGAGTTACCAGTAGACTAAAGAGGGTTGTTGCAATGCGCACGTAACAGTCCGATCATGGATAATGGACTTCGTGGATCATTTGCCCAAGCACTCACTGTATAGATGGTGTTTGGGTGGATGTTGACCGGTTGATTTAAAATCAGCACATTTTAGCAATAAGGACCATCGACTTATTCTTACTTTTGAGCAAGTTTTATGTGAGGGAGATCGTGAGGTCGCACGGTGTACCTCTCCATTGTGTCGATAGACTCGAGGTTTACGTCCCATCGCAACGCTCAAAGCTTTGGGAACGAGTTAAGATTGAGTACGATTTCACCTCATCGATCGCAATCCGAGAGAGTGATTCATTCTAAGATATGCTTGTGAAAGCATGTGTGTTAGGATCAGGGAGCTCGATGGACCATTTGCCCTAATTGAGTTTTATATACACAATATTTCCAGAGCGTGATGGATGGCACCGTATGAAGCTCTTTATAGCGCATGATCGCCAGCCGGATCGAATCAGAGAGGCTACTTTGATTGGTTCGCAGTTGTGCAGAAAACGATAGAGAAGATAAGTGGGATTCAGTGGGATGTGCCTCTCATAAGACAGAAGATAGAAAACACGGGCTAATTACGTGAGCAGACTTAGCCAAAAGTTAGTAATTCATGTGCTTTAGAGGCCAGGGAATATTTCTGCTTTGGTAAAAGGGAAATCGGTCTCAGCACATTGGTTCTGCTTTGAGATTCTCCAAAGAGTCGGGAGAGGTAGGCTACCGCTAGCTCTTCCGTCAGCTTGTTCGATATGATGGCCCCACATTTCATTGTTAAGTGGGCATGAGCCGATGTTTCATACTAGATTGGCAAGAGTCGAATTTGCAAGAGAATATGAAATATGAAGAGCTACTATAGAGATTCTAGATGTACAGAACACGGTTAAGTGGAACAAAAAATTATTTCCCTAGTGAAAGTGTTATGGGAACACCACGGAGTGGAAGAAGTTACATGGGAATTCAGAAGGTATGTGAAGTATGAAGTATCTGAACTTTCACAAAGATACTGGCTAATTTCTGTGACGAAATTATCGTAAGGGAGAATGTAACATGGGTATATAGTTTTGTTATATTCAAGTAAGGATTGTATAATGTAACTTTGATGTTCTGTTTATAGCTTTAATCAGGATTAAGATTAGCCATCTTAATGGTTGGTTTAATTTAGAGGACATGGGGAAAAGTGTGTTAGATTTGTGGTCACTATGGCATGGGTCAATTATGCAATAGGTAGTTTAGTGGTTTTGAGTTAGGTTTGTAATTAAATATGTCTTCAAGGACTACTTTTGGAAAGACTTGTTAGTAGAAGAGGGACTAAAGTGTAATATCCTTTGTGAGTTATGTGGGTATCATGAGGGCATGACACCTCATATATGCATGGTAGAGATCTTGACACATGGCAAGTGCATGAGAAGAGTTTGCATGTGCTGGCAAACCACCTTCTGCTTTGGATGCCACCAACTCTGGGAAGTGGCACCCTGAATTTAGAAAGTGAGAGGAGTTCTAGATATGTTGAGAAGGAGGAGAGAGGCGGGCTCAAGGAGCTTGGTTTTTGTGAAAAAGTTCACTAAGGTATGTAAACATGACTGGGAGGCCTTAGTTGTACTTCTCATGACTTTAAGCTATATTCTTGCTTTGTTGGGATTATATCCTAACCCCTAGATTTGATGAAAGGTGTGTTTGGTGGAACTCTAAACTAAAAGACTGGGCCAGAAGATGAGCTGTGTGTGTGTGTGTGTCCAAGGAGGCCGCCCACCTTCCCTTGACCTCTACGATGCGAGCCACATAAGTTACCTAAAGAACTCGAACTGGATGATTCTAGTTGAGAAGAAGTCAAGACCTAGCCTCTTCGAATTTCCAGAAGTAATCAAGAACTTAAACTCCCCTACCATAAGGCCCTTGAATTTGAGGTTGAAAGTCATATGCATTCTCGTCCCCCGTTCCGAGCATTTTGTTTTCGAGTCATAAGCTGAGTTATGATGATCCAAATGAAGTGGATTCAAAATCCTTCTCAAATTAGTGCCACATAGGGAAGTGCACTTCATGAAGGTAGTGATATGGCCAAACAGGCCTATTTGTTCATAATTTCATGTCAAAGTAAGTGGTGAAGTGAGGGATACATTCCGTCCCTAGAAAGTCAGCCCGGCAGGTCGAGGTAAAAAACCATAACTCTTGATTCCGTGTGTCCGAATGACCTACTTAAGAGGATGTGAAAGTTATGAGAGTAGGAACTTTGGTCAGAAGACCATAGTGAACAAAAACATGTATGGTCATCAAATGGTAGTTAAGAAAAAATAAAAAGAAAAAAAGGGGTCTTGAGATAAATAAATGCGTAATAAGTGTTAAAGGCTGTTTAGGTTACCCTAATGCGGTGTTAGAACTGATATTAGTAAGTGTAAAAGATATGCCTTGAAGGATCAAGGTTTATGCTGTGGTATATAAATATGTGATTCAGAGTGGTGAAGTAGTAAAAACAATCGGTAATTTCATGTAACCCTGGATTGAACAGGCTGAGAAATCTTATGACTTGTTAATTACATCCTTCGAGTAGTCTCCTGCCAGACTTCCCCTCAGAGATCTTGTGATTTAAACTACAAAGGTAGGATCTTCCCAGAACCTTTCCTACTTATAATAAGAGCGTTTGTTTGATTTAAATTCAGACTATCTCCATGCTTGAACTGTGTGATTTTCAATGATATATAATGTATGTATTTTTATATCTATGAATTCTTTGAATTAATTGGTACATGATGTTTTTAAATATCCATGTGGGTGAATGCTTTGTGAAATTGTTTTAAAGCATGACATGGTATGGGACTGTGTGAGAGTCCCATTGATGTAGGACACTGGACTATGACTAGTCCTCGTTGTGGTCCTGTGTGGCAGCCACAGATATACGGATGTTTTATGTCCCAGCTGGGTAGTCCCAAAGCACTCGTCGTTATACTGATGGGCATATCCTGGTAGTAAGTCCCAAAGCAATTATTGCTTGTCGGGATGATCGGCTGAAGGTCCCGGCAGCCCACAGTCACCGATGAGGCCTGACGGTGGTAGTATTGGTATCCATTTGTTTCCATACTCAACCTATTAATTGAAAAATGTCTTGTACTAGATGTGTTGAATTAATGTACTTGAAAGGTTTTTTATATGGCGTCTTGTTATGGGATTCACTCATCGAAGTTGTCGAACTCAATTCCCACATTCCTCTCCACTCTTAGATGCGTGTACAAGACCACTGCATGACTTGAGAGTTTGACTTATGTGGTTTTGAGGTCAGAATTCAGCGCCACCTCTTTAGCATGTCAGTCAGTATACATTTTGAGGAACATCTAGTGTTGTGTGGAGGTTCACACTGTATATTTTGACAAACTTCATACGATCGCGGGTCATTGTATATTTGGTTTGTATTAGTTTGGGACACTTTGTAGAAAGTTTCGATTTATAGAATATTATTTTGACGTCAGACGTGATACCAAGTGCATTAAGGACTTACCTCGCATGTATATGTATATATGTTTCAGACCGAGTCGAGTTTTTAATTACGTTTCTAGGCGATTACTCCAAGTGGAGTTTTGGACTCAGGTTTTGAGGAAATACAAGTTGATATATATGGTGTGTAGGGCTGCTGGCAAATTTTTATGCAAAGTGTTGATTTTGAAAGAGAGTCCTATGTTAGGACTCATGATGAAAAAAGATGGTAAAATAACAAATCACACCGCGGAATCAAAGTGTACAAATACATTTTCAAATAACGATGCATTCCCTTTGATTTATAATAGTATTGGGTACAGACCGGTAATTTCCGGATGAGGACCGTGAAAACGATATGCACTACTACAGCATATCTAATGAAAACACAATCAACTGCTTTTGGTCATATTTTAACCTTTAGGTATAGGTACCAGCCACTTTAGCCGCACACCCCCACACTTTAAGTGAGTTGTAAGAAGGTTCTAATCTTTCCACAACTTCATAGGGATTATTGGTTTTCTTGTGAGGTATTCGATTGATAATATAATCATAAAGAATTGTTTCCTACATATTGAGGTAGTCCAAAACTTAATACTAATAGTAATGCATTCACCATTTTTGAAAGTTCGTTTTACGTCAAGAACCCCATTTTGCCGAGTGGCTAATAGGGTGCACGTTCATGTATTATACTCATTTTAGAACAAAAATCACCAAAGGGCGCTTTCTATATTCACCATCTCTATCACTTCATCACCTTGATCTCTTCTACCAAGCTAATTCTTCCACTTCATTCTTAAAATGTTAAAATATTTCCACGTCTCATCTTTACTTCTTAATAAGTAAACATAATGCATCTCGTGCAATCATCAATTAATGTAAGAAAGTATTACCACCTCGTTACAAATTTCATATCAGCAGATATTCAATACACTTTAGAGTCTACTACTTCTTTTCACTGGGATTGGAAAGAAGTTCTGTAAGTTTGTATCTATTAATAAATCTCTATATTTATGATTTGATCTATTTAAATTCTGGGCAACATTCCATATTAATTAATCACAAGCAATGTATCATAATTAACATGTCCTAGTCTACTATGCCACACGCTTGAAGATCCACATATAAATTGTAGACGGTCTATTATTAATATTCTTAGTATGAGGTAAAACAATCATTACATTTATTTTGAAGAGCCCATCGTTTATGTACTCTTCCTCACATATATCCATTTTTATGAGGATGAAGTTGTCTGAGACAAACACCAACTTGAAGCCCTTCTTACTCAACAATGATCCAGACACTAGATTCTTTCAAATTTTTGGCACATGCAACACATCATTGAGAGTAAGTTACTTGCCCGATGTCATCTTCAATACTACCTTCCTGGGCTCAACCTTGAAGAAGAGAGTTGGTTTATAAAGAGCTGAAAGTTCTCATTATATATGCTCCTGGTTTGATGAGAACATCTTATTGCTTGGAGCAAAACATGACAGTAGCCCTTGTGTCCACTCCACCATTCCTTGGCATTGCTGCCACGAAGTTCACCCTGAGACTACTACCGAGGAGGTTCATGTCCTCCAGACATTGTCTACAACATATCATTAAGGGCGTTTCTTTGGATTCCCTTTGTTCAGACGGCGTATATTCTTAGCACAAAGGCTCCTCGCTTGTTGCACACATAGCACTTGCCTTGGAACTTTTTCAGACTTTGCTGACCGTTAAGCCATCAGGCTTCCTCTTCAGGATTGTGGGAGGTCTGGCCTCTTGTTCCACAACATTGGCCTCGATTCCATGATGCTCCTTGCCTACCTTCTCTTAGATGCACGGTCTGTTTCCTCTATTCCTCACTCTCACTATCAAGTCTCAAGTCTCATTTCCTTCCGCTTATGCTTTTTAGGTAATTCTTGAATTCTTTCCATAGTGGTAAGTGTTTTCAATAATTACGCTACTGGAAGGCACTCCACCGAGAGACATCCCTCCTGCATGTATGTCATGCAGAATCACTTGTAGATCTCGGAACTCGTCGATCACCGCCTTGGAATCCCCACACATCTGTAGTTCAGAATTTTCCCACCAGCAAACTTCTGAGCCCCGTATCTCGCCTCTGTACTCTTTGGTCCAAGGATCTCACGCCTTCTGCGCATTGAAGGTGCAATACACATTATACAATGTGTTGTCCAAGCCATTCAGGAGGTAGTTGTGACACAAGAAATCAGCATGCTTCCATGCTTCCACAGCGGCAACCACTTGCCTACGTCACGATTTTTCCTTCAATGCAGAGCATCCTCTTGAAGGAAACAGCCAAATTTAAGGTGGCCAAGAGAACAACATCTCATGCACCTTGAATTCTCATTCCATTAAACTTTTTCCTCGGCTTCCATGACTACAAATATTGGCGCCATAATAGGCGTTGAGGAGGCTCCCACAGTTGGGGTAGAATTGCAAACATTCCAATTAACCCACCTTGCTTCGCAACAAAGATATTAAAATTAAAAAAATTTGACTTTGCCAAACTCTGAGCAAAGATAAAACAATTTGCAAAGTGGCTATTGTTCACAGAGACAGTATATGAAAAATTAAAAAATGTGACTTAGCCAAATTATGATAAAAATAGTATTAAATCAAACAGATTAGTGTTTTAAAAAATAAAAGAACTAAAATTAATATTAAAAATGACATAACCAGTAACCCGTATTTAATCAATGCAGTAGTTATGTATTCCAGAAAAAAAAATGATTTCTATATTTAAAACAGATTATTGTTTTTTAAGAAATAACATAACTAATTTTGAGCAATTAAAAATATTAAAAATGCATTATCGCTTTTGCAAAATCAAAATAAAAATACTAAAAACAAACGCAAGAGAACACAACGGCTGGTAAAAATAAAAAGTGCAGAAGAAATGTAATCGCTTTTATAAAAATAAAACAAATGTAATAGGAAATGTAATCCGAACAGGTCAAGACAGAAAAAAAAAATCTGAACGTTAGGCACTGCATAAACAAAACTGAACGTTATGTACAAGGTATATGTAAAAAATAAAAAATATTTGTCTTAAGATTGTTATGTATCGGTACTGTAAAATAGAACGAACAGAGCAGAAGAGATGATCAAATAACACGTTCAATCAAACCAAGCCATAACCTATATCAATAAGTGAATTGTCGCGTGAAAACCGTAATATACTTGGGGCAACTGGCCAACTCAAAAGTACTAAGTCTCGTTGGGACATTAATCTCTCGGCACAAAGATACCTGATGCGTCGGGAAAAATGGCAATTGTCTCCCGACATGAAATTATCTCCCAACAAAGAAGAAAAACACTTCCTTTGTTACCGCCGAACCGTGAATCGTGCGTAATCCCGCCCTTTCTCAAACGTGAATATGAAGGATGAATGAATGAAAAATTAATGAATCCAAAATGAGAATGCCTATAGACCGCGGCGATCGTTTCTGGCATAAATACAGTTTGGTCTTTGACTATCTCGCATATTAATCGCTACCTGCGGAGAAGTTAGCGCCCATTCGGGCCAACAGGCGCCATCAAAACGGCGTTTGGGACTTCAATGGTAATCTCGGCGAAATCACATCGCTTGTTGTTTCAGGTTAAAAATTGGTATTACATATATCCCGAACTCCCGAAAGGGGTGGGGTGGCGGGCGGTGGCAAGGCGCGCGAATCTCAAGACGAGCCAGGCCCCTCCTTCATTAAAACCGGTGCCCCTTTGGGGGCCCAAACTAACTACAAGGTGTGTGGAGAGTACCTTTAAAAGTCTTTGTTTCTATCCGGGCTGTGACATGCTTTTTCTACAAGATTTAGCGCACTATTTTCAAAAGCGATGCTTGAGGTACTTAATATTTTTGTCTTGCAACGACATATGGTCTTTCATCCCTGCTGAGGCAGAATGATATCTCATGACCAACAGCAGAGTTTCTGTGGAACTAACAGAATTTTTAGTTCGGCTGACATAAATAATTTAATACACAAAACCCATTTTTTCTAATGGGGCTCCTTCCAGATACTTCACAGCACATTGAATCATACAGACCGTACTTCACTGCTGACCTTAACGTGTCTAGCTGGGGCTATCTGGATTCCATCAAGTCCAAACTTCTCATTGATAGGACCATAAATTGAAAAAAAGAACTGCATTAATCTAAATTGAACCTGGCCAAGCCCTTAATTAGTCCCAAGTGTTTAAATGTCTCTTAACATTGAAGCATTTAATGTCCTGAAGTCTAATTGTTTAACTATTTAAAAAGTCCCAAATAATTCCCAGAAATTCTCTAAATCTCAAAGCTTTCTGTCCCAAAAATATTCAATATGTTTATGTTTCAACACTTTGAAGCCTCTATAAGATCTGCTCCCTTAAAAACAGGCGGGCTTCACAGCTTACCTCACAGTACGGTCGAAGATCGGATTTCTTATTTTTAAACACCAGCTGAAGAGCAGTATATGTACCTGGGATTTGGTAAAACCTTAAGTTACTGACACCAAAACATCAAGCTTTTCACCAGGTTATCTAAGTCTAAGTGTGATGATCATCACAGGAAACAAGTATGATTCAGTTTCGAACGCAAAAGAGCATTGAGAACACTTCATCCAAGATCTTATGCGTGGGTGATCAGACTGCATTAGTAACCAATTTATAATAAAACTTTAGACGGTTAATAAAACTTCCTGTTGCAGGTTTGGTAGTGCATCCAATATTTGGTTCTACTTCAACTGCCTCTCGTCCTATATCAAATATTTGTTTTCTTGTAAGTGTCAAACATATTGATAAATACTGATTGAATTCAAAGGAGGAAAATAGAATGTTTCTCTCATTGAAAGCATAGATATATCAAGTACATTGCTCACACCATTAATATCATAGACAACATCAAATCCTTCAGCTGCAAGACTTGTTTTCACAAACTCAAAGTCCTTCCTGTCTCCTTTCAAATGTAAAATCTATCATAACAAAATCAGTACACAAGTTTCGTGCACATGGAACATGCTGGTCATTCCTCGATCGAGAATACTAATGAAACCAGGGATCTAGGTGTGGGAATTCAGGTGACAATAATATGATATATCTGGTAAAACGGTAATCCTCGGTCTGATTTACTCAGAAGGCAACGCTGCGACAGCAACTTTTCCTCTAGTAAACAGAGTCACCTGCCAGTATTGACTTGTGCTTCAATCATGCTAACAGTCAAAAGAATTGGTTTGTCATGAAACCATTAGTACTTTATGGTCCTTCTTGATAAGAAGCCTTGCCGTAAACACAATTGGATGAATCGAGTGCTCTATCACAAGTGATTTTCTCTTTTCGTTTTTTGATACAATATAATGCCCCTTTGGCTGGCATAAATTTTCTTCCCAGCATCTGAACCAGAATTTCAGATAGTAAAACATATGTATTGTTACAAAAAAATTAAATTAGATGAGATAAACTTACTTTAATACTATAAAATATATGGTTTTATCTGGAAGAGAAGGAGTTCTAATTCAAAGGCTTTCAAAAGAAAATCATGATGAGCACAACTCCTATCCCACCTCCTGCTGGGACTCAGATCCACAAATCCACAAGAATGAAAAGTGTCAGTTCCAACATCGAAGAAACAAGAAGTGAGATGAGCTCAGGCCACGAGCCTCTCAAAGGCTCAGTCCCAAGGGGCACCTACCGGTGCGAGAGGACCCATGTTTGCCAGGCCTGCTTTCCCCACTCAGGTCGCCACCGCTCACCTCGCCGCCTGTCAACAAACACATTGTTTACCACTTTTTCAAGAGACATGTCTATTCGTGAGACACTTCCCGATACTTAAACCCTTGGAATTTTTAAGATACCAAAATATTCCAATTAACATCGCCACGCCTTTGGGGTAATAATCGCAGCCGATTTCACTGGGGCCTCCCACCACTGCTGCATCATATCTGGCGGTCGGTGATCCCGGTTCAACCGGCACTTACCGTCCACTCATCCCTGCACAAACTGAGCCAAATCGGCCCGGCGACACGACGCTGCTGGGCCTCTGAGACCGCTTCCGCTTCTAATTGTTTGTTTGCAATCGCAGTTTGTTTCCTTCATATTTTTTGTTTCGTTAACGTAACACAAAAGAATTTACAACTAAGACATCAAATTCGCTTTTGTCGCTTTCTCCGTGAAACTAACGCGCCTACCGCATAACGCCGTTTTCGCATACTTCGCTCCGCTCGAATTTCTATTTTTTTTCTGTTTCCTGTCAGGTAATCTAACGCCACACTTTTTTTTTCATTCTATTTTTATGGCTTCGTATTCATGAAATGGAGATTTGGACTCCGGCCGTTGACTTTGGAACTTTTTGTTTCCTGTATTCAACTATTTGTTATTTCTGGATTCATTAAATGGAGATTGGACTCGCTTCGCTTTGGACTTTGGAACTGCTCAGAACAAACATTTGTTACGCTTTTGGTTTCGTCGCAAGATACTTTCGCTTGTTTTGTACAACTGGGGTTCGATTCGGGTGAGCTTTTAACAAACTACTCAGACAGGTTATGTTCAGATAGAATTTTGAACGAACGCCCGCTTACTCATTCTCAGATACCAGACACTTTTCGCTTCGCCATATTCAAAATTCTGACATGTTCGCTTTTATCTGGCCGAACGGCTTCGCCTTCCACTTGCTAATCCCCAGTCCAAACCCGCGAGAGCGCCAAAGGCCCGCCAATGGTATCGATTTCGCAAGCAGGGCGGCACAAAGATGTTCTATCTCACGCACTGAACTTGGCTAGATTCCTCATCGAGATGGTCCTAAATCGACGTCGGGAGACATGAAGAAAGTTGGGTCGTAATTAATAATTCACTGAATCATGTTTAACTATGTTCCCAATGATCTGGAAAATACTTTATAATCGTCTATAGTCCGTCGAAAATCCATATGAGTTATGGGTTAGTCTGGATAAAAGAAGTGGCAAACAGATGTCATCAAGAAATTATCGTAAATTTTCTGACTTCTAAGATGGTTGATTCAAAATCGTCTTTAAGTTAGGGTTCAAGAGCTTCATGGTTGTGCATGATATTCATGTCAAGAATACCTAAGTGAGAGCATTTCCAAGTGGTTGTATCTATTGAAAACTGGTCACCATCCTCGAGGGATTTCAAAAATGATTCTAAACACAAGAGAGAAAGTGAGTCATCAAGACTTAATTGGTCTATATGGATCTGGTAAATATAAATAGTCGCCCTGGTAAGGAAAGCTGGGAAGAATCTAGAAGTTTCACACAATGTTGTTGAAGGATCTAAACCCAACAAGAAGAGGAAAATGTTAGCAAGTCCCGAGAGGGATCCAACCGCGCCTGCGTCGTTGGCGCGGCCTAACTGCGGTGTTCCGGATGATTGAGCCAAAGATCAGAGCCGTGGCGGCGCACAAAACGAGTTAACGTGAAAAGATCTCCAATGGTGCCGATGATACTAACTCGATCATTATGGACATCCGAAAGGGTACGGTAAAACCCCGGCGAGTGGATCGACACCGGAGCAACTCTGTCACATCCTGCAACATTACAGCTTGTCCTACACAACCAGCGATAAAAACTTTAGATGGGTAATTTATCAACCCCTATGCCGCGTGTCAGAAAGATTGTTCTGAAGATGACATCTCGAAAGATTGTGACACTAATTGATGTTCTCATGTGCCAGATGTTCGCAAGAATTTAGTGTCGCTCTCTCCAGCAAGGAATGTATTTCAAGTTATTTTGTATCCGATAAAGTTTGTACTCTCAAAAAACATGTATGTAGAAAGGGTTATCTGAAAGTGATGGTTTGTTCAAGCTAGCAAATGTACAATCGGTTGTAACCGCGATGATTCAATAAAGTTGTTTTTACGTACTCGAAGTCTTCTAACATTTGGCATGCTGGGATTAGGACACGTTAACTATAAGTCAATACGTAAAAGAAATTAATGAATATGGGACTAAGTTTGATTGTCCAAGGAGAAATGCCAAGTATGTGTTGAATCAGCCTCAAGCCCCTTCCACTCAGAGGTAATAGAGTTTTCGTGACCTTAGATTTCCACACACACGTATATATGCTGCGAGTATGAAATCAATACCACAAGAGGTGGCATTGCATTTTGGCCATTTTAAGAGACATGACTTGACCGGTATTGTTATGTTTTAATGTTTAGCAGCAAAGAGGTCATGAATGCTTTTAAAACTTATAAGGCCGGTTAAACTCAAAGTGAATAAGAAATAAAATCATGCGATGTAGGAGGTGAATCTGAATTCGTCAGGAAATTTCTTATCAGAGTCGGTATCATTCACTAAATGATCGCCCTTATACACCATACCTAATGGAGGACGTGGAAAGCGCGGAAAACCTGTTCTAAAAAGGAAACAATGAATGCATTGTTGAATTGTTTCGCTTACCGCGTATTTCATGGGGAAGTCGTTTTCGATTTTATAATTTTATTTTTTAAATAGAGTACCCTATAGAAAGACACAACAAACTCCTATGAGAAATGGAAAGCGTAATGCCTAATCTAATATCCCAAACACATGTGTGTTTAATAATAAGGTTGCGTTCCTAAGCCTAAAAGGTTAAGGTAGACCAAAGACCGTTGACTGTAGTTTTATTCCGATATGCTCAAAATAGCAATGCATATCGCTTTTGTTCATAACAGATCCCATATACATGTCAATACGATCATTGAATCAAGGGACGCTTCATTCTTTGAAAATATATTTCCATATAACATAGTATATGAGTCAATTGATAATAATAAGAGGTCTCGAGATACTATATTTAGAAGTGATCCATCGAGGATGAACTCATAGACAGTAAAACACAAAAGGACTTCCACCGCCTTTTTGGACCACATTTCTTAATTTATTTATTAAAAAATAGTTCTGAATTTCAAACAGAACTTCGTAAACGTCTTGAGCAAATATCATACATATGGTAAAGCGAATCATCTGAGTTAACAGGAATTGGAGTCTCACTCCTCCGTAAGAAATCACTTCGCAATGTGTATGATTTCAAGAGAGTAAAATATGTTTACTGTGCCACCATGTTATGCGTTTAGCCAGTGTGAGTCGCTGAAGAGAAGGTCTGATTGATTTGATTTATTCAATCGCCACATTTAGTGATCCATATAATCCTATAGCAACAAAATAACGTGTATAAGCTTGAAATCCATCAAATGGATGTGAAAACGACCTTCTTAAACGGAAATTTGGAAGAAGAAATATATTTGGAACAACCCAAAGGGTTCATTGTTCTGGGACAAGAGCAGAAAGAATGTCGGCTTATCAAGTCACTCTATGGATTGAAACAAGCACCAAAACAATGGCATGCTAAATTCGACGAAGTCATGTTGTTGAATGGTTTCAAGATTACTGAGTGCGATAAATGTATATGTTGAGCAAATCCCGTAATTGCTTGCTATTTATACCGGTATGTGGACAATATGCTTATAACATGCAATGATGGTGAGACCGTTAAGAAATCGCACGCTTGTTTCAAAGTAAATTTGAAAATGAAAGATAATGGGGTCACGATGTTATTTTTGGGAGCAAATCCATAGATGATCTGAGGATTAGCCTCATCTACAATCCCATTATATTGAAACTGGTCTTGAAAGTGCAAGAATCTAGGTATCAGACAAGTAAAAAAAGACTCCGATAGATGTTAATTTACATCTTTTCTAAGAATACTGTGGAAACAAAGCTCAAACATATAGTACATTAGGCGCTAATGTATGTCATGAATCGTACTAGCCTGATATGCTTTATGCGGTTAGCAAGCTAAGTCGATTTACGCTAGTCCAAATGGAAAATTATTGGAAAGCTATGAAACGCTTATTGGGCTACTTAAAATCATACTCAGATTATGCTTAGTACTACGCACATCCCATAGCATTCTGAAGGACACTGATGCAAATTGGATAACTTGACTAAAGACAAAAATCAACAAGTGGATATGTATTCACACTCGTGGGGCGGCGCGTTCTGAAATCATCCAAAACAACTTTGTATTGTTGATCCACTATGGAATCGTAATTTATTGCTTTGGATAAGTTGTTAAGAAGTTTATGGTTTCAAATTTGAAGATATTCCCACCTGGCCTAAACCACATTCCGTCAGATGTATACATCGCGATAAATAAGCCGGCAATAGGAAGGGTAAGGAAGTCATATAATGGTAAGTCTCGACACACAATGTCAATATACGACGTGAAGACAACTTCTTCTCTTAGTGGGAATTATCACCATTGACTATGTGGAAGTCAAAAGACACACATGATCCATCGACAAAAGGCCTTAATCTAGAGAGATGGTTGCAAGACATCAAGGGGAATGGGTTTATGGGCCTCAAACAAGTCACTGATGCGGAAGGACACCTTTACCTGAGCTAATCGGTATCCCAGATCTAGGTCTTCAAAGGGACAACTATTAAGTTAAGGAAGACAAGTAGAGTACTGGTTTAATCGACACCATTCTTATAAAGATGTATTATTATGTGAAGGTTAAGTAAAAAGCTTTAATGATTGTTTTAAACATATGTTTAGAAACTACCATAAACAGTGAAGTGAGGGTGCAATGCCCGAGAACAACATGCCTGGTCCCCAAAACACCAGACTGGTGCCAGAGTTCATGGCCAAACGAATACGGGGTCAAAGGGAGAACCAATTTTATTCGAAAAAAGTCGGTGGATTTCGAATATCAAAGCTGGCATGAAAGGTCGATACCAAAGACATCAATCAAGTTCATCGATTGGACTCCAGTAAGTCCGATAGGCTTCACTTAAGGTTTAAAGTCTCGGGATTACTTATCCGTACGCAACGCTTCATGGAATAATCGCATTCTTTGCATCTCATGCACACGAGAGTATTGATATCATAACTTTTCATTCATGGGATTGTTGGGACTTTGGTAATTCACAAAATCCATGGGCAATGAAAAGTGTTGTCCCACACGAATAGAAACAAGAACGGAGAAGGGCTTTAAATAGCTAAGCCTCTCAAATAATTGGGCCCCAATGAGGCACCCCACTTTTGTGGAAGTGAGAGGACCTACGCAAGCTAGGGTCGGTTTCCCACGAGCGCCGTCAGCCTATCCGGCCGACCGCTCGTCGGTCTTGGCTCAATGTACACATTGTTTGGGTCTATACTTTTCGAACAAACATGTTCCATTCGTGGGAGACACTTTCTGGCATACTTATACACCCATTTTCCCCATTTTTAAGATATGTAATATTTCCATTCTCTCACTTCATTACCGCCATTGTAAGGGCTGGTTCGCGTTGGAGTCTGTCAGCCTCCCACGCCGCATCATTAATGGAGTGGAACTGATCCGCTTCTATTCGGGAGACGATTGGTCACTATCCCCAGATAAAATTGAGGGCCAAATTCGCCTGGCGATACATGTTTTTCGTCAGCTCCTGATCTTCTTATGCTTTCTAATTGTTTGTTTGTAATCGTATGGTTTCGTTTCTGGCGTATTTTTATTTCTGCTCTTGAATCCAATGGGAGAATTCACCCTCCGCTGCCGGGGAAGTTTACTAATTCTTGCTAGTCTTGGTAACTTTTACTATCCACCAACTCAATACCCAATTGATGGAAATGGTGGATTTTCAAGCAAATTCAACTTAACCAAGTGAATGGTTTTCTCTCTTTTGAGCTTGTGGGTGTGCCAAAAAATAAACCAATGAAGGCATGTTCCAATGATTTTGTTCTTCACTTGTTTGGGACAATAGACAAACCATTTTGATCCCTATTGATATTACAATTAGATTCTCACACACAGGGTTCTAAATTGCAGAAGTTAAAAGAAAACCAGATTATGCCATCCACAAGGCTTGAAGGTACCACCAACTATTTTCTAACTCAAAACCCAGAGTAAGGAAATATGGGTTGAATCAACTTAATTGTTTCAAACAAGTGGTGGGCTTTCTGTGTTTCTAAACATGTGGGTGTACTACTATTTCCAATGATTTTGCCTAGTTTCCCGCTACAATTCACCCATGTCACCTAACAAATCCACATAATGTCAATGAAATCACTAAACTTTTCTACAAATGGGTGGAGGAAAAGAGAGAACCTAAATGTGATCGGGTGAGTCCTGCTGCCATTAAGTCGAGAGGAGAGAAGATAGGGAAAGTGGGAGATAAGGTCATTCGTGTCGCACTCAATTAACCCCGCATGACTCTGCGACGAGGAGTTGGGTTATTGTACCGGGTCTAGAGTTTTAGGCAAGATGATGCTTAGGGTTATGGCGCACATTCATATGAACCACGCCAACTTGTGAGGAGATCCGCGATCAAGTCTGCAGTCCCATGCTATCAAGCCACACCTTCTGCCATGACTCCTCCCATGATGAGGGAGTCAAGTTATTGTAATCGGGTCTAGAGCTCATAAGATGATGCATGTGTTTATGATCAAAGCATAATTATGGCTTAATCGCACGACTTGTGAGAGATCCGTGATCGAATGAATCTTGGAAGAATCGCTCTAGTCTTCGACTTGGATGGATGACTAATTCGCTGTTTATGTGCAAGAAAAGTAACTCCTTTATGATAGAGACATTACAATTGGTAATGGATATCCAATTGATAAGTTTTGATGAATGCCACGGAATAATTGATAAGTTCGAAAAAGTTCTTTCAAGAACCAAAAAGAAATTTAACTCTCAATTTTATTCATCATTATGTCCCCTAAAGACTACAATAAAGGGGGTATATATAGGCTCCAAACTTTATAAATCAAAATAAGACAACTCCTAAAAGCAAATATTTCAAGAGCTGGGCAACTCCCTAAAAGCAATATTTTCTAAAAGGAAAATAATAAAACTACTATTTTCACATTAAAACAAACTTTCTAAATTAAATAAAACAACTTTTACTTTAACTTGGAGAACAAATCTTTCTAAATTAAAACAACTCCAAATCAAAATAGTAACAAAACTCAAAATACTTGGAAATAAAAATATATACAAATCTTTCACAGCCTCTTGAATCTAAACTTTTCATAATTAAGATTGAATTCTCAATGTATGTTGTTGATGAATCCAAAACTCATATTTTTAAGTCTATTTTTCTTGCATTTTTGAGAGTTTAAGGTTCAATTTAATGCAGAATTGTGGAATCTTTACCCAGATTTGTGTTTTGCAGGGTTTTAATGCAAAAGAAGCAAAAAAAAAACACGAAAAGCAACAAAAAAGGTTAAGTCATGAAGTTGCTAAATGTTGCGACAATTACATCTTTGTCGTGACAAAACCTTCAGAAGATACCAAAAGAAATGTTGCAATAATTGGAACTCTATCGCGACAAATATTGAGAAGACCCTATGTATAGCGTAAAAGAAATAAGTCACGCTACATTTCACCGCTTTCTCGTCGCACAAAGGATGCCGAAATAACCTTGAAGACAATCTCAAAGATTCACGACATTCCAACCCCTATGTCGCTGGCTAATAAATACAAGTCGGTTAGGAAATATTGTCGCAACATTCAAAAACTTTATCGCAACAAAGAATGAGAAGAGCTACTAAGGAAATAACATCGAATTTATCATGACATAGAAATGATTTATCATGACTAAATCCAAGGATAGAAGACAAGAAGATTTGTCGCCATAAGACATTTTTGTCACTGACAAAAGCCTGCAAAGAGTTCAAAGGAATGCAAGAAAAGTCTGTGGTCACGACAAAGATCATGCATCACTGCACAACTTTCTAGAGAGTGACAAGTTCAAGGCATGATGAATGTCGCGATATTTCAAAACTTTGTTGCGACAACACTTCCAAAGATCTCAGTTGCAAAAGCAAAGATCGCACTGTTCAAAAGCATCTCTCTTTTTTTTGAAAATAAAAGTACAAACATAGGCTTGCTAGAATAAAAAGCACTGGAGCTCAATTACCTTTTGTACAGTTTTCCTTTCTCTATTTGTTTCCCTCCCTTTTCATCGCTCACTCTCTTGATCTTTTTTGTTTTTTCTCCTTTTCATTGTTCACTTTAAGATCTTTTTTCACTTCTTTCTTTTCCTCACTTCTTCCCCTTCAAATTCTTTTTCCTCTTCTTTTTCTTTCTCTCTCTTTCAATCACACTCTCGTTTAACCTCACTTGATATTCATACGCTGTTAAAATAATGGTACAAGAGTTGTTTCCTGGTCCTTTCTTATGAACTGAAACGATTCTTGAAAATGTCATGGTCAGCTTCCTCCCATCAAAATGCCAAGGTCCACAAGATGTAGAAGTAGCTACATAGGGGACAACATCACAAAGAACATCATTATGATATTTCCCAATCAAATGATAAGAGCACTGCTTAAAAATCTACAATCTCCAAGATTATTCAACCACGCAACTTATAGTGGTCGAGGATGTTTACTTGTTACAGCCCTAGTTTATCCACCAAGCGGTACTAGCCACATTAGTGCAACTCACCATCAATAATTGGCCACCAGCATTCCTTTGGTTTCGGGAAGTGGCACCCCAGTGCAGTGCCAGTTCTCTCGTCAGACTCACCTTTCCTTATTTTCGCGACTTATAGCCTGCAAATCAATAATTCTCCGACAATGTGGCTTACTTACCTGGTATTTCTCTTCAAGGATGACATAGAATCACAATCCGATTCATGATCTGTTTCAATCTCACCATTGTCTCGCATCACCATAACTCTTTTGTTCGGTAATTTGCTTGCTATATGACCCATGCCTTTGCATTTAAAACAATTAATATCACGATCATCAGAAAGAATCGGATTTTACCTTGATTTCTTGGTCGGGCCACTCTCGTTTTGATTTATTTTCAGCGTTAGGATTGGTTCGATAGAGTATATTTGTACTTAAAAGGATTTTGAAATATCAACACAATATCATATGATGGGATGTCCTGTTTGAAGTTACATGAGTTGTTTGGTTGTCTCAAAAGTATGTACTTAATGGATTTGAGATACCAAATAAATTAAGATAGTGTTAAGTGACGAAATACCATATGAAGTAACATGAATCATTAAATTGTTTTATAAGTATATATTTAAAGGTTTTGAGGATATCAAAAGTATTGAAAATGTTATGATATAGGAACCTTAATGATGCATGTTTTCTATTTACTCTAAGATTCAATTAGGTTGAACGATTATTAAGAGTCTACCTTTATTATTATTTTTCTTATTAATTGAAAGAACAATATATTATGTAAAGGTACAATAATATACTATTAAAGTATACATTATGCATAATATGTTATAAATTATAAATTATTGTTTCCGTATATTATTTTAGGATTTGAATTTGTCAATTTCATGGTCAATTAAGTTACTAAAAATTAATAGATCTTATTATCACTTATCTTTCAACAACAAAGGCTTTGAAAGATAAGGACAGCCCCTTATACTCGCTCTCGTTTTACCACATTTTCAGTTATCCCTCTAATTCATATAGTCATGTATCGCAGAATCAGATGACGCTTAGAGAAAACTAATAAGATTTGACAATGTGCATGTCAATTTGGAAAAGAATTCATATATTGAAATCTCATCTTCATGCAGCCTGCAACTAATGCAAGTTGTAACTATAGAGCAAAGCAATGAACATAGTGCATACTACATTCATTATGGAACAAAGTTTGTAATCCATTAAATGCACCACGCATGTTGTTAAATTATCATATCCCCCCGACTGTAAATCTTGAAACGCAAATTGTAATGAGTAAGAACTTTGATATTTTCTTCTAAGAGTTAAAGAAGTGGTATCTTAACATGCACAATCTCAAAAAATCTCCATGCAAAAACCCAAATATCAACAAATCTCGTAATCGTCACATATGTTCTCATTGATGCATCCTTTGTTTATCAACCAAAATACAAAACTTGGCATTTAACTTTTCGTAGATATTTTTCTTCCTACTTTAGTAAATATCATAAAATATCTTTTTTGATCATAGGAGATGTATATCGCAGCATTTCCGGAGCTTTCTGTTATAACACACTTTATCTCAACATTCAACTTTGCCATCAAAACCAATCATCCCAATTAGATTACCATTTGCTCTTGACATTATGCATTCATCACGTACCTCTCGGCTGCCACACCGGTAGTATGTCATTGAAAACTATCAATGGTAGCCTTAAGACGCACCGATTTTTTTCTTTATTTCTTGAACCTTGAACATTCATAACTCATCAATGTGCACTAATATATTCCTTCAACGCCTCAACATTTCATACAGCATTATTGTGTGTGGAAAAGACCTCCGCATGCATATGAAACACATTTGACCCCATGATTCACTCTCTTCCAACTACTAAACCATCAACTAGAATGCAGGACGAGGTTCATGACCTTGAAAACAAAGCACTGGAAAAGCAAAAATGTGCCGCATCTTTGAAATAGAATACTTAGCGATGGAAATTGTATCAACTTTCTTGAAATCTCGATTTTGAACTCCGCCTTTAGTCCCTGACACTACCAAGATAGGCTGATTTGGTCCTACTATATAAGCACGTCTAAATTTCATCTTGATTATAATCGGGATGTTTCCATATCGGAATACGCACGGATCTCGATCAAGCTCATTCTCATCAAAAGGAATTCTTGAAACTTTGTTCGAGGTTGATATCTCCATGGTCCACAACCACAGAATTTACAGGTTATCAACACTTGTTGATGTTTCTACTAAACCCAAAGGTTTAAGATCAATTTGATATTTTTCTCCACTTTTCTTTTGAAGAACTTAAAAATTGTTTTTGCTCTTTTTTTCATTTCTCACCCCATCCCTAATAAAGTAGAGATAGGTTGAAAATTAGAGAAACAAACTAGAGAAACAAATATCATTTAGGAACATATCATACCTAAATTGCAATATTTGTCAAACTAGATAGGCTAGGTATAAATATAATCAAGGCTTTCTCAATTAAATTTAGCCACATCTCTTTACTCTAATAAAATATTAGGTATTGCTAATAAATCCACAAATGAAATAACGAACATCATCTCCATAGTTACAATTACTATTGTACTACTTCACAATTCTGGTAAAGATCCAGATGACTAGGAAATTTATAATATAATGTACACAATTAGGAATAACTCATGTATGAAGAAAATAAAATGCAGGGTTTTGGGTTAATAAACAAGCATCTCACTTAACTGGGCAGTAGAGAATATTTATTTTTCTTTTCACTTTCGTTGTTTTATTATAACCAATTTAGGTTAGGTGCTTTGGGGTGGGTCCCAAAAGGATGATATTTACGTAGCTGCTTTGTCTCATAGGGCAAGAATATATTTAAATTCTCTATGTTCAAATTTCTTTCTATTGCTCTTCATCTCAGTGCCATAACAAACAAACAGTTTTAAAAAAATAAGAAAAAACTTCACTACGTGAAATGAAATTCTATAATTTTACTTTAAAAGCACTAGAAATACTTAATGCACCCAGATATTTCAATATTTCACTTTCTCAAGAATCAAATCTAGATAAATAAATAAGGAACTTTCACTCGGGCTATTTATTCAAACTTTCTGGGCTATATAATCAAAACAAAATAAATGAAAAAGGCAAGAGAAAAAAAATGAGCCAAGAAACAATCAGCAAACCCTAATCATAAACCGAAAGAATAGCAGTGAATAGTGATGATAAACACGAAACACATTTTGACATGGGAATGTTAAACCTTAAAACGATCCGAATAGATGGATATAGAGAGAGAAAGAGAGACTTGTGGATTACGCAGTCATGTAGACTTGCTGGGGATCATTTAAAAAAACAATTTATCGCTTTTTGAAAAAATTTTGTTTAGGAACTTGAATATGAAAAACAATTGTTAAACTTGTTCTCCATGAAGATCCTGCACACCAATGTAGGATGCAAAAGTTTTGAAAGTACTCTCCATGTTGTCAATGGTTGCTTAAAACGGTAACCCAAAACATCTCAAATCTGGATTAATAAATAATATGTTTTTGGAACAAATTCTCAAAAAAAATTGTTTCTTTCAAAATTTATTTCAAACATTTTTCCCACCTGGAAAACCTACTTTTCTTTTGTTTTTTCTTCGCAACTACAAAATGAGGGTATGGAGAGCAACATAATGTGAATGCAAGTATAATTAACAGTCACATATAATTATAATTAATTATTAAAAGCCAAAGACCTAAAATCTTGAGGAAAATATACAAGCACAATAGATATAAAACAAAAATAAAATCAAACGAAGATATCACAAGAATACTATAAGTAAAACAAGTAAAAAAAATTAATGCTGTTTGTCTTTGTTTGAAATGAGAAAACGAACACTTCACCCCATTTTCTTGGCATTCAAATAATGAGTGGACTGAGAAAATACAAAATAAACTACATAAGGGGAATTTTACCCTAAAACTTCGCTTGAATGCCTTCTACACTAATCAACCCGAGTAGAGAACAAAAATGCGTGAATTAGGGTTCTCAATGCAAGATCCTGGAAATTAAGAGGATGGAATGAGATTGTTAGGGCTAAGGGAAATTTTTATCACAAAATCAGAAATCATGATAAGGGGGTGGGCAGTGGACTGGTATAGTGATAAATTTTATTTTATTTTTTTACCTTGGGCTTCAGCCCACTAATAGTTCCATCCTTGAGGATGAGCGCCATGAGTTATAATGCAACAGAGAATGCGGTGGCGCTGCAGAAGAGCCTCTCCGTTGCCTATAATCGTGATAGGCAGGCGAATATCATCACAGGTGAAACAAATTAATTTTGAGGCTCTTGCTCTAGGTTTTATTCCATACTGAGTAAATTTGAGACAAAAAGATTATTCACCGTCTTCCATTAATCCAATTGGTTCATTCAAAATCCTTTCCAAAAAAACTGTTTATGACCAACAAAATAAGACTGACTAATATCCAAAAATAACAAGCCTAGGGATTGTCATCCAGCTTATTTTAAATAGTTTTAAATCTTTTATCCTGTTAAAAACTGGACAGTATGCCATGGTATACGAAATTTCTATCTCTGCCCCACCTATACTAATTCTAGCCTTTTTTTTTTTTTGAAATTTTTTAAAATTATAATATTAATTACATTGAATTAAATACATTTTATAAAATAGGGCCAATTTCATTAAGACCATCCAGGTTTGAAATAAATATAATCAACTTCATTGATTTCAACTTTCATTACTTGGCCACCCCTATGGCCCATAAGTTTATTTTGTTTATCAAATTTATTTTTGGGAAGATTTTATATGAAAATATTTTAAATAGAAGGGTTTAATATTCTTTAAAAACAAAATTGGGGTAACCGTTTTAAAAGGGATAAATCCCAATAAAAATTACAAAATTAACATATTTCATTGAAATCAAAACACAAGTATAAAAACACATTTTAATAAAATACCCATAGCATTTGAATAGAAATACGAGGAATCGAACATTTTGTTATCGTCAAGGATTTCCATTCTTTACACTTTTATGAAAATTTTGTTCTATTCCAAACACAAGACATTGCAGTGCCAAGTGAATATTTATAAATGTTAATTTTTCATTCAATTTCTCAACAAAATTTTAGTCTTTAAAATTTAAATTTTACATATGAAATATATTTTCGAAAATAATAACAAATTTAATATACATTGATTTGTTGTATTTACATTTAGAAACGAAATCCGACTAACACAGTCTATTTTGGCTCAGCTCCACTTTAGCTGATGTGGGTCAATACTGTCAGGGCTATTTGGCCCGTATTCTATTCTACAATTGCTCATATCCAACTCAACTCCAATGCAGTCATATAATAAATCGGCCAATATGAGCCAAAATAATAAATATATTAAAATTAATATTAATTTTTTTAAATATTTTATAAAATGAAATTTTATTAATATTTCTATAATTTTAAATAAAACTATTTAAAAATTACATTCCGATTAATAAAAAAAAACCATATTTTTGAAATTAATTGTGAATCTGATTTTGAACAAAAATCTTCTTGATAACTTTCATATACATCATTTTGGGAAACTGATGATCCATCATAACTGTTCAAAATTTTAAGGAAAATCTATCACATCCCCACCAAAAGCTTTGTTGTTAACTCATTTGTGAGAATACAAAAGATAAGAACTTGGATAGAAGAAGCTTTGGAGTCATTCATATTTGCAAAGAACTATACTTTTCTCTTTCAAGATGTTTACTCCTACACATGCAGGCGGATGATAAAAACATATCTAACTATATATATTATACCATTAGCCAAATCTTCTTGGAATACCAACCAAAGATCTAAACAATTAAAATATGGATTCTTCAAACCTAAGAAGCATGAACACGGATACGGCCACAAAGATATTACACGGTGGGACATGACAAATTTAAAAACCAGATATATAATGCAAGGGATATTTGGTACAATAAGATAAAATAAAATAATTATCCTTACAAATATTGTCCTTAAAAATCAATTTAGATAATTAAAAGACAAGTGCTCAAACATTGTTTTCACAAATATTCAAACACAAACATAAGTAATACTAAAACAAAAGACTAGCATTTCCTTTTGAATCAAATTAAATGGCTTCCAGTTCAGGTTCATCAAGAAAAAGATCCGCAATCTAAAGAATTTCAGCATTCTCTATATCTACGAGGCCAAAACCATCTCCCAATGTAATTCACATCTTAGATTCACCTTCATATGGGCCAAATCGATTAAGTCAAAGATTGTTATGACATGGACCAAAACCTTAAATTTCTAAGGTCAACTCATTTTCATTGGCGACGAAATTATATGTGTCTAATTCTTTCATAACATGATAATGAACAAAGCTTGTCCTAACAATTTCAATGCTATATTGAAGCATTGGTGGGAAGTTCATGAAACAACCCAATTACTTCATAGACACATAAAATGCACTGGTTATTGATGGAATCACCACTGTAAAATCTTCCAAGCATGCAAAAAGTAGCATTACTCATTTGCTCAGCCTTTTCACCTTCATTTGAAAATATCTCTCAAAATATTTTTTTTTCTTTTCTTATTCCATATATCTCATGTGGTGGAACACGATCATGAGACTACAAGCCATTGTTGACTATAATACCTATGCTTGGTTATGACATACCTATAAAAGTTAAATATCATGAACTACTATATTTAAATTATCAAAGCCTACTATTTAAACTCTTAAAATTAACTTGGATTTAAGGAATGTAAAGGTGTGTGGCTTTTAGTCTATCTTTCCACCAAGACTCAATTCACATCAAACCTATAAGTATAATTCATAAAAACGATTCATAAGTTCAAATATAATTAAAACTTTCAATCAAAACTCAAATATTTAACTAATAAATCTTAATTATACTCCTTGAATTTTATGTGAGTTTTTAAATGGCTTCCTTCACTTTTCATCATCTAATCCTACCACCATAAATATTGTGAAGGTGGGTGGTTTATTTCACTGTCAATGAATCATATCTCATACATGGGAGTTGTAAAGCTGATGATATAACCCACATCCATCCAAAAGTCTTCTATTTAGGATTTGTCCTTACTTTTTAGTTTCGAAATCATCTTCTTTATACATTTCCATTTTCACTTATCACCACTGCTCCAAGCTCCTTTATTGTCTTAAATCGTTTACATAATAATAGTCAAGCAAAACATGTTTTGCCATCGAAAGTATCTCTCAACTTCAACTTGTAATGATTATTAAACATTGGATAATCCTATCACATGATTCATAATGAAATTTTGATGAAAGAGGCATCACTTGAAACTGAGAGATCCAACCATTATTGTTCCATCACATCATCATATCTTGTGGTAAGATTAAAAGAATATGTCTCTTCAAAGCAAGATTGAGAGATGGGGAATCCTTCATGACTGGGTTCAAAAGAGAGCCAAACTTTATTTCACAATGTGTCATGTTGTTTTTGGTGATCGCAATATTAGTTATAACTTGAACTACTTTTTGAGGACCAATCTCTTATATAGTGTTAATCAATAAATTAGCTATAAAGTGCTTGTCCTTAATCTCCCATTCACGCTTATTGTTTCTTTAAAAACATTAATCACTCTTTCCCATATCAAATTTCATGATAAGCATATGGTCCTTCTCGAAAGATCCTGACCATCCATCATCAAAAATGCCTACTCCTTTCTCATTCGATTGGTCTAAATAGATTCTCATTATTACTTTCTCCTTCCAATAATGTAGTTCTTAATGCATTAAAGTTCGTGGTCTAACTGTAGTTGGGACTTGCACTTTTAAAGGCACGAAAGCATAATAAGATTTATAGCAAAGTGAAAAGACAACCCCTAGTGTAAAAACATCCTAATATCCTATTGTCAACTATTTCAATGCAACTGCATTAATGCCTCTCAATTGATCCAATAAACCCCTTCTCCTTTGCTTTAAGATTAGATTGTTTCACCCTCTTGTTCACTTCCTCCACACTCCCTTTCTCGTATCTCAACTAAATTCTCATTCGTTACTTTAGTACAAGATGCAACCACAACCCTTTAATTTTTCAATAGGTGAGCCTTGACTCTATAATATGACCTCTATATTTGTTCACAAAATTGCATTGAAAAGCAACATTTCCTCCCTTACCCACTTCCCTCGCTCTCTCGTGACGCATCTCCATAATGGAGCATGGTCATCTTGATTATTCTATCGATCATTTGAAGGCCTAGAATTACTACTCATTGTATAATTTCAGATCATAAAAAAATAACCATACTGGGGCCAATTCAAATTATTTTAAAGCCCAACCAATCTAATTTTGGTCCATCCATACTAGTTAATTCCATAAAATTTGCATGTTTGCATTCATTGGGAAGTTCAAAATTAAATTATAAAACAATCATAAGTGAATTCATCGAATTAGGATACGAACAAGAGCCTACCCCCCCCACACACACACACAGACACACTTGTTCCAAGTGCCCCTTTCTCACCATTCGGAACAACTGCCCCTCTTACCATTTGAAACAAATTACGAAATTTCTCCAACGGATTTTCATCCTATAGCAAAGATGCCCTGCCGATGACCCATTTTAAGGTACATCCTTTCCCACCTTCCTCTCTTATTTTTTTCTTTCTTCTTCGTGTGATGACTGATGAGTTCATAGCCCTAATTTGAATTTATTTTTTCGATTTTTTTTGGGTGATGAGATGAGATCACAAATTCATGATTTGGGTGTTTCATGAGAAAAATGCAATTTTGTCGGTGAAAAAGAAGAAAATCATTGTCCTAAAAAGAAAAAAAAGAAAAAAGAAGAACTTACTACTTAGTGATGAGTTTAAAAGTCATCTATTTTCAGTCCATTTTTCTGATTGATTTTTTATATAAAGACCTGATTTATATGTAGAATATGGGAAGATTTCTACCAAACTATCACTGTGTTAGGGAATCTAAAAGAAAGCGCTAAATTGCAAGAAAAGGAGCGTAATATGACCCAACAAGATCATCTAATTATTAATAAACATAGGAGAGGCGCAAAAAGATTAAAAGATTTGATGTCGCGGGCTTTTCAAGAATCAGCCAAGTATTAAGGTTGCAACTACAAAGCTCCACACAAATGAAGCTGCATCAAAGACAAAACGAATGGGCGGAAAGGAACTCAAAGTTTGGCAACCAGAACGATGAAGAAGAGCATGGCGTCGCGACATCATCTATAGGTCGCCAGAATCAAACCCGCACGCTGGATATCGAGGTCGCGGCTAATCGCGCAAAGTCTACGTAAGATAAATAATTGATCACGGCGTCGCGACATCCGATGCAACGCAATATCAACATCAACATCGTCGCGACACCGCTTGCGGGCGAAACTAAGGTCGCGACATCATCACTGAAGAGAGCAGAAGGTCGCTACATCATTGGAATGGTCGCTGACATCGCCGTAATCGGAAGAAGGTCGCGATAAGACTGCCGCCGCGACATCAACTACACAGTAGCGAGGTCGCACATCATTCACTGGCCGCGACAACAATAAAGAAAGTAGTGATCACCACACACCCCGCTTCACGCGACATCCATTGCAAAGACGCGGAGGTCGGCACATCAGCGCCAGCCGCGATAACATAAGCAAGCAACAGAGGTCACACGATACCATACGCAGGTCGCGAAGATTCACTGTGATAGAATGGCACGAGCACATTAAGATGTCGCCAGCATCAAATGCAGAGATAAGGTCATGACGCTGTGAGTCGTCATGGGATGACGGGCTTCCACCAGCGACATGTCGCGATCTAAACAAAGGCTTCGCTGAATAAAGATCGACAAAAGAAGGTCGCGATAAGGATCAGGTTGTCATGACAAAGATCAACATATCGCCGCTAATCGCTACCCAAAAAAAGAGGGTGCATCGAAATTAAAATTCAACTTCTCGAACTTATAAATACACAAATTGCTACTCAAGGAACGCAGCTCTCCGGCGACTCGGAAGAGATCCGATCACAAGGCCTCGTATTTTTAATTTTCTTTTCTTTTCTTTTAATTTTTTTAGATTAGTTTGTATTTTCATTTTTAATTTGGATTCAACGTTAGTCAGAAGGTCAGAGTCAATGCGCATTTATATTTCTTCAATTATTTGCTCGGGTTGTTGAATTCCAAACAAATTTTGGATTTCGAACTACTGGGCTCGATTTACAAGGTTTTCTCGATCGCCAGCTTCAATGTATGGTGTAATCCAAAGATTTAGAAACCCAACCCTATCAAATGACGCTATTGTCGAAATTATCTTTCCCGCAGAAATTTTATTCATTATCACGAACTTCAAATATAAATCGACTTGCCGGCTTTATGATTTCCTAGAATCGGGATCCCACCGTCGGGCCTCCTATACTCATAACTGGTTTGTCTAAGCTCGATTTCCGTGTGAGGCCCTCCGAAAGGACACAAGAAGGCATTCCCGAGAGTGGATGAACAATTTCGAGGGCATGAGAATCGATATTGATGATCTAATGTGCTCTGCGGTAATTAAATCGATACATCCTCTCTTACTTGAAACCGAGAATGAGTTTGAGCGAAGTATCAATCTAAGCATGCAAGAGTTTGCTCTAATTCGACCGTGAATTCAATCCCGTGTTAGCAACGATCTAATCAAGGAAAGAATGATCTCGTTTCTAATTTTGAGGAAGAGGGTCCAAAAAGATAGTGTGTAAACCCATGCAATGACTATACAAAGGAGTTGTTTATACCCATGTTACGGGTACTTAAGCATTGAAAGAAAAATACCTTAACAAGGCTACCCGGATTAAAAGTAGTTATCAAGGCCACTATATTCGAGAGAAACAGTGAAGGTGAGATGATGAACGATGTGGTTTGAGAGATCCAAATACATCATCATATTCCTCGACTTAGTTTTAAAACTGGTGGTTCGCAAAGCAAAATTACCGTATAAGTCGTAGGGAATCGACTTTCACAATAAATTTTATTTCCAATGCTCTTCTTTATGCATAACCTGTTCAATCTAAATTTGTCATTTCATTATTTCAATAGTCATTCATTTGTTATTCATTCATATTATTTTTTGGGTTTTCATTATTTCGCTTTCATAATCGATTCAAATTGCCTATTAGAGTCCAAAACAGTATGAGCTTCGAGTAGTTGGATTTGAAAATTCTTTGAGATCTCGTGGATCGAGACTGGATCTAAATCCAATTTACTACTTGTTAGACCTGTGCACTTGCAGCATGATGGATCAAAACAACCATAACACAATGATTTACTCTTAATAAAAATGCTCTTAATGAATACAATAGTTACATAACACAAAGTACAAGTTGTTGGCATTATTGCCGGGATTAGACAATAGTCCTTTCGTAATAGTGTCATAAATTTCAGATATGTTCGTCCAACCAACACTTAGCACACCTTTCCAACGTCAGTTTGCCAAGTATCAACGGTCGAGATCCCGTAAATTTTCCAATCCTTTCTGCGGTGTGGTTTTTTTGTGGGTGTTTTTGAGAGAATCGTGTCTTTTACTCTTTGAGGAAGAAGAGCAAAAACCAAATTTAGGGTTTTTTTTAAGCCCAAAGAAGAAAATGGCCCATAAAATCTGTCTAAGTCGTGTCTAAGCTATGTCTAAGCCGTGTCAAGCCGTGTTTGAGACGTATCCAAGACTTACACTCCACAAGGTTGTTGTATCAATGGTTCATAGCTTCAAACAGATTGAAAAAGCCCACCCCACCCCCCCCACCACCTAAAAAAAAACAAGATGCACACTCAAACCTATAAGATTTGATTTCGTTGACAAGAGAGGGGGGTTGAATGTAGGTTTGGGTTGTAGGAGAAAGCAGGGGAAGGAAAACCCACAAACCATGGCGCACTACAGACGACGACAGTAGAGGAAAAGAAGAAGAGATCCATGGTGCACTACAGACGACGACATCGGAGGAGAAGAAAAAGATATTGACTTCATCGCCAAGAGGGGGCTAGATGTAGGTTTAGGTTGTGGGAGAAAGCAAGGAAAGGAAGACTGACAATTGGAGAAGAAAGTGGGTTTGTAGAGGAGAAGAAAGTTCGACTACTAGGGTTTTGAAAATTGGGGATAAGTATGATAATTTTGTATTTATATGTAATAAAAAAATTAAAGTGGGCTAATCGAGTTAGCCCAGCCCGAACCCTAATGGCCTATGGGCTTATTTAGGCCAACATTTTTTCAACCCAACTCTTCAAAATTTCGGGCTAGCCCATCCTCTTCGGGCTCAACCCATATTCGCACCTCTATTTACATTAGACCTCATGAAGTCTTAATAAAATCAACTTAATTAAAATATTATTTTATAACTTATTTTATTTTATTTTTGATAGCTAAACACACTTTAACTATAATATAGTAAATCATTCTCATTGTGACTCGAACCTGGACCCTTTCCTCCTTGTGTCATGATTTTTTGAAACGTTGAACGCTCTACCATACAAAATCCATGATCAGGATTGAATGAAGAAAATCATACAAAAATGGAAAGTATAAGCCATGATCAGGTGGATCAACACAGGAGACTCGACGGTCATGAAAAGTTTTGGAATCCAGTCAAACGCAGTCGCATCCAGTAGAAGATTGTGCTCAGAATACTAAGTTACCCTTGATAGTTTTTATAATTACACATATGAATTCATGATATGATCGTGTTCATGATTTTTGTGAATTTCACTTCAACATACATAATAACAATTAGAAAAATGGGTGGGTGTGTTAGGAAATTAAAGTATTTTCAAATTAATACTGCACCAAAAATCAAACAAAAAATAGGTTATTTGGTTCCTTTGACAATTCGTCAGAATCTAAATAAAAAGACCACAATAAATAATTTGAAGTAAATAAAATGAAAGCATAAGGAATTGCTATAGAAATTGTTGGAGAAATTAACGTGTTTCAGTAGGAAAACTGAAATAGAAGAATTACTAGAGAAATTGTTGTATTTCACTAGGAAAACTAAAATGAAGGAATTGATGTATTTCACTAGAAAAATTGAAATGACAAAGTGTAACATAAATAAAGAAATTTGAAAATTTCTACCAGAATGACTAAATTGCTATACGTGATTAATTGTTGATTGATTGGTTGTTAGTCCATTCCTCTTGAGAGTTCCCCTCCTTTTATAGGAGTCCTTTAAAAACTGATCAAGTCCTGTATTTTCTCCACTCTTCTCTACTATCACACTTCCTCAAGTAATTACCAATGTCTCCGTTAGGGAGACTTGCTCCCAAAGTTTTCTCCACCGCCTCTAGTAACTGTCCATATCCCCATTAGAGAGGCTTTCTCCCAAACTTTCTCTATTTTCTTGCCATGATCTCTTGAAAAAGTCTCATTTATCTTCCGTTGGCCAATCTTCAAAAAATTTTAAATTCTCAAAGATACCCTAGTCTTTTTACATGGGCTTTTCAACTGGGTTTAGACTTAATTCACTTGGATTTTTAACCATGGGCTTGGGCTCAAGCCTAAATAACTATTAGGTCATGCCAAATTAAATTTGGGTATGAACAATTGCCCCTCGCATACATTATGGCCAAGGGCCATATTATATGTATTAAAAACCTAAATATCCTTTTCTTGGCCTCATTCTCACTATGAGGCCCAATGTTCAATCACCACATGTACTATTTTGAATTTGAATTAAAATGGTCCTAAGACCTACTTTGTTTCTTTGACAATGGATACCGGTAACAGGTTAACGAGTATCCTAAATACTATATGTTTTACATAGATTTTTAGTATTTTTATGTTAATTAAGTGTCCTAATGCTCTAATTGTTCATCTTTATGATTAGATCAACCATTTGGTGGAATTGCAAGAAAATGAGCGAAAAATGGAGAAAAATCACCAAATTCCCCATACAACAAGCAGTGCCATTGCTGCATCGCGGCGAAGGTACTTTTCATCGCGACAAAGGTGTTTGGCGAAGACACTCTTCATTGCGACATACCTAAAGAATCAAAGATCGCAGGGCTCTGTCAAAGAAAGCCTTCACGCAATGAAGTGTCAGCCTTAACAACTAAATACTCAATTTTGACCTAATTTGAGAGGGCTTATAAAAGGAGAGTAGTGAAGGATAACACGGGGGGAATTTTTAGGAGAGAGAGGAGTGACGAGAGAACGCCTCTAGGACATAGTTCAGATTTAGAGGAGGAACAACTAACTCCCCCACCCTAGGGTTTCTCCCCTCTTGCTCATGACTTTGGGACCAGAGATGAGGCTTGGTTGTTGTCTTCAAGACTTGAGAGAATAACCAGGGAATTGGAGGAAGAAGACCGAGGACTCACATCATTATCCAACATTAGTTTCCCTTATTTCCTTTTTCTTATGTTTTAGCTTGATTTTGGGATGTACCAAACCTCTATTATGTTCTAACTTTGTAGTCGAGGGTTTTGGTTAATTTTGGATTTATTTGTTAATTTTCCTTTTTCTATTGTTTCTCTGTGATTGTTTATCTATCATCTACGCTGGGTTTCTATTTACATATTGATTTCTAGCTAATCTCAATACGGTGAGTGGTTCTTTGAGAGATATGAGAAGGGAGTAAAGAACTAGACATAGATGAATCAACCTAATTAGCCTGGTAGTGTAGAAATTATCTGTTATTATGAGGCGTATGAGCCTTTTGGATCTTAAAGCATTGTTGCTTATCCAAGTTGATACTTTTTTGACTTTTAAACTATCTAAACTCCAACTTGGCCTTTTTTACTACAAGTGCACAAATAAACAAGTAGTAAAGTGGATTTTGAAGTCCAGATATCGTACCCACAGGGATCTAAGGAAATTTCAAAGATTAAGTACTCAAACTACTCAAGGATATCACTATTTGAAATCCGATTTTTAAAATTGTAAACTAACTATTTAATAGAATAAAAATATTTGTTTTTTGGGCTCTTTTCTTTTCTTACAAGATTGTCCATATCTAAAACAACTAGAAACTTCTCTGAGATTGGGTAAAATAGTGGGAATGGAATTAGTAATGTGACTATTATTTTGCATTTTGTTCATAAACGAAATTGTTATGGGTTGAATCCTGGACTTGTCCAAGGGTATTTTAATGCAGTCTTGAAAAACCTTCAACCATCATACATTTCACAATTTAGACCACCATGTTCCAAAGCTAAGACTACATGTGTCTAAAAGTTACTTTAGATCCTGACTCTTTAAGCCTTGATAACTTCCAAACCAGACTATCTGTCTAATCTTTGCAGACCAAGTTGTTCATCCCCAAACTAGGTAATACAAGCCCCTCTAACATAATTAGTCCATCACTCTAGTAAATTAACAAATATATCCACTTATATTGACATAAACGAAGTATTTAGATTAAAATGAGACAATTTCTCAACATATTAATTTCATATACCAAGAGATCACTATCCTTAACTCCGGGAACACACCTCGCTATCACTTGAGAGGATCCTTGAAAGTAGGGGTTTAGAACAACTCCTTTGGTTCATAGAATTAATAAATCAAGCATAAGAAAATACACTTCTAAACCAATTATGTCAATTCAGGGTTCAAATCCACAACCTACATTAAATCCTTGCAAACATAATAATCATATAACCAATCCCTTCCTAGAAGGTGCTTAGCCTTCCATCACCAGATTACACATAACAATGACATAAACCAGTTCTTTATGATTATAACTGAGAAAATGAGGAAAAGGAATTCAAACAATGTTTTCTGCTTCTCTTCAAGTTCTGACAATAATGGACTTGGATTTCAATATTCTATCCCAAAACACTCAGCTCATATCAACTATTCTAAAAACAATTGTAGTTTTAATCTACTCAAAACCTCTCAATAAGAAAAATACTCCACAAAAACTTTATTTTTCTCTCCCTATCCTTTTGCCGCCATTCAGTGCCCTATCGATTCCTACCTATAGTCTAAAAATTGCAGGGCCAAAATTCTATGTAGATTTTGTGGACTTTTATGCAAGCCCACAAGATGATGTGTTGCGACATTCTAATTATGTCGCAACATTGTCTCTTTTCATCTGTGTCTTGGGCATTGTCGTGATGTTGTTGCGACACTCAATTTATGATTTTTCCTTTAAGATTGAATCAGACGGCTTCGCGACCTTATTTTGATCAGCCGCGACTCCCTTCCAATCTTGCTTGTGTCTTCAATGTCTTTTTATGACACCGCCGTGGATGTACAATCGCCGACTGAGGAATTTCCTGCCGTGACACTAATACATCTTCGCTGTGACATCAGAGTCATTGGGCCGGTCTTCAAGGGTGTCGTGATAATGTCGTGACATTCTTGCTTGACACTCCTTTTGAATGAATGTCACGACAAATTTGTGAGTGTCACGATATTGTTCAATTGTTTCTCCAGGGACTCTTCATGTTTGTGTCACGACATAAGTTGCAATGTCAAGACACAACTTATGTCATATGGCCTTCTGCTATGCCATGAGATATGTTGAGGTGTCGCGTCTTAGACTGTTTTCTCCTTGGTCCTTTATGCTATTGCAATAGTGATTATGTTGTTGCGACCTTCCTTGCTTCCTGCCTTAATCAATTAAGCACATTTTCTTGCTCTTTTTGCTTCTTTTGAAATTGATTCCTACAAAACAATAATTTTGGTGAAGATTCCATAAATTTGCATTGAATTAAGTATTAAGGCCTCAAATATGTATCCAACAATGGACTTAAATTCATATGAGTTTTATACTCATCAAGCATCCCCCGATACTCAGTTGAGTTTGTGATGCGTGAGCTCTATAAACACACACCGAACATTGGGAATTCAAATCTCTAATTATTAGAAGAATTGATGGGAGGCCATGACGCACAATGCTACGCTAAAACTCCGGGACCTCACTGGGGCCTCGGGAAGGCAAAAACGCGTCGACTCGACAAACCCCCGATGTGGAGCCGCCATATTAATTTTAGAAAGTTTGCTTTATTTATTTTACTAAGATTTTCTTTTATTTATTTTTGTAAAGTTTGCTTTATTTATTTTAGAAGATTTGCTTTGTTTATTTTAAGTTTTGTTTTATTTATTTGTAAAGTTTTCTTGGGGAGTCGTTGTAATTTAGAAAGTTTCTTTTCCTAGTTAAAGTAGAAGCTACTTTGATTTAGGAAAGTATGAGGCTATATATACCCCCATAATGTAGTCTTTGACAATCGCCTGCTTAATAATATTTTTAGATTTCTTTTTTAAGAGTAAAGTTCTCGTTTTATCTTCAAGTGATTCCTGGGACGAGTTCGTGGGCTTCATACCTTGGTGGATTCCTTGGTGGCGAAGTCTTTGTCCGATCAACCCGTCCATAGTTGATTGTGGCGCCTTCACTATCATCCATCTTGTGTGGATCGTTTCATTAAACCTAGGCAACTACCTTGTGCAAACTCACTTTCCATCACCATCTCATCTTTCTCTCTAAAACTTTCCATAACCATATTTTCAACTCCCAACCCAAAACTTTCCAAATCTTGTTCCATACTACCAAAACCTTCCTAAAAATACCCCTTTCCTTATATACCATAAATTCACCTTCTTAACTTAGAAAATTCCAAAATTTGTCCAATCTATTTTTGGCCTAAAGAAAACTACTCCTAAACCTATATTTTGGTGACTTACCTAAACTTCTGGATCATCCATCACGTCCCAACCTTGCATCAAGTTGAGAAGTAAAAGACCTAGTGTTAGTTGGTGAGTTATTTGACCTCGAGAGAGGCTAATAATTAAATTAGGCAAGAGTAGTCTTTGAGAGCTTCCTCAAAAGATAATAGAATGGAGCTTTTATTTAGATATAGAAGGATTGTCCAATTGCACCATAAACCCTAGAATTATATCATCTCTTGGTATCCCTTAGTTGAACATTCCATTAGTTAGATTTAGATTTCAGTAATTTAGTTTAAATTCTATTTGATCTCATCTTTGGCCATTTGGATATTAAAGAGGTATTCTAATTTTGGTACTTAGCATCCCCATTTTCCTCTAGACGATATTCATATCTTACACTTTATTACTGGACAAGGATACATCGCACAAATAAAATTTTACTTATTTATTCATGGTATCAGTTTATGCCTAATAAGTTTCAAGGCCACAGGAAATTATGTGTTTTATACTAATATCACCCTAAAGGTTTTTCGTACTTCTAAACATTTTTTTTATTTATTATTATTTTATTTGTTTTTGAGCTTTGACATTTCTTTTTGTTTTCTTTTTTAGGGGAACTTTTCAAGTTAAAACCACAATGGATCCTCCGCTACGAAGTTGACAACAAATTAGCTCTATTTAGTCAACAACTAAGAATGAGGCAATTGGCCAATGAGCATCAAAAGAGTGACAAATCAAGTGGTAGTCAAGTGTGGGAACCATATGCATTAATGGATTATGCTCAATATGAAGGTACCCCATACATGAGCGATCATAATTTGGGATGGAGCCATCACCCAAACATCTCATGGAACATAAGCTACACCACAAGTCCAAAGATCAAGCCTAGAAGAAAAAAAATGGCTCAATTTGAAAGAGTTCATGCTGAATTAGTCATGGAAAATGGTGAATTTAGAAGATCATACGAATGACTGATACTCTGTCAGGTTGTCAGTTTTTATCAAAAGGAGAAAAGTCAACCTCAAAAAGGGAGAATGACAAAAAGAGGTAAACTATGGCTGCAACTAGGAAAGAGTTCATGTTGAATGTGCAACATCTCTAAGTCTAACTCACAGCAACAAGGGCTCATGTTCAAATTCATCATTTCATTCAAGAGCGTAGAAAAGAGTAGATGACTCCAATTGGCCACTTTGTGACAATTTACATTTGAGAAAACACCAACAAGAGGAGAGTAAGACATACAAGAACCATGGACTAAATATATACAGAACAAGAGAAGAGTGGTTACAATTTTCCTTTGAAGGATGACACGAGAGCCATTATCCAACCTCGAGGGACTAAAGAAGGAAGTGTGAGCTACACGAAGATCACTACCTCGCGGATGATGAAAAACTTGAGAAATTCCAAAAAGTGGAAAATGATGCCCATATTTTAGAAGCCTTAGTTGTGAAGGAAGACAAGCCAACTTCCCTAGAATTATATGAAAAGATAAACGATGAGGCAAAGACTATCTCCAGATGGCTCCAATGGGTGAGACGTGAGAAGAGTTGAAAAATGTGAAGATCACTTTATTCTCAAGTTGGGAGGGAGTACCATTCAGTTGTTTACGAAATGGAAGCAACCATTGTGAACAAAAAAAAAAAAATCTAAAAAATATAATGGATTCGAAGACTATGTGCTCAAGTTAAGCCGGACATAGCAATATAGCCTCTAGAAGAATGAAAAACACTCATCATGAAACATATAGAATGCATTTTAAGATAATCTTATTAAAAAAGGGTAAGAATAGACTAAAAACAAAGCAGATTCTTAGGAGGTAACCCAAGTTTAATAAGTTTTCTTTCCCTTTTTCAATTTCTTAGTTAGTTTAAGTTTGTTTTCAAATAAATTCTCATGCTTGATTTTGTTTTTCCTTGTTTTAGTTTTGGATTTCAAGTTTTTAGAGATTCAAAGCTGGTTTTCAAGCTAAAGGTTGAAATTCAAGTCTAATAATTCGAAGCTTTAAAGAACCAAAGAGGAAACCATATTCCAAGCATCCTTCCATTTGACTTGTTGGGTCTAACCTCTAACACCTTTCGCTTTCTCCAAAGCGAGCCAATTCATCGGGAGTTAACTTCTGAGACATGATCAACCTTATTTCAAAAATCCAATTGTTGCATCTCCTTACCTTTTTATTTGCATGTGTTTTTCTTTCTTTCTTTGTCGGAGCTTAGGTCTCATATGAGTGAGTTTTGATGCCTATTGGCTAGTAGAAGCCGTCATTGGAACACAAAGACAGTGCGCAAGTGTAAAGTGGATCGACTCAAAGCTGGAAGGATTTGGAATCGTGGTGTTTGTTGTATGGGTGATTAGCTCTCTTCTCATGTTTTGCTTTTAGTCACTCCCTTATGCTTTAAGAAGATATTTCATGAATCTATCACACACACTGGGTCTCTTTGTATACTCGACCTAGACCCCTTGCCTTGGAATTTTAGCTAACCTCGGGGATTTTAACCCACCAAGAGGTGGATGGGACACCTAATCAAAATAGGATTGATATTAAGCCCCAACCAAAAAGAGAAAAAATGCAAAAATAATAGAAAGGAAAAGAAATATAAAGAGAATGCCAAAATAGAAGTGAAGACACAAGCGATCAACCAATCAAGAATCCACATACCGAGAGGCCTTTCTGGGGCTTAATGTCTGAAATAACTGGCCGGGAGTCATTGACTTCACTACCCGGTACATGGGATAGAAGATGGATGTTTCCCACAACCTAGGGCCTTTGAGTTTGGTTGAGTGTTCGGAGTGAAGTTTGAAGGGAAATTAATGTCTGGTGCCCTTAACCAAATGGTGGGGAGTCACCAATGGATCCTTGCTATAGGAACACTCATCTAAAATTTCTTTGCACTGGTTTTCTTTCATTTTTAGGTATTTTAGTACGAATAAAAAGGGTGCGTTCTTATCCTTTCTTAGTTAGTTTCTTCCAAATAGGTGAGTTGGAGTTTAAGTTTAAAATAGGAGCTATTATACACCGAGATCATGCTATAACTTGAGTACTTAGATTCTCGAAAGGTCATTGAGACTCGTATTTGATTTGCTTTGCTCACCTTGCTTTGCTTTGTCATGTCCTTAGAGAGTTTAATAGTTTAAGGATCCTAAATTTTGGTTGAAAAGGCTAATATTGCTAAATTATGTTCATATTGATCATTCCATTTGGCATCATATTATCATACTCATCTCATTCGTTAGTCTACGCTGCTTAATTTTTTTGCTTTTTTGTTAGCCAGTTTCCATGCTTGAGACAAACAAGAATTTAAGTTTATGGGTGCAATGAGTATCCTAAATACTCATTTTATCCTTATGTTTTACTTAGATTTTTAGTATTTTTATGTTAAATAAGTGTCCTAATGCTCTAATTGTTCATCTTTATGATTAGGTCAACCATTTGGTGGAATTATGCGAAAATGAGCAAAGAAAGAAGAAAAATCAGCAAATTCCCCATACAATAAGCAAAGTTATTGGTTCGCCACTGAAGGCAATTCTTCATCAGGATTCTAAGGTAGTTCGCTGCAACAGCGCACCTTCGCCAACAAACCCAAGAATTGAAAATGCTTGCTACGGGTTCATCATGGTAGTTCCTTCACGAAAGTAAAGCCGCCGCCCACAAATGGTTAACCCTATTTTGACCTAATTTGGGAGGGCTTATAAAAGGAGAGCAGTAGAGGACAACATTGATGAGTATACTTTATACTCATTTTATCCTTCTGTTTTTCTTACATTTTTAGTAGTTTATTATATAAATAAGTGATCTAATTCTCTAAATATTCAATTTTATGATTATGTCAACCATTCGGTTATATGGAGAAAAAACAAAGAGATAAAGCTCATAAATCAACAAACTACACATGCAGTTGCAGCTACTATGTTTTGATGTTTTCAGCTATAAGATGATCTCAAATGGCTACAATCTTTATACGGATTCATTAGAGACTTCCCAAGCTTTCCAAAGATACCTTATTCACTCAATTTGGACTTCAAATTGATCAAATGATGACTCTTGGAAGTTGAAGGAAGAATGGAAGAAAGCTCAAAAGTGACCAGTTGGAGAATTTTGTAAATTATGTCTTTATCGTCATTTCTAAATTTTTTTTAATGGTCATGTCTAGTTTATAAACTTCCTAAGCTTTCCAACGAATCCAAGATCACCCAAATCAAAGTTTGGAAGATAAAGTTATGGCCTTGGCAAGTTAGTGCAAAAATGGGGGAGTTGCAGCAATGTGGAGACGTCGAGAACCAATGTCGGGATGTTGCAAAGAGTGCAAAAACACTGCAGCCCGAAGTTGCAACGTTGCCAAACAACGTCGTGATGTTCGAGGTTGGTTTTGAGTCAATTTTTAGCCCATTTTGAGCCCATAATAAAGGGTTTTAAAGCCTCAAACCCTAGAAACACAAGGAGAACAATTTAGGTTTCAGCGGTGTTTCACCCCTTAGGAATCCAAGCTCTTTTGGAAGATGAGCACTAAGAAGAAGAAGGAAGATTGAAAGAGATATTTAGGCTTACCATCCAATTAGTTTATTTCACCCTTTATGTTTTCCTCACTTCTATTGTTGTATCTCTCTACCATCATGAACTAATTTCTAATCTAGGTTTTGGCTGTATTTTAGAAACGAATCTTATCTAATTGTTTATTTTCTTATTTCTATTGTCTATTTGTGATTGTGTATCTATTAATTCATGCTTGGTTGCTATTTACATATTGATTTATAGTTAATCTTAATATGGAGAGTGGTTTCTCATGAGATCTGAGAAGTGAGCGAGGAATTAGACATACATGAATCAACCTAATTGATTGGATAATAGAGATATTAGCAATAATTAGTTGTGGTTCTTTGATCTTAATGCATCTGTAATGCTAGGGGTTGAGTTGAGAAGTAAGAAAATGATGAGTCCTAAACTTATCTATTTTTATTCCATTTTTCTAGTATATTTTTGGAAGTTTATGACTCATTTTAATGTTGAATTATGAAATATTCACCAACTTTGTGTTTTGCAGGTTTTGAATTAAAAAAAAAGAAATAATTCCAGTAAGAAAAGCTGAAAATTGGCTAAGGCAGAAATGTCGCAACATAATTTCAAGGAAACTAACGGAGCTATGTCGCAACAAGAATGATATGTCGTAACAAAGAAGAAGCTGAACTCAAAATTAGAAGTGAAGATTGTCGCGACATTTCACAATTTTGTCGCGACATAATATGAGAAGAACTGAATGATAAATGTTGCAACAAAGAAAGTGAATAAGCTGTGGATTTAGTGAATCGTAATATTTAACTTCGTCGACATTCTTGTTCGTCAGTGACATTCCTTTGTTCTGTCACGACAATGTTCCAAGAAAATGGCAGTAGAGATCTATCGCGACATTTTACAACTATGTTGCTACATAGAGAGCTGAAAAGGGAAGAAAGAATATCACGACAAAACAAAACAATGTTGCGACAGAAAATGGTAGAGTAATGAAACAAGTCAAGACAAGTTGTTCGCGACAAGGGTTTTTATGTTGCGACAAAGTATTTAGCAAATGACAAGAGCAAAGTAGGAAGTATGTCGCGACATTTTCAAAGTATGTCCCGAAAAAAAGTTCAAAGATAGCATGACAAAGCAAGAAGGCTATGTCGCAACAACCACAACAAAATGCTAAGGGAACAATGTCGCGACATAAAATTTATTGTTGCAACAAGCATCGATGAGAACAACAGAAAGAATGTCATGACAAAGATGAATTATGTTGTGACATAAATTGAAGAGAATGCTCCTAAAAGAGAATAGAAGACTTTCACAACACAGTCTGAGCAAAAGAGTTCATTTATGTCCGGACATTTCAAAATTATGTCGCGACATAAAACAAGCTGAGGGAAGAGAAACTCTGTCGTGACATAGAAATTTTCTGTCATGACACAATCAAGAGCAGCAAGAAGGAAGCTTTGTCGTAACAAAGCTTTAATGTCACCACATACCATTCGAGCATTCAAGCTGCAAGGCCAAAAGAAATGTCGCGACACAAGACACTCTTGTCGCTACAATTACAAGACAAATTCAGCAGAACTTTGTCGCGACATGATTATAGGAAAAGGCATAGAAGGATGTCGAGACATAACACTGCAAGCCACGACAAAAAGCAGGAGGACAAACAAAACAATGTCATGACAAAGATGCCATTTGGGCTAGATTTTTGGGGATCCATAATTTCAGCCTCAAAGTGCGGCCCATCATTTGAAAATCTATAAATAGAAGCACTTGGGGCACTATCCGCAGCTTCCGCCAAACCAGGAACTTCTAGGTAGTTGGAGACTCCTTTGTATATTTTTTTTCTTTTATTTCTTTCCCATAAATTTAATTTTAGTTGAGCTTTGTAGTTAGTTTGATTTTTTTTTTTTTTGCGAGCAAAGTGATCGTGCTTAAGTTTGAGTCAGGGGTTTATTTTCAAATTTTAGTTTTCTTTACTATCTTATTTGAATGGAATCAGGAAAATTTTATGGAGTTAATTTATTTCAGTTCACTTGCAATCTCGGTGAATTTGCCTGATGATGAGTCAAAAACTCATTAAATTTTTAGTCCATTTTTCTGATTTTTATTACAATGTAATTGCTTGTTTTTATGCAGAAATATGTACTATTTACCAAATTTATATTTTGCAGAAATTTATAGCAGAAATGAAAATTCCAGTAAGGATTAGAAGTGAAAGCAGTTCAATGGCCAAGGTGAGGTCGCGACAGAGAATCGAGGTCACTGACGAGAAGTCATACTATACTGAATGAAAAGCTATTATGACAAAAGAGAAGGCCGAGACGTAAAAGCGGCTTCAAGGAAGGATTTTTGCGCTCGCAGTACCATTCTGAGGTCGCAACACCGAAGGAAGACAACTATGGTTGCAACAGATAATTGAGGTCACGACTATGAATGGCTGACGACTAAGCTTACAAGGTCTCTACTAGGCAATTTAAGGTTGCAACAAAAATATAAGTTGGGGACTCCAATCAAGGTCACGACCAAGTATTTATGTCGCGACTACATTTAAACAACTAGGACAAGAGCATAATGAAGAAAGAACTATCTGGCCACGACACACTTTCTAGGTCGTGACCAGAAAAAGAAAATGAATTGATGGGAAACTGTTGTGAGTCAAAAATGAGGTTGCGACAATATTGGAAGAAAGAACGGTCGCGACATGCTTTCGAAGTCGCGACATGAATTACAGTGATTAAAGAAACTACTTGGTCGCGACCTAATGTCCACGTCGCGACAAGAAAACAAACAGGTTAGTAATTGAAGTCGCAACTTGCATGAGGCGTAACCGATGTGATGTCGCAACATGAAAGGGAAGCCGAGACCGTGGATCAAATGGCTAACACAGTCGTGTCGCGACATAGAAATGAAGTCGCACACAAAATACGTAAAAAAGGAAAGATGTACCTGTGTCGTATACACAAAGAATCAGGACGCCGACATCAACTCGCAACAAGAGCAAAAGGAGAAGTGCAAACTATTCAAACAAGGACATATTTTTAGGTCACGACCAATAAAAGAAGCTGAATTAAGAGGAAACTATTGAGACTAAGAAGTGAGGTTGCGAAAGGATGGGGAGAAATGATTTCACGACATGCTTTTAAGGCCGCGACATAGATTTCAACAAGGAAAAGAAACGACTAAGTAGCAACCTAAAACCCATGTCGCGACAAGACAATGAACAGACAAACAATTTCAAGTTGCAACTTGCCTCAGGCAGAAAACTAGATGTGATGTCGCGACATGAAAGGGAAGTTGAGACCAAGGATCAAAATGGCTAACAACAGAAATGGTGTCGCGACATAGAAATGAAGTCGCGACCTGAAATCTGAAAGGAAGAACGGTGGTCGCGACAAAGAATTGTAATTAGCGACATCAAGCTACAACAAACGAAGTGATAAGGCAACCATTCAGTTGCGACATATTTTTTAGGTCACGGCCAATAAAAGAAGCTGAATTGAGAGGAAACGGTTGAGACTAAGAAGTAAGGTTGCGAAAGGATGGGGAGAAATGATTTCGCGACATGCTTTTAAGGTCACGACATAGATTTCGACAAAGAGCGACTAAGTCTCAACTAAAAACCCATGTCGCTGACAGAGACAATGAGCAGGACAAACAATTTTTAAGTGCAACTTGCATGAGGGCGAAAACTAGATGTGATGTCTAGCATGAAAGGAAGAGTTTGAGACGAGGATCAAAATGGCTAACCATGAAATGGTATCCGCGACATAGAAATGAAGTCGCGACAGAATACAAAGGGAAAAAACGATGGTCGCGATAGAAGATTGTGAATTACGTGACATCAACCTAAGAAGAGAAAAAGTGATAAAGGCAACCATTCAGTCGCGACATATTTTTTAAGTCACAGCCAATAAAAGAAGTCGAATTGAGAGGAAATTGTTAAGACTAAGAAGGGAGGTTGCGAAAGGATGGGGAGAAATGATGTCACGACATGCTTTTAAGGTCGCAACATAGATTTCAGCAAGGAAAAGAAACGACTAAGTTGTGACCTAAAACCCATGTCGCGACAAGACAATGAACAGACAAACAATTTTAAATGCGCGACGCAGGAAATTTGTGACCAAGAATCGGTGGCTAACAACGAAATGGTATCGCTGACGTGGCACGAGGAGTCCGACATAGAATGCATTAGAAAGCAAGACAACGAATTCGCCCAACATGGGCGAAGTCATAACACAAAATTTATTAAGAATTCGAATGGCATTAGTCATGATAAAGATCAACATAGCTAGCAACATAAATGAAGTCACAACATACTTTTGAGGTCGCGACAGGAATTACAGTGATTAAAGAAACTAATTGGTCGTGACCTAATGTCCATGTCGCAACAAGAAAACAAGCATACCAATAAATTTGAGTCACGACCTGCTTGAAGGCTCAAGACAACTTAATGATGTCGCAACCTAAAAGAGAAGCTGTGACCAAGAAGTAAAGAGGATGACAACATAAATGATGCACGACATCGAATCGAGGTTGCGACACAGAAATGTAGTAAAGGCAAAAAGAGCCAGGTCGCGACATCGAATTGAGGTCGCGACACCAATTCCTAGAAACAAGAAAAGGGGGTCACAACCAGAGTTCTTAATGCTGACAACTAACATGGTCACTACAAAGAATTCATGTCGCGACCACTAATCAAATGCAACATAAGAAACAAGTCGCAATAGAAAACATCAGGTCGCAGCTCAACAATTGCAAGAACAAAGTGAAAGAATGTTAAACCAAATCACTGAGTCACGGCCGGACTTGTGGACCAGGATTGGATTTCATGGCGACAGTTCTTAGATTCATGACCTAAACAGAGGGCTATGCCATTTATTTTAGGGAAATCCACCTAAAGCCTTGGAATTAGGCCCAATTTCTGAAAGTTATAAATAAGCGTACACAATTTTAGTAAATTGCTTCGTTTTCCCCTAAACCCATTATACGGGAGGCGAGGAAGACTCATGGCACTCTTTTGAATAGACTTTTCTTTTCTTTTTCTTTTTTACGGATCGGAGCGATGTCTGATTGAATGTAGAAGGCGGTTGTTTTTCATTCTCTTTTCCAATTACGACCTAGAATCAATGAAGTTCGAACAGATTAGGTGATTTCTTGATGAATTATGAATTCACAGTGGATGTTCTTGATCAATGCTCTATTGATGATTGTGATTACATGGTGAGAAGCATAGCTTCCATTGGAATAGACCTCTTTGTTGAGATTCACAGTTTTCTTGCTTGAATTGGAAGGAATTTCCTGAAATTTGGATTTTGATTTATTTGATTGATGTTGTTGGTGAATTGAGTTGTTCCCAGTAGTACCGAATACCATCTCAAGGATTGTTTCTTACTCTGATTTCCTAGGAAACCTCGGTGACATAGAGATGGAGATTCTGAGAACTCAGGAACATCCTAACTTGTGGGTATGTTAGACTATCATTGAAGAGCAGGAGCTACGAGAGTTCATTGATAAGATTTCCTATTCACTCATAGTAGAGGTTGAAGGGAATTATTTATCAATTTAACTCATTAGAGATTTCACTTCAATCTGTTGGATAGATCTAGATCCCATGTTAGCTGAGATCTAATCAATGAGAAAGAAAAATCCATCAAATCTAAAGGATGAGTCATCAACCATTTTGTAGAAGTTTTGCAATGACCGGACTTGGTATCTGAAATCTGCGGAGTCTTAAGAGAGGAAATGGGTATGAAGTATTGAAAAAAATACCTAGATCTTATAAAGAGTGTTTGAATACATGCTTGATTAGATCGCTGCTTTGAAAGAAGAAGGAACCTCTAATTAGTGAATAATGGAGAAATCCAAGTTGCATTAATAGGCATCTTTGACAAATCCAAATCCAAAAATCAGGATAGAAAGAATTAATGAATTAAAATGCAGAAATTGACTGTTCCACAACAATTTCATTTCAGTGTTCATTTCTAGCAGAGATCTGATTTAGTCCAATTTATTTGTTAGTTCAATTCTAATTTTATTTTCATTAGATGAAAGTAATATAGGATTATCTTGTCTTTTAAATTCCAGTTTTCAAACTATTAAAAGGAGGTTCAAATAGTGTGGATCTTGAGTAGTTAGGGTAGTTGATTTCAACATTCTTATCAATCTCTATGGGAATGATATCTGGACTTACATCCAATTTTTACTACTTGTATGTTAGTGCACTTGCAGTGTCATAGACTAAACCCATTATTAATTCCAGAACATAAAATCAATTTTATTCATTTTCAAACAACTCTATTCAACTTTGACATAGATGAAGGAGAATTGTAAGGCCCCTGTATAAGTGTTAAACTGAGTGGTTTAGTCTATATTTTCATATACTAACACCTGATCAGTTAATCACCATTATTTGTAATCCAATTTTGAAAGACTGAGCTCCCTCTAGGAATGGATCGATATTAATTATTGTTTTTTGCTCTACTTGAAAGAACTTCATAGTTCGAAATCTTGCATTTATTTAATTAGTGTTGTTCTTGAAATTAATTATTCTGAATATTAGTAGCGTGTACAAAAAAAAAGTATTGTATCTTGCTCTAATTTCTAGGAGGCCCTATGAGTAACACAGGGATGAAGATTCTTGAGAGTATGGAGCAGTTACTTAGAGGTATGTTAGACTAATATTATGGAATTAATGAACTCTGAAAGATTACTTCGATAGATCACTAATTTACTCTTGGTGTGAGAATAGTTGGATGATGTATCAATTCAATTGATCAGAGGTTTCTCCTAAGTCTAATGAAAGGATCTTGATCCCGTGTTAGCAGTGATCTAATCAAGGAGATAGAGAATTTTATCATATTTGTAGGATGAGATACCAATTAGATTGAAGAAGCTTTGCATTATCCTGTCTATGGGGGCAAATATTCTTCAGTCCTAAGAATTGAGTGTGGAGTACTGGAAAGGAAAAATATCAATTTAGAAGAGGATTCTGATCTACAAATGTGATTAGATTCATGTGTCTTGAAGGAACATGGATTTCTAATTAGTGGAATGTATGGTGTATGGAGGAATCCAAACTATACGACCTTGCATCTTTGACAAATTCAGATTTCAAACTCATGACTGAAATATGTTATAAAAGATCTGAGAAATTGATAATTGCTGCTTGATCTATATCGAGTGTTAACTTACCCAGTGAACTTTTCAAATCCAAATATTTTGAATTCTTTATATAGAGTTACAAAATTTTAATTGATCTTACTTTCCTTTAGTTTAAACCAAATCACTTTTAACTTTGGAGTTCAAATGTAAGGATCTTTAGTAGATGGGGTAATTGATATTTAGATTTCTCATCAATCCTCGTGGGAAAAATATCTTGACTTAAATCAACTTTTATTACTTGTATGACCTGTGCACTTGCAGTGATCTAGACCGAAGCAAAATTTTAAATGAAGCCTTCTCTTATAAGGTAGACAACATATTTTAATATCTTTAGTCAAGAAGTTTTTAGTGCCATTGTCGGGGACTAAATAGTCTCAGGAGGCCGTGCTAATTACTTGGTCAGTTTTTTCTTCAACAATTAGTCAGTTTTGGTCTATGTTAAAATATAAGTTCAACAAGTTTTTGGCACCTTTGCTGGGGACTGAATAGTCTTAGGAGGCAGTGCTAATTACTTGGTCAATTTGGTCTTCAACAATTAGTCAGTTTAGGTCTATGTTAAAATAATAAGTTCAACAAGTTTTTGGCTCTGTTGCTAGGGATAAAAAGGAGAGTTTAAATATCAATATTCCAACCAAAGAGAGAATTGCTAATTTAGACATTTTTCTATGTTTTATCAAAAATTTCAGAAAATTACAAAAATAGTTTTAACTGTAGTAGCTAAGAAAGCTACTAAAAATATTTTATGAGCTTAAATTGATATAGTTGTTTTCCACAAATTTCATTTGATCTTAGTGTGTTTCTATTTCATGAAGATCTTACATGCATAGAAAACCAGAAGCAGAATTGCTACCTTTGGACACAAAAGTTGGAAAGAACACTGAGAAATCTGAGAAAAGTAAAAAGTGTTAAATCAACAACTATGGCAAAGTAGAGATAGATACGACATTTGATTCTAGAAGAAACAATAGCAGAGAGACCTCAGAGACAAATGACTATGGAGGATTTTTGGAGACCAGTCATTCAAGATGAACATTCTACTATGAGACAACCTGCTATAGAGGTCAATAATTTTGAGCTAAAGCCAACTTTAACCACAATGGTGTAGCAACATCAATACACTGGGCATCCTAGTGAATATCCCAATGAGCATATGGGATGATTTCAGCAAATGGAAAATACAGTGAAGTTGAATGGGGTGAGACCTGAAGTGATCAAGTTGCAACTCTTCCCTTTTTCACTGAGAGAGTGGCAGCCAATTGGTTTGAATCATTACCATATGGATCAATGAATAATTGGGAAGAATTGGTGTTGGCTTACATGATAAGATTCTTCCCTCTTGCCCTCACTTCAGAAATGAGGGGGGAAATCATAATGTTCAAACAAGGAGAGGATGTAAGTCTCTATACTACATGGGAAAGATTCAAGAGATTATTGAAGAGGTGCCCAATGCATGTAATTGGATGGACATTTTTTATCACTCTATGAACTACACCTCCAAGGGTATAATAGATGCAGCCAGTTGTGGAGCATTCAAGAGGAAGAGTGCAGAGGAGGCAAGACAACTGATTGAAGATCTTGCCGTCACAACTATAGACTCATCGAGACTGAGAAAGTATGTGAAATTTGAAAGGAAGTGGGGTGATAGGAAACTAACGAGGAATATTGCCATAGAATCAAAACTCCAGTCATTGATGAACAAGATGAAGGAAACTAAGAAAGGAGAATGCATTCAGCACATGAAGTGGGAACAATTGAAAGAAATGGCTTGAAGAGTAGCGAAGAAGGTGCCCTATGAGGGTCCACTATCGAGTTGAGAGGCACAATTTCTCAATGCTAATAGAGCTTAACTTTAAGCCAAACCTTAACTTGCTAACTCACTACACACGGCCCTTTCAGGAACCATGAGCCAGAATTTCTCATATGAAGGTGGAAACCTGACAAGTCTAGACCAGTCTGGGGTACTAACATGATATGCTCCCATGAGTTCAGGAAATTGACATTTAGCAAGGAAATGGAGGAAAGCGTAAGGAAATGAGGACCGGGAGATCTCATTCTTTGAGATTTAGTCTTGACATTCATAGGAGAAAAATAAGAAATTTTGCTAGATATTCTTAAGTGAAATTTACTTTGAACTTCCTGACGTTGAAATAAACATAAATGTGTTTAGGAGGCCAATACTAATGCATCGTTAAAAATGCGGAGCCTGATAGAATGGTATTTTAACTGTGCAAATCAGTCAGAGGATGCCTTACCAGAGTGATGAAAGAAGAATCTGAGGTTGTGTATGTTTGAGTGAAACTCTGAGGTGGAAAGAGATAAGCGAAGAAAGAAAAAGAAGAAAGGCTGAAAAAAAAAAAGAAAAGAAGAGGCGGAAAAAACAAGCAGTTGACGGTTTAGATTAGGTACATGAAGAGATTGATGAAGAAGAGGTGGCGGCAATGGGTGGAGAAAGGAGGAATTGTATAAAGAAAAAGAAAGGAAAAACAAACTTACAACATGTTTGTTCTTACTAAAACTTCGAAAGCAAAAATGGAGGAATGATTCTCTCTAGATTCTTGGATGTCTTCCAAAAGAAGACAGGATTAATCTACGCACAGGCGTTTGCCTGGGATACCCTAGCTATGCTGATTGCAGAAGGATTCTGAGTATAGAAGAAAAATTTTGGAAGAAAAATGGTGAGTGAATTTGAAGTAGCCTTCCCTATATATTATCAACAAATCAGGAAGGAGCTTGCAAAGAAGATTAAGGATCTGCGACTTCACACCATTCAACCTTTTGGAGTTTTCAGATTAAAGAAGGCTTTATGTGACTCAGGCAGCATCAACTTGATGCCATTGTCGATGGTTAAGAAGAAGACTTAATTTAGGAGTGCTTTTTCATAAAAATTGGAAAATTCTGTTTTCCTTGTGGACTTTGTAGTTTGGATGGAGGAAGATACACAGTTCAATTTATGCAGAAGACCTTTCTTGGCCACTTGAGCCTTGATAGATGTTAAGGGAGAACTCACTCTCTCATGGGGTGGGAGAAAAGAAGCAATACACTTCAATTTAAGCAAAGCAGAGCTGCGGTTTGGCGGTGTAATCTGAATGTAGGCTATGTGGCTCTGTGGTTCCCATCGGTCTTTGAGGCGACGTTTAGTTGTAATTTTCAAAATTCAATCAATGAAAATGAGATGAATTTCCAGTATCTTGATGATCTTAATTTTAAATGGCTAAATTCTAGTTTTGATTTAAAAGAAACAGTCTTAAGTGTGAATAAGAACAACCTAGAAAAATGCAGCAATGAAGAGAAGAATGAGAAACGCCATAAGAAGTTCGGAAAGGTTAACCTTGAAGGAATTACCCTTACATTTAGTATGTGCTTTCTTAGAGCTTCTGGAAAAAACCATGAACATGTTGTGTTACTCTAGCTGCATTAATTAGACATATGAAGAACAAAAACACAGCTAAATTCTCGGAAAATACAAGGACGGTTGCTTGGTCAATAGAAAGATTTAGAAGAATTCGTCCTTCTATCTTGCATGCACAGATCCTTTTGGAATAATAAAGACTTCCATTGAACATCAAGAAAATACAAATCTGAGTAATGAAAGAAGTTTTCTATAAGAATACTAAAATGGTACGAATCACAGGTTTCTTCTGCACAAACTCTCAAACGACTGTAACACAATATTATATGTTTATTATATTATATGAAGTAAGGATTTTGAGCAAAATGCAACATGCCCTATGATATTTTAAGTGTGATTAAGATTGCAATCTTGTGGTTGGTTCAATTAGAGGATTAGCAAAGTGTGTTAGATTGCATTTTATGGCATGTAGGTGATTATGCAATTAGGTAAGTTTTAATTAGTTTTTTGTTCAGGGTTTGAAATTAAGTATGTCTTGAAGGACCTTTGAAAAACTTGTTAGTGGAGAGGGACTAAGTGCAATATCTCTTGTGAGCTATGGCATCATGAGGCATGACACCTGAACATAAGTGGGAGCTCTTGACACATGGCAAGTGCATGAGAAGAACACCATGTGCCAAGTAAACAATTCCTCTTGGTTTTGGATGCTAAGACCAACTTCTTGCTAGGAGTGGAAAGACATGGAATTTTAGGTGAGAGAGGTTCTGTGAGAGAGGCTAGGAAGGGGAGAAAGGCACAGTGAAGCTTGGTTTTGCAGTGGAAAAGTTCACTAGGTATGTAAACATGATCTTTGGGGCGCCTTAGTTTTATTTCTTATAGTTTAGTTTATATTCTTGGGTTTGTTGGGATTGCATCCACAGTATTTCTCGTTTGATGAAAGGTGTGTTTGGTGGAAGCCTAAATTGTAAAAGACCAGTTTGTAAGAAGATTGCGTTGTCGAGGAGGGTGCTGTCCAGCTTTCATGACCCCATGACAGTGTTTTGGCCAGGGGTTGGCCTAAAGAACTCAGGCTGGATGATTCCAGTTGGGAGAAGGAAGCCCAAGACCTAGACCTTAGAATGTCTAGAAACAAACTTTAAGAACTAAAGCTACCATAAGACCCTTGAATTTGAGGTTGAAAGTCAGGTCTGATTCTGTCCCTGTTAGGCTGATTCTGTTTTTGAGTCATATAAAGATTGGTATATTGAGTCAAACTAGTGATTCAAAATCCTTATTGAAATGAGACACATAGAGTAACTTCATGAAAAACAGGCCCAAAATTACTGGCTCATTTGTTCCCATAATAATTTAATCAAGGTGAAGAAGGCACAGGTGTCCTGAAGCTTGATCTCAGAGGTCATATTGCAAAAAAAACTATAACTCTTGATTTGAGGTCCGAATGACCTGATTTAAGAGGCACAATGGGAAAGCAGAGATAGAGACTTTTGGTCAGAAAGACCACAATATAGGAACCAAAAGCGCATGTATGGCTAGTCAAAAGAGTGTGGGTTGAAAAAAAAAAAAGGATCTTGAGACCGGCTGAAAAAAGAAAAAAGGGGGTGCTAAGTGTTGTGTGTCTTTGTTTGTGTTACCCTAATAAGGGGTGTTAAATGTTGATAATCTTGTAGTGTAAAAAGAAAGGGGAGTGCTCTTGAAGGATCAAGGTTTATGTTGGTAGGTATATGCGGGAATATGTGTGATTCGAGTGGTGAAGTAGTAATATAAACCAATTCTGGGTAATTTTCCCAATAACAACTAGGATTGTTTGAGGCTAAGAAATCTTATGACTTGTTAATTGCAAATCCTTTAAGGAGTAGCTGGGTTTTGACTTCTTGGAGGCTTGTGGATTTTGAATCAAGGAATGTAGGGGATTAATCTCTCCTGCTTATACCATGGGTTTGAGCCAGAAATTGTGATCATTCCATGCTCGAATCAGGGTGATTTAATGATATATATAAATGTGGTATATTTTTATATTCATGAATCTTTTTGAATTAACTAAAAATATGATGTTTAACTGGTGGATGGAATGCTTCTAGAAATGTTTAAAGACATATGGTATGGATCGGGTGAGAGTCCCTATCAGATGGGAGTGGACACCGGATTGCGACTGGGTCCCCGGCAAATCCTGTAAAGGCTCAAGCAGATTCACTGATGTGGGGCATATCCTGTAAGTCCCAAGAATTTGTCAGGCGATGTGGGTACATCCCCGTAGTAAGTCCCAGCATTGTCGGCAGCCTCGGGGATGATCGGCGTCCCCCGGTGAAAGCCCAAGAGTCACCTAATAGGCAGGGTCGGTAGATGTTGGGTGGTATCGTATCCATTCGCTTTCCCACATCAACTTATTAATTGAAATGCTCATGCTCGCGATGCTTGAAATTATTTGTATTTTGAAATGGCTTTACGCGCTGGCGAAAGCTGTGGATCACTTACCTGAAGTTGTCATCGATCCCACCCTCCCATTATTCTCCACCTTTAGATGCGGCTCACATCACCGCATGACTTAGAGCTGACTATATGTGATTGAGGTCAGAATTAGCACAAAATTTCTTAAAGATGCTTCGGTGGTCGCATACATTTTGAGAACATCATGTTGTGGTGTCTACAATCGTATATTTTGGACAGTTCATATCGATCATGGGCACATGGTCGATATTTCGCTACATTAGTTTGACACTTTGTAGAAAGTTTTGGGATTTTCAGGTAAATATTATTTTCGATCAAGTGTAAGTGTATAATTAAGTATTTGAGATCATCTCAGATATATATATATAGTTTTATAGGACTCTGAGTTGGTTTAATTACGCTTTAGCGACATTCATGGAGTTTCTTTGACTCCGTGTTTTCAAGAAAATGATGCTCAAGATAAGAAGAATAGTAACCCCTTTATGCAAAGTGCGGACTTTAAAGAGTCCAAATAGAGACCTGGTCAAAAAAAGATGGTAAATAACAAATCACACTGGAAATCGTAGTGGCGACAAATGCTGGGGTACCAGCCTATGGTTCCTAAAAATGGTGACCAATCGATCGAACAGGAAGAAATGGAATGACCTTATAAGAACCCTGTGACAGGATGGAGGGTGTGTATGATCACAAACTAATTATCTTATAAGAAAGAATCATTATCTCTTCACCTTCTCATCACCAAATGCTGGACAAAGTTACCGTAACCTGATTACTTGTTTTTATGAGAGTTCGATATAACTGGGATTGCACAAAGACCCAGATTCCGTGAGAAGACTTATATTTATACGTCCCTTTATGGCACCTTCGCTTTTACAGATGCCATCTGATCATGCATGCTCTCGCCACTTTTCAAAGGTGTACCGATGGGTCATGTTTTAGATTTGGCAGAAAGGTATTATGGGTATCCTTCATGACATTCTCAAGATTTATCCATGAGAATGCTGTGTGCTCAAACAGATTTTATATGCTAAGACAAGACTAGCTTTGAATCGAGAAAATGTCATTTCAAGGTAATAGAGGGCATTGACTTAGGCACAAGATTTACACCCCGGTTAGAAGTAGACCAAGTGTATTTATCATGAAAACCCTCCCCGCTAATCTTACTAAATAACGAAGGATATTTCCTTAGATTATGCCAGGCTTTACAGAATTCATGGTGACTTCGCAATCTCTAGACCATTATGCAACCATTGAAAAAGACAAAAAGTTTTATCTGATTAATCCACAAAGCCGCAGATTCAAAGGTAATTAAGTCCATGGTTATAGCTCCCATCATGGTAACACCCGACTAGAACAGGAGTTCTAAATACGTGATGCCACCGACTATGCAATGGGATGATTAGACAAAGAAACCAGAAGATATTCGGGGCGCCATTTTATGCTGCCAAAATCTTTCACCAGAAAAGAATTATCTACCAGGAAATGAGATGTTTGTGCAATGGTGTTTTGCTTGTGAAAAATCGTTTTTACGGTTAGTCAGTCCATGTTAAGGGCATTAATCGATTATGTCGCAATGAACATTTCATTGGCAAAGAAAGATGCCAAACCGGCATCGATCGATGGATGCTTTGAGGGAGTTCTTTATATAGAAATCAAAGACAAAGGGAAGATTAAATGAGGTTACGATCACTGGTCTCGATCGAAATGCTTTAACAAGAGGCGAAAAGTGAAATTGCGCCGTAAAATCCCTCGATGGAGCAATATTATCCGCCCGCACCTCGTATGTCGAGAAGGTAAACGTTTAGCCTGCGAATTACACTCAAGTCTGCACACTAGCGGTAGTTGTTCTGAGAATTGATAGTACTCTATATTGTACGACCCACTACTTTTCAAAAGATAGAGCAAATATGATTGGCTAGAAGATGTACCAAAACAGAATAAAAGATAGTTTCTTAATAAATGTTATATAATATATGGAGAGACTTGCAGAAAGAACAACCCATAAAATCTTCAATCATTTTTTATTGGCCTACTCTATTCAAAAGACTATTTTTGAATGGTAAAAAGACAGATAAATGTTAGAGAACGCAAATATAAAGGTAAGAAATGAGATGCCTCTGCTGAACTCGTATGATTTTTTTATGTAATGGGGATAGACTTCAATATCTTCCATCTCATCAAATCTATACATTCTCCAATTGTGGGATTATGTATCCAAATGGTGGAAGTAAAATAGTCATCCATAAATGATGCAAGACAATGGTTAAATCATACAAAGAAATATTTGGAGCAGATTTTCAAGACTTAGAATGAAATACTTACTGATGTGAGGAAAGCCACTTTTCGCCCAAAGTGTTTGCAAAAACCCATGGAGAGATATGGAATTGTTGTCATGTAATGAGATTGACTTATCGCCCTCACTAAACGGGTGTTTCGATTTCAACAGAGAGTGTTGTGTACCGTAGAAAACAATGATTCATAAGACCTGGTCAGAAAACTGACGATGTACCGGCTTCAGAATCCACATGTAACCTTTACCTGAATGTCCCCATGGTAGAATTGTACTGGAAAACATCGTCATCCCTCTCAGAAACTGAATATATGTTTATGGGCCATCAAGAAACCAACTTGATTTCCAAGTCACAAAAGAAATAGATTAGTCCAAATGAATGAACCGAAAGAGTTGACGAATGAAGCTTACAATAATGCCAAAATCTACAAAGATAAGACAAAGAAGTGGCATGATCAGAAAATTTTGAGGAGAGAATTTAAAGTAGGAGAGCTAGTCCTACTGTACAACTCCATGCTTAAGCTTCAAGCTTTCAGGAAAATTGGAAGTCAAGGCATGGAGTAATCCCTACACGTAGGTAGCAGGAACACCTTTGAGCAAAGAATATTTAAAGACCATTCTAAAGAGTTAGTGCTAATGTTAGATATTGTTACTATCTGAGGAACATAAATAAGATGACCAAATTTTTGGAAGAAAGAATCTTGCTAAAAGAAAAACATTATGCAGCTAATGTCTAGCTAAAGATATTAAATATGATAACCTTAGAGGTAAACCCAAGCAAATGAGTTTCATAGTTAAATCTTGATTTTGTTAAATTTTGTAGTTTGAAGTTTTAGTTTTTAATTTTGCTTTGAAATCTTATTTCAGGATTTTATTGATTTTCAAGACAAATAATGATTCAGATTGATTTTATTCGGGAAGTTATTCTTTCCATGATCACTTATAATAAGAGTGCAACAAAGGAGTTTTTCTTTTTCCCCTAATCTTGATCTTTTAAAGATAAAATGAAAGTTGAAGTTTAGCAAGCATTTTATAGTTAATAGTAGCTTTGTTTACCTATTCCCTTTGAATATTTTTATCATCATCATGTTGAATTATATCAGTGAAGAAATGAGACGGTTCACTTGAACTGAGACGATGTTGGGATGTTACTCAAGTATGTTTGAGGATATGAATGCATTGCATACCATTTTGTGTAAGCGATTAAGTTGAAAGAATGTTAGTGCGCAATTTTGAGAAAATTGGATTGTCGTGACATACCTTCTTTTGTTGCACGATTACCTCACTAGAATATTATCGCTTTTGTCACAAAGTGATTGATTTGCGCTTCTTAGAAATTATGAATTGCGTCGCAAATATACTTTGAAGCAGACATCTTTTATTTCAGAAAATTATGTCGCAACATACTTTTTATATCGCGACATTATTCTACGTGAGCATAATGAACTAGGTCGCGAAATTATTCTTCTTCGTCGTGACATAAGTTCCAAAAACCCTAAATAAACTGTTTGTCGCAATAATTATTTTTACGTCACAACATAACTTAAGCCTAAAAACCTGGGTTTATGTCAGGACATAAATTTTATCGCTAAGATTAGAAAAGCACAAATAATCACCGTTCAAGTAAATAGAGAATTCGAAAAACAGAAAGGGCCATCTTCTCATAAAACTATCAACCACTATCTTCTTCGACAAATTTCTCCATCTTTCTTCGCCAAATCTCCTCTCTCATCTTCCTTCGAAAACTTTAGATCCCTAAAGTCGTATTTCAACAATGTCTGAACCATCAAATTTGATTCCAAACCTGAATGAAATAATGGAAGAATACGCAGAGATTGAGCAAGAAACTGTTCAAGAAATTTAATGTGAGTGTCAAGAGGAAGAAAGACCTCAAAAGCAAGAAATGAGACTGAGCAAACCAACTAAAGAAAAACAAAGAAAGAAATAGGAGCGAGGTGCCTGAAACGAGAAGATAGTTCGAAAAGTGTTACTTTGTCGAGCGCTATTTTTGCCGGAAGGATGTTTAGGCTACTACAATTTATCGCAAAAAGGTTTCAACGTTTAATCTCATCATTCTGAAATAACGGTAGAAGAGATGGTAATCGCCTGAAGAGTTAGCAAAGCAAGAAGGAAGGTGCCCAGCCCACTGGCGGTGGCGAAAATATTTTGAATGGCTTCAAGGGAGAATTGAATTATTATGATGATCATGATGTTTATTAAGATATAATGTCCTTGAATACATCATTCTGAAGGACTTAATCTGTTATTGCCGTGGAACAATAATGAATTAAGATTAGTATGTAAGCCTTGATCATTATTCATGACGAATTACGCAGTGATGAGATACAATCAATTTTGAGATTCATCATTGAGAACAACATCGGGACGTAATCTCAGCTTCTCAGGATTAACATGCTGACTAAAGTCATAAGTTTAAATCTCAATAGTTTGTGTCATAACCTTGATCCTGAGGATCATAGTTCTCACATAATATTATGCCTTTGATATAACAAAACATCGTCTTTAACTGAATGACTATAAAGTGAGACTTCTAACACATAAATATAAATTATGTAAAATGGTGATACGGAAAGATTAAAATGGAATTCTTGTCCTTATTATACAGATATCTGGTAGTCCCCACAATCAGACCTAGAATGCATGAAATGCGTTCAAACAACTGATGAGATCAACGTCATATTTGTTTAGTCAATCACAATTTAGTAATCAAAGATAGAACGAAGAGGCGGTTTGACTTTGGTCCATGCCTATATCTCTATCACATATCACACATGCTGCCAGATTATGCCTGTCAGCTACATTGAGCATTTAATCCTGATCACATTTTCAATTTGAACTGTAATATGAATAACTTTTATTGTATCACCTATTTAATTTGTAGACTAAAATTTACTTAGCTCACCCGTCAATGTTTAATGAACTCCATAAAATTCACATTTTAAGAAATCAAATAATAACGCTTATATTCTTTCACTTCCAGAGAATTTAAAACGTGATTATATTATTTTAAATCAACAAATAATAATATTTGGTTACTAAACTAATTTAATTTTATGAAATTCTGAATTCGCATGATTTAACTATAAACAAAGAATTTAATTGTTATGTATTTTCCATTGGATATGGAAACAATCTGTGAAGGTTTTTTTTTGGGAAAGAGCCTGGTATAAAGGATAAACTATTTCCTGGTCTATAAGACTTAATCTAAACTGTTTGATTGAAAAAGCCTAAATTATAGAATAATATAACAACTGGTCCCCTTATCCTAAGGGTTGACTGAATCGAACTTGTTATTACAAAATAGTTTTAAAGGATATAACATTATAATCTCGTTTTCCGGTCCATAAGACTGAACTTTAAACCATTATTTAAAGAGTTTAAATATATAATAATAAAAATCTGCTTTGACTTGAAAACCAGTTACTGATAGATATATATATGTAGACATATATTTTTGTATAGTCGCCTTACCTAAGAACAACCAAAACAGAGAGGATCTCACTTTGTTTTGAGGAAGATCAACTCAATCACATTCAAATAAATGCTCATTACCTGTTCAGGTGATATCTGAGATGTGTCGCTTCTGAAAAGACCTCAAGATCCCAATAAACCATATTTGTGACTTCTTGAAGCTCAATAACTGATTCAAGAGGGTCGTTGCCTTCCTATTTTTATGAAACCATTTGATCCTTTAATGGGTTTATGATAAAACTACAAATTCAATACATTTGGCGTCTCAAACTCAGACTGATATTATGTCCTCATAACCCAACGTTTAATAGCTTTCCTGGATCATGATGCCGTAAAGGAGTTTCATCAAACATGGAAAATCTGAAGAAAAATCTTCACTGCTAGAGGTTTCATGGATATCGCCTAAAGAGGAAAAGATCATGAACTTTTTTTAAATTGAATCAACTGAAACAAACAATCGTTTCAGATTGTAAATGGAACTCTGACGGTCGACGCTGGAGCCTTGGCGGGCCCTGGTCTAACTAAACTGGTATGGAAAAAGAGGAGAAATATTTCATGGCGTATTTCTTTCCCCTGCTGCAATTTTCTGATACATCTGTTGGAGAGAGAGAAATGAGAGAAACCTCATTCCTCGCTGCACGGCGAGATTCGTGTCTAACCGTCATTTGAAGATTTAAAGTTCATCTACTTGACAAGGGCTGCACGTGGATACCAAAAAGACACACATCTCATCGCAGGATTTCATGTTTCAGAAGAGTTGGCAGAAACTCTAACTTCTCTTTCAAGATCTTCTGAGCTCTGCGGTCAACTCCGTGATCGCCAAGATCAGTCATAATGATAGAATAAGGCGATACCGTAAACCGAAGCCGCCGCGCCTCGGCGTGTGAGGTCGGGAGTCGTGCTTCGTCTGGCCAGCGTCCACGATTCCTGGTCGCGATCTGACTTCACAGAGGTAGAACCTTCCCACGCCGTTATTTTCCATCTGGGGCATTACTGGTGTCAACGAGCCTGGGCGCTATTAGATATGCTAGAGAACCAAAAACATTTTCGGTAGTCTTCGCTGAAACATCGCTCACGCGAGCCTCCAATTTTGTAAAACCACTGATAACTCTTTCAACCAACTCTCATTCGTGAGTTCTCGACTCGCGAAACTTTGAGCCCAGAATCCATCCATATAAATATAGCTTGGAAAATCTCAAACTTGAAGATGTTGTGTTCAACAGCCATCCGGTATACGCGGCAAAGCATCCTAGCGCGCATCTTCTGCGAGATATATTGTCACGCTTTTCATTTCGCTTAATTCGACGCGATCCTGGGAACTTGAGTTCATAAAGCAGATCGGTGGACTGGGATCTTACCTGATTTTTTTTTTTTTTTTTAACCACACCAGCACTCGTGGGTATGGCCTAAACATCATAACATAATCCAAATATACACGATGATTTCAGATCATTCACCCAGGTGGGTCCATCAAAATCTAAACATCTATGACCAGTCCATTACAAACATAAAATTTGTATTTGATTTATACAACTGAATGAATCCCAATATGGGAAAGGGAACTCCTGTAAGTGTGTTATTCCCACCAGAAGTGATGTTTTGTCGATGTCTTCCTCGTACTTTACATTTAATAAAACTGCGTTAGCCACGCAGGGAAGTGGCTATTCTTGAGAACTATACGGCGGCGGCATTATACCATTCTATAAATCTGGTAACAGAACAATATCAAAATCACTGAATCCATATAAACCACAGTAACAGCGTTTTGATCATTCAGAAAGTGTAAAACTTTCTAGACATATGCAATGGCAAGGTAATCCATCCATTCCCCTATATAACCACATTTTCAGATTTTGAAGCCCAAGTCTATTTGAAGTCATCAAAATAATTCTGTCAATCAGACTTAGACTTTAACAGAATGTTTGGCTGTCTCCATAGATCCATATTTTATGTTTATTCGATCTGCAACAAGATCAATCCGATACTTAAGAGAACAATCTATACTTTACTCGGCACTATGACTGATGCGGTATCATCCTTACTGATCCATACCGCAGAAACTTATTCTTATCCGTGTCTGAATATAGCCGCCTGATCTATTCTATCCATTTCTCTTGAGCGACTCGATCGAAGCGAAGTCCTCGACCTTTAGAGCCGGCGCAACTGTACTGTCCTGGCCAAGCTTCATACTTGTTCTGGGGTCTCCGAGGAAGTTTGGCAAAACTGATACTGATCCCTACTAAGTTTGTACTTTGTTCGGGTCCCGAGGTGGTCACAGATTTACTAACCGGATACCGGATTCGCAATCTGAATCTGACACGAGTACCGCATGTCTTACTTTCGATCTAACGTCCATCAGATAATCAACCAGGCTGGTATCGCATCTCAATAACCAGGTTTAATCGTGGAGGTCTTATACCCATGATGAGCACCGCAGGGTACCACTGGAGCTTTATCTTATCCTGAGCGCCATATCGGAGATACCTGAAATACTGCAAAACTAATCGGGAGTGGAGTAGAGTACCAGCCGTAACCTGGCGATGGTACCAGATTCTGGCGTGCCACGTAATCTCATCCTCGCCACGACTTCATCAGACATGAGTTTCATTCCGCATTTCGCGTGGATCTGGTCCGCATACGCTACGCTATATGATGGTTTCTGATTTTCGCATACGGGCTTCCCGCACCTATACAATGGCTTCAGATCTTTATGCCATGGCTACCAGTGGTACTGCCCCGCGCAACCGAGGTCCCGTCTCCGCTGAATCTCGGCAACGCATTTTACCTATGACGGTAGCCATGTGGAACTGATACACTGATTCTGATTCAGCTGGGATACACTGAACTTGATATTTAATTTTCACGAACCTGAGGGGCCTTCAGGTGATCTCATATTCTATCCATGATCCTTATACTTGTGTTACAGAACTCATCTCTTGTGATTTCATCTATTCTTTCATTAAGGCATCCAGGTACACATGCTCACAGATCAGACTGCTAAAGCACACACATCCCACTGTGACTATACGCATACTCCTGATGCATTATCTCTCAGAGAACCATCACATCCGATACTGGCAACTTGAGGGTATGATCCGGATTCACACTGGGCCTGCATGACTCATACTATTTTCCACACCCAGAAAATCTTTGAAAGTACTTCGCAGAACTTTATACTATTCTTATTTGACACCAGAGCAATCCTCGGTACTCACCACTGATAATGCAACACTTAGACACTTGAGGTCCAGAGGGTACTCACTAGACTGATGAGCCTGTCCTAATTCCATGAGCTACAAAGCCTTTAGTAATACAAAAGCAACTTAGGTGCTGGCGCAGATGATGATATGCGCACCGCAGTACTACGAGAGGCAAATACGGTGTCCGAGGTACTACAACATATAAGACAAACTCAGGCGGTCCGTGATCGCACTGGATTCATTCTTGGATTCAATGTTCATCATCGCTGATAATCATGAGTATTACCTAGAATCGCATTTACGAACATATGGACACAGCCACAATGGCAATCAATAAAAGATAACGAGAGCGCCGTCAGTGATTAACGATATATTCACACGCGGTCACACGCCAGAGCGTCAAGAAACGAACCGAGAATACCAAGCGCTCATCGTGTCCAAGACGCCAGAGCGTCATCGACTAATCTGTGAGATACCAGCAATGAAAATAAAAGCACCACCAGAAAAAGTCAGGTCATTCAATGGTCTTGTAATTTACAATCATGAGTCATCGGGAACTTTAACATCTCATAGTAGGAAGATTATTAGCCACATTATATCGCTCATGACAATTCAGATTCTAGAATGACTGTGGCAAAAGATGAGTATAATCGCACCTCAATCGTGGCCTTATTCTCTCTATGAATCTATCGCTTAATCAGAATTGAATTCAATCAATCTGATCGTCTAAACTGCCATATCGGCTAACCTGTTATCGCCACTCACTTCATTTCGAGGGATAGGTTTCATATATTGACTTTTTCCAAATACTTTTCTCCATATTTAATAATGGTTATTGGTACCTTTAAATCTATATGGATATGGGTTCATTTCCTGAATTAATTCACCAAACGGAGCATCGAATCAAGTTTACACCAAAATATCTTTATTCTTGATGTCTTGCAAAGCTAACCAGAATTCTTCTGGCCGTACGCATGTCCCACTTTCTTGAGTAATTTTTAAATAATCGAGTCATAATTAAGATACTATTAAATATTACAGATACCCTCCTTAAAGTCTATTTAGCGGCCACTTGAACTGGTCAAATCGGAGTAAGAAAATATAAGTAGGCCAAACATAAAAAATTATTGAATCAGGAAAATTAGACTAAAAAAGTTCTCATCAAGAACTTCGAATTCACTGGTAAGACTTAATAAAATGGACTGAACAGTTCTTACTATAGAACTTGAACTTCTTACTGGTAGAAGCTGACACTCCAGAATGCCTAATAAGGTTTTCCACATTTTTCCTCTACTTAATCCATGATACCTTACTCTCCTAATACACCAAAACGATTCTGTAATCTTGAATTTTGAACTACTTTTTCTATTCACCCATCTTTACTTATTCTTCAAACCTTCCATGAATTTCTCCTAAAATCATCAATATGGCCCAACTACATGCCAAAATCACATTTTGTTAGTTTACTTTAAACTAAACTTAATCATTTAATATTTAACCACAATCCAAACTCTCAAAGAGAGGATTCTACTCTTTCTTTGTGGATCAGAGTATTTTACTGAACCCACTTCAATAATCTTTATTTAGGAAGAATCCGATCACGAACCTAGATTGAACCTATTTAAACCTCTCTAGAACTCACAAAATCCATGTGATTCATAATAGAGTCTGATATCAAAAGATCCATAAGAACTCAAAGTTCATAATCTTTGATCTGCAATTTTTGCTTGACTTTCTTCTTCCTCTTCCTCTTCACTGCTTTGCTTCTGAGACTGACCCTGGTCTCAAACCATGTTTTCTAAGGTCTATTCAACTTCCAAAATAACCCATTTGAAATGTTTCGCTATTTGCTTTAAGCCCCATAACTCATCTAGTTTGTGTTATGAATTTTATGTCATTATACTTTAATCTTAATTCTTTGATTTGATCCATGACTTTATATCCTCTTAGGTTCACCAAAATTATCTTTAAGCTAGAACTTCCGGTCTCTCTATTTCCCTGCTTTCACATTTAATCACAAACAAATAAATCATGCTACAAAATACCTTGAAATATGTCAAAACTAATTAGGGTCTATTTTGGGTAAGCGATGTATATGTTGCTTTCTGGAATCTACCTAGATATTTATATCTCTATAAGATCGGCAATGCAACTCAAGGTTAATCATCAATAAAATTCATTGTTACAAAGTTTGGCTGAATTTGTTCTTTCAAACTGGACAAGGGTAATCAACTCAATATTTCAGAAACTGAACCACATCCTAGCATTATTAAGAAAGCATCCAGCCAGTGCCACTTCAGAGGCGTTGCTTATATGGACATTTGGATCCAGATCCAGATTCAGTAATCTCATCATATTTCTCGGCTTCCAAGAGCTGGTGATGTGTACCAATTGGATAAAAGAAGTGAATAGCACTACTCGGTACGTCCTTCATGAAAAATATTGCGGTGAGAAAGGAGAAGGTCCCAAAGTCCAAACCACTGGTCATGATCCATAGTACAATCCCTCCTCTACATGCCATCGAAGACCGAATCGGACAGATCCATCAAACCCGCGAAATCGTAGCCTTAATCACTCCAAGAGTTAATAATGGTTTGAGTCACAACAAGGTATTTAAAATGAGAGACAATTAATCATGAATATCATGAGAAGATTCAAAGAAACATGGTCTAAGTTTGAATTTTTTCCATGTCGGGAAAAGAAAGATCTGTATGGGATATTATGTAATCTGACATACCATTACCAAACCTCACTACAAATCCAATTCTGAGCCAGAACCACTTATAAACTATGATCACCAGGATCTAAAGTTCTCGCCTTTGGGACCAATGATTATCAACTAATTTATTATGCTTCACTTCATCACTTTAGAAGTAATCAATCAATTCATGTCCAACTAGAGTTTCAATAAATTATACTGGTGAGAAAAATGATATAGCTATACTCGGGATTGCCTTCTCACCCCCACGCTCAAGTCTTCAACAAAAAATAGTGGAGGCAGAAAAAGAAGGTCATGATAAAGGTAATAGACGGTTGAATGGTGATGACTTTCCTCTCGTATTTCTGATCCTCTATATTGTATATCAACATACGTGGTATGTGGCAAACAAATCACTGAAATGGAAATTCCTCTGCATCCTCAAAGTGTCAGGCGCCTCTTTATCTCCTTTTCAAAACATCTCTGTTCATTTTTTATGATGCTTTACCCAAGACATGGCACATATGCAGAATGTCAGTTTTGAATCTGTCCATCTTTCTGCTTCATGGCTCTACAAGCAAGAGAATTATTTCAAAGATTGAGATTGATGAAGATTTGATAAAGAAGGCTTCCAGGTAGAATCGGGCAAGTAGTCTAAACTAAGCATAATCCCTGTGTCAGTAAGGTCGTTTGGCATGAGATGGTAGGAACTATAAAGGAAGCAACTGTGGATTTATTTAATCACCGAGATCAAGGAAATTGGGGGGGCAAGTAACCGATGAACTTGGGATCCATTTGGCAAGTGGATGGAAGATCACCACTCAAGATCCAACATTCAAGTTTCAAAACTTAATTAGAAAAATTAGATCATTCTCGACGAAGATACTTGATCAACAAGTTTCCTAATTCCGCTTGGATTGCTTAAAGGAAAGTATAGAAAATAGAAGGTAGGGTTAGAGTTATATTAGGATAATGATCCAACCTTATCTAAACTTCCAAAACTGAATTACAAGGTTATAAATTGGTGTTTTGTGAGTTTCGTTTCACTGATTTACAGAGTTTTAAATAACAAGTGAGTCCTACGTGTTGAAAGAGTGTGGAGTGCAAATACTCGGTTGACATATTGCACGTTAAAAGATTTTCACCTTTGGTGAAAGATAATGTTCTTTATTTTTTTTTTCATCTGCGCTTACGTAACGTGGGTTATGGAAAAGGGATGTCGTAGGAGAAGGGAATTTGAGGAATTCACCATCTACTAGAAGTGATTAGGTTTCAAGAAGAGTCGTGGATAAAGAGGGAATCTCGCATCATATAAGACTAACTGTAAACCTTGAATCAAATCAATGGAAATTCCAGATTCAAAGATACCCTGGGTGGATATAGTAGGCTTGCAAACCATGCGTAAAGATTATGTGTGCTTACGGCCATACCATATCACATCTACTCCTGCATTTACACCCATATTATAAAAGAAGAGTACCAACTCACTGCACTAAAGTCCGAATGAGATTCAGCAGCCTCTAATATCAAATATGTTGATGATTTGCCAAACAAGAAAAAAACTACTCATTTAACTACTATGATATAGTTAAAAAACCATTATAACAATTGAATTAAAATAATTGTATTTTATTTCACTAACTGCAAACTCCAATCCATAATTTTAAAAATAAGAAAAAAAAATTAAAAATACTACCATTAATATACGTTGTGTATTAATAAATCTTATTTTTACTTAAGGAAAAATATATTCTTTAATTTAAATTATTTGCTTGTAAACTATATTACAAATTTATTTAGGTTAAAACCTTTACTTAAAATTTACTTATTTCATTTATCAAAAGTTATTTCAAATCTTTAAGAAAAGTGTAGGATAACTTTGAAAGGTGGGTATTCATATTTCTACTAGACTAATCATTAGTACTCAAAAGTCTATTTCAGAAAGTTCATGATTTTTTCTTATACTGTATACTTTTTATGTGAAATACAAAAGTTGTAATTAAATATAACTTAACTTTTATAAACTATTTTAAAGTCTTAAAAAGTCATTATCGAATACACTATAACTTTTATAGTCTTTAAATGTTGTATCCAATACGCCCTTTACTTTGTAAATCCATAAAAGTCATTAAAAGTCCTAATCCAATACACCCCCTTAATGTCTTTCCTTCATGGTAATAAATTAATAAATTATTCTAGAAAATTACACGTATAATTGTTTGCATATAGATAGAAGGCTATCGGCTGCCCCCCTCAAATTATCCTCCATAAATTGCCATTCTTGGACTGGTCTTCCAATCTACAATTATTAAATTGTCATATTAAAAAACGGAATATTTTTTTAATAGAAATTCAAACTAGCAATGCATCCAATTAATACACAAAATCAATTTCGTTAAAAACATTAAAGGATGGTGCAACATCCAGGTTAATAGTACTAACATAATGACTCGGCACAAACTCTATACATTTGAAAATTCTATGATTATTAGAATTCATTATAAGACTCCAGTTCTACAGCATACTGATGACCCTGATTTGAATTGATGTTTTTGTTTGATCAAATATGTTTTACTGTCTAAATCGTCTAAAATACTTATACCCACCATAACAAGCCGGTGAAAGCCAACATAAACAACACGCTGCAATAAGACATTGAAGAAAACATGGAAAAACATAATAAAACAGATATTTATATGGAACGACCACTTGATTGAAAGTGGGAAAAAAGATGTAAATGAGTGATTTTAGGTCAAGAATTGTCAAAAATCACCCCTCTTTGTGAGAAAAATCAATTAAAACAACCTGGATCGCAATCAAAAAAGCCTTAAAACTCACCTAGTCTCTATTCCAACGAAGTTTCTCTGGAGCAAACCCTAGATTTTTGTGACTTGCAATGAGAACTAAAGATGACGGCATTGATAATCAAACTCCTCTATCGATCTATTCTTCAATCATCAGTTAATCTCATCAATCAACCATGGTGAAAACCCCGAGCTTGAATAAAGGCATTTGTTAAGGGCGGCGGCATATTGATGATATATTTCTTCTAAATTATAATCCCACTACTTTTTAATTTGATTCTTTTTATGTACCATATCCACGTGGACACAGTATTAATCAAAAAATGATATGGCATTAAAAAATAAGTAAACAGTCATGAAGTACTGTCATTTAGGAATTCTAATGAGCTTCACGATGATATTAGCTCTGCTTGGCAAAGAAGCTTCCAGAGCTTGTACACTCCAAAATGACCAACCAGAGACCCAATGCTGTCCTGGTTGCTGTTTGGTTGGAGTTTGGATTTCCTTTTCATTGATTTTTGATCCCCTATGTCTAAGAGATGCAGTGGTAGGGAAAGTTCTCTGGCACGGGGGGCTAGTGGGGGGGGTGGCTGTTATGCTAATTTCATGATCATGTTTTTAGCTCTAAACGAGGATGACTGGTAGAAACAATCAAGTCATAACTCACAAGTCACAACTGATGAAGAAAATGAATTAGTTCCTCATCACATCTCCTTCAACTGCTACCTTTGGTTATGTTTATACTCATTATACTCATTATATTATTAGCTGCGGAAGTCTTCTTCCTCATCCGCCCACTCGGTTTCGGTCTTTCTTCTATGCAAGTCAGTCCCCATTTCATATCCTCCAAGTTTGCAATGATATACATTCTATGGGGGAGTGGTGGGCTAGCTAGCCAGGTCCCCTATGGGGAATGTCTAAAACTATGGGTGGAAATTCGTGTTCAAGTGTTGTGTTTGGGTGTCGTATTTGAAACGTATTAATATACAAATATTTCATTGTATTCACGAATTCGAAGACCACATTGATAATAATCATATCAAAATTAATAAATTTTAAACACAACTCAATTAAATAATTGAGTAGTACAACACGACATATATAACATGTTTATTAATTTGATTATTTAAATTAATATGAATTATAATTAACCCATTAAATATTTAACACAAATAACATATTAAACGAGTTAATCTTGATCAAATATAAAATTTTATAATAATTAAACAAGTCAATTTCATATTTTATGGATTGATACGAATATAACCCGTTTAAATATAAGAGTTATGCAAATCAACACGAATATAATCTAAACAAAATGGTGCTCAATTCAAACACATATAAAACATGTTGGGTTCATGGATGGTGTAAAATTTTGTCAAGTCTATCTAAAACTAAGGTCCCCTACAAAAACAAAAGGGCTTTCTTGAATACGTGTCAAATTTTACAAGGTCTGTGACTAAAACCAAGGTCCCCTAAAAGAAAAGAAAATGGGCTCTCTCCAAATCTCTCGAGGGGGGAGATAGAAGAAAATAATGAAGGAAAGCGACATTTGGGAAATAGGCTTGTGCTCTCTTGCCGTATTGGGAGTCTGTAAAGCCTAGTCTTCAAGTCATGATTGTAATATCCTTGCGCGCCTGCCCATATGTTCTAGACTGGAGAGAAGGACCCACAACCGTCCATGGAAGTGCAGTTCCAATGCCTCCTTTCCCTTCCCTTCCAGAGTCTCTTTTTCATTTTCTAAAACCTTCTCTCATCTCTGCCCAGATTTTCTTCCTACCCGGCCCCCAGATCTAGATATGGGACACTTCTCTCTCTCTCTCCTCCATTTCACCTTTTTCTTTCCACTGAATCAACCTCTATATGTGCTTTCTGCCCGCAATTGGGTTTGGTGGTTTTGGGATAAAAGTGATAGGAATTAATCAACTGTGGACAGTTCCCCAAAATGATCATGCCATATCAGAAGATACTGGACTTTTATTAATACTGTGAAAAGATTATAAGCCTATTGAAGAATGGTGCAGTAGAAATGAGTAGCTTCCAATCAAGTTACAAGCAGTTTGTTTAGAAAAAGTTTTGTTCTAGTAAAGCAACCTTTCTTCTAAAAGATAAAGAAGCATGATGCACCCACCTAATTGTCACCTCATTTCAATGAACAAACTGCCTCTTTCTTTCCAACACATTTAAAAACTTGACTCTTCCTCAAGCATGTATAGCTTCTCCCTGATTGGAAAGGCTTTAGTCATCTCATCTAAAAATCACACTGTTACCAATAAGGTCCTACTAAACCTCTTGATATAGTTTGACATTGTTCTCATCTCATCTCGGGGTTTAACCAAAGGTTAGGTAATTTTTTATTTTTGTCTTTTTTGTCCATATTTGGGCCCGGACATGGAACTTTCTAGAACCTCATATCATCCCTTTATTACTTGAGCCAGGCTGGCTTTTATCATTACACATACCAGTTACTTGAAACTATTCCTGAGACTTATATTACGGCCTCACTCACCCTTCCTGGGGCCTTTTCTCGTCTTGGGGCTTTTTACAAACCTAACCGTTTCAATGTTTACAAACACTTAAAGGTCATTTCTTGATCTGTCATTTCTTAAGGAGTGACATAATTGCAAATCTTTACATTCTCCTCAAGGATTCCTGACTTAAAAACTTCAAAACCTTCTGAAGGGAACATGCACAAAAACAAAACTCCTGGATTATAGAAAGGATAAAGGATATTCCATTGCTAAGGGGAAGAACTTTTCATGGAGAACCCATGTTTAGAACACATGTTCTCAACTAGTACATAAGGTAAATGACAGAAAGCTTTTACTCTTTTTAAGTCCAATTGATTTTCATGAACTCAGCTTGTAATCTGATACAACTACATATGCTTTACATAGTATCTAAACTTTGATCAGCACTTATCGGCTTCTCTCAGTGGTAATGCTTGTGGATTGCCCTCCAACAAGCAGAAAAGTGGTGGAATAGTGAGTGTCTGTGGATTTCCATAAGCATTCCAGCAAAATGGATTCATCATAATCTGTCCTTTGGAGGGAAGCAGCTCTACTTCTGAAAGAGTGAGGTTTGTGCAAGGGACTGAGTCACTGCAAGCCAAATGCATTGGCGGGCTTCTGATATCGTAAGTACCCTTGATGTTTGTGTACAAGATATCGGATATGAGAACTGCAGATGTCTGGTTGATGCAGCTCTTGGTCATGCAGTAGTACTGGTCGATGATGATCGGGTTTCGGACGGTATCCATGTGAATGTTATCGAAGGTTACCTTAGATACAGAACCTGAACCTCCCTGCCATGTTTTGATCCTAACACCATTGGCAGAATGCTTGATGATTGAGTCTGTTACTGTGATGTTTGAAACACAGGCCCGGGAATTTCGAATGCCTAGACTGCCAATACTGCATCCAAAATGGTGAAAACTAAGCTTTGATTTGCAGAGAAGATATGAAATATCAGAAGTTAAGTTCGGTTTCCATCCTTGAATTTTACCTTATTCCGTGGCTGGGGCCGCACGTTATGTTCCTGATATCTACATTGTGAGAACCAGCTCCAATCGATACACAGTCATCGCCTAAAGGGAATTTGACATCAAGAAAACAGAGTTAGGTTGTGAGAGTGATGGAGGAACACATGAGAGGATTTGGTGCCTCTGTGTTTACCATTGGAGACGACCGAGTTGTAGATTTTTACGTCGATTGTGTTCTCTATGTGAATTCCATCAGTGTTGGGGCTCTGAGGATGGGCTTTTATGTTGAGGAAATCAACGAGAACGTTCTGGCAATTATCAAACCGGAAATGGAACTGAGGGCTGTTCTTGATTTTTAGTCCTTGCACTATCAAATTGGAGCTGGCGAAGAACCTTATGGCCTGCAACAATGAGATGAAATTACAGACAAATTTTCAGAAATTTTTTTTGATGATTGAGATGAAAAACATTGGGAGACGTTTGTTGCTTACAACTGGGCTGTCACAGGGACCGGGCAGAGTGATTCCATTGATTCCCTGTTTCATTGGCATAACATTTGAGTGAGAAACTTGTGAAGTTACAGAGACATGGAAATGGAGGATTGGAGATGGCTTACTTTGTGAGGCTTGCAGGGAAGATCCCACCATTTTTCTCCTCTCCCATCGATGACTCCGCCTCCTTGCATCGACATTTCATTGATTCTGTAGAAGACCAACCATTGTCGCCTGCTGTTGCCTTGCTGCCATGAGCTTGGTCCATCAGGTGCCATGATAGTTCCTTCAATCTTCTCATAAAAAACTCGAGTTTAGAGCCTATTAGTTGTCTCCTTTACCTTCCAGAAAATCTCATTATTGAAGAAAACTGATCATATACCTGAAATATAAGGCCAGTTTTACAAGGGCCAGTAAAGATTGTGGATTGAATCATGAAGGAATGGCCATGAGGAACCAGAAGAGTTGCTGATTCGGTTTCGCAGGCAGTCTCCCAAGCCATCTTGAATGCTTGTGTATCGTCTATGACGCCATCCCCAACAGCACCAAATGATCTTACATCAAACACTGCAGTATAAGCAGAGTATCCGCCATTGTAACTTGGGGTAGCTGCCTCTGGTGCAGGAGAAGGTGGCAGCGAAATCCGGGAAAATGTATGCAAATGCACATCTCCCTCATGATCCTGAAACCTAGTGCAAAAGAAAGCAAGGAGAAAGCACAAGAAAATGGAGGCAACAACGACAAAAACCCGAGAGAATTCCATGCTTAGTGAGGACTGAATGGAACAAAAAAGTGTGCTAAGCCAAGCTACACTTATAGACAAACTCAAACTCAGAAGCTCTCACTATCCTAGAGGATGTTGTTTTCACTAGGCAGCCAAGTAGTTCATGCTTCCAACATTCAAAGAACCCAGCTCAGATTATGACTTAGTTTCTGTCACTATCATAAACAGATGATGGCGAAGAAGATAAAAGAATTAATCAAACAGCCCACGTCTCAGGAAGCCGAAAAAATGACTCCAAGAATTGGGGCTAGAGCTATGGTTGTGACCACTTTCAGCACTGCAAGAAGAGATATTGTTGAAGATATTACAGAATATGTGAAGCTTGAGGATTGAAGGAAGATTTATAGTAAGAATTCTAAATTCAGGATCATCCTATTTGGAGGCAGTTGTGATTAGAATCACATTGTGGGCAGCTGCAAACCGACCAGTTCCATTTAGATATTGGCTTTTTTGTGGGCATGCATGAATGTGGGGTTGTGTATTTGAGCATGTGGGAGAAAGATGGAAAAGGTGAAAAGGGGAAGAAGAAGAAGAAGAAGAAGGGGAGGTGGGAGATGGGAGATGGGAGATGGAATATAATGGGTTAGAACACATGTTGTACCATTTATATTATACTCTCTTTGATTCCCATTACTAATGATTTAGATTACAATAATTGTTTTAGAATTACTTTTGTTTGAGGAGTTAATGCATTGTGATAAACCATCCATTCAGAGGCGTAATGTGTTTGGTTTCTGTGGATAAATTTATCATTTAGGCTGTGGCTATTGCTAAGGAGGGAGGATGATCATTTTTTTACGAAATATGATTTTGAAAACAAAAAATACTAATGAAAAATGCTTAGCTATAAATTTAGCCTCAATTACAGTTTTTTTTTTTTTTTTGGGTCTTCATTATTTGAAGTAGGGCTTATTAAAAAAAAGATAGATGAGAGTCTGATACCTTCTTAAATTAAAGTTTTTTCTTTTAAATTTATGGGTAAAGTTATTGATTGAAAAAAAATAAACAAGTCCGATACAATATTGAACTAAAAGTTCAATCTAAAACTTAAGTTATTATATATATGATGATGGACTAAGGGTTCATATATGCAAGGGAACTTTCAAATAAAATTTAGAAATTATAGTAAAATTATTCAAACATATCTTCTTATGTTTACCCAAATGAAAAAGAATTTTGATTCAAATAAAATAAGTTTATAAACTTCCTTAAAGATAGCTTCTTGTTTTTAGTTTTAGTTATACAAATAAATTTATGGACTTCATTAACTTCTTGTTTCTAACTCCAATTAATTATATTTCTTCAAAAAAAAACTCTAATTACTTATATAAAGAAATGCTTAAATCAAAGTTATTATTCATTTATAAATTGATTTTGTGCATTTTTAGCATACATGAAGAAAGGGTTTTACAAGAAATAATATTATTCTAATTATTGTATTAATTAACAAAATAAAAAAGAAAAATTACCTAAATATATGTAAAATATCTCATGAAATTTAGAAGCGGGCTCATGAAATATCTCTTTCTTTCTTCTTTTTTTTTTGACATTTATTTACTTTGCATTACATCTTACATCGTTATAGTATTCTGTTCTTATGAAGATTCGAATCTGACCCTTTTCCTACACTCGCCCAACTTCTTAGAAATAAGAACCAAACACCCATAAAACTTTTTGGAAGCAGCCTAGTGTAGTTGTCCAATATTATTCTGTGTGAGCTTCACTTTTGCCGCCGCCCATTGAAGCCCACTTTGGTTTTCCTTTTCGGCTGGTTAGGGTTTACATGGCAGTGTGTTGCATTTTTAAAATTAGGGTTTATACATTGAAAAGTGAGTTTGGTGGGAGAGGGTGGCGAAGTTTTCTTCACCTTTTTTCTCATGAAAATGTGGATAAGTTTTTTTTCTTTTTTTTTATTTTTATTTTTTATACTTGGACAAACAAGATCAACTTTGTTGTAAGCCAAAGTGGGGTTGACAATAAATAGTAAACTCTCCTCCATGCGCAAGAGCGCACTCAGGGTACTGGAGTCTTCTAAAATGGGATTAATCATGCATATATCTTTTAAAGTTGAAATTTTTTATACCATACAATAATACAACTTAAAAATGATATGAATAGGTGGATTTTAGTTAAGTATAATCATATTTTTATTATAAATCTTTTCGTTTAATTACATTAAATCGATATCTTGTGTCAGAAATACGAACATACAAAGCATTTTATCAATGTGTAAACACAATGTTATTAATGTCATAAAGTTTTAACAGCTTTTAATTATATTCTACATCGATTGTATTGTTAACCTAAATTAATAAATTTATCCCTTTTAAAAAAAAAAAAAAATCACATTTGAAGTAAATTTTTAACTCATTTATAATACATTTATTTTTTTTCACATCTAATCGCTTTGCATATTATATTATAGTACTCTATTTTGGATTCGATCCTAGACCTTGTTCTCCCGTATGCTATCACAAAACACTTTCTTGGCAGTCGGTATAGAGGAGCTATACATTTAGTTAATTGTATAAAAATGATTTATTGTATAACCTGATTAATACATATACAAATCTAAAAATTATTTTCAGTTGTTTTTTAAAACTGTTTTAAAAGAATGCTACACACAAACATGGAGAATGATTACCTAATAAAGCACTATTTGGAGATAACATGATACATCATACTCCTTTGACATTATAATCAACTGAACTAAAACCATAATTCTTCCATCCCCATCTCCTTATCAGCACTATTTGGAGGTTACATCATACATCATACCCCTCGAGGTAATGGAAATGGATTATCTATTGAAGGACGGTTCAAAGGATCAATTGGATGTAGGTTTAATTTAGGCCTGAAGTCTGATTGAAACCAACTTGTATATGATGGTTCAAAGGATCAATTGGATGTAGGTTAATTTAGGTCTCAAGTTTGATTGAAACCAACTTGAATCTGATGTTTGATAGATTTTTTTTTGTTCGACCAAAAAGCAGAGATATTATAGATGAAGGAAAATTGAAGTACAGAGTGGGCTGATAAGGCAGCGACGAAACAAAGTCAAACTACCCTTTCACCAGCCAAGTTAAGAATTCCTGTAAATTAGTTTGTGCATCTATATAGCTGACCCACAAATTGGTTATAAAGTTAACTTTGATTTTTTGAACATTGGTGCCCTCATTCTCGAACACCAACCTATTTCTAGCCCTCCAAAGGGTCCAAAAATGCATCTAGAAATTACAATGATGAATGCATCTAGAAATTAATTCAACCATAATCAACGATGACTTACCATAGCAGTTATAGCATTCAACCATAGAATGTCAATTTGGTTTGGTTTTTATTAGTTAGGAAACAATGGGACCAAAAACCAAACCCAGAAGAAGCAAACCAAAATATATAATTGGTTTTGATTGATTTGGACCAGTTTATTGGTTTGGTTGCAGTTTCTAGATATGAAGAGTTCACAGAATCACATTCTAATTCCTGGCAATAAGAGAAATGAGTAAAAGAGAACTAGGTCATCCATTAGATTTTTAGGATTTTCACAATTGATTGATCTACTACATAACTGATATCCTCAAGGTAGTTCACACCAATTCATGATGGTAAACTATTTGTTAGACAATCCTTGTCCAATCTAATCATTGATCTATTTAAAACTTACAGGGAGCAGAAAGAGCAGCCTCTTCGAAATTCTTGCAGGAAGAGTTGAACAAACAGAAGACTCGGTTTTTGAAGGCTTGGTGATGTACAATTACAAGGCGGCAGCTCTGAGACATGTCTAAGTTGACTCACTGCATATGTAAGCAGCCAGCTTAACAAGTGCGTGCTCTGGGACCTTACAACTAACAGAAGTATTCATGAATTAGCAAAAGATGAAGACGCTATATCATACAAAGAGTATCAAAATTTTAACTTAAATCAGAGCATAATAAGCAGTAACTTAGCTAATAAGATTCATCTTGTCTAACAAAAAGGAAAAAAAATGGTTTGCCAAAGCAATCTTTATAAAAATTCAAAAGAAAAGATCAGGAATTGTGGATTCTCTTGATGAGAGTGTTCCCAATTCTTGTGCCTATAGACCACCATCGCCAATCTATGAAGCTACAAAAATATCTAGCTTAGTTTTTGTCAGTTTTGAGAGACTTGAGTTTGTAAGGAACCGCACCCAGGGGCTTCGCCTAGAGAACTTCACTTCTCAAACGAGGAAACTCTTGGCATGTGCACTGGTGGAGGGACAATACCCTTTTCTAGATTATGTCCAAGAATTCTAGCTTGAAGGAGATAGAGCAAAAACTCGCTGGAGAAGCAATCTCTGGCCTTGATCAGCAGAAGATCACAACCGCTGAGTTAGCTCTTGGAACATCTTCTGTTAAGCTTTATGATCAACCACTTTCGGGGTCCGATCCAACAGCTACTTATGATCTAGTTGACACTATTAGAACCATCAGTTGAATTCCAGAATCATTAGCCATTATGTCACTGACCCAGCTCTTCCAGGAAGCGATTGATCTCAGTGACAGGATCATATTTCTTGGTGATGGACATGTTGTATTCCAAGGCCCTCAACAAGATGCCATTCTTTACTGATATCAGCAATATCAGTACAAGTAACGGCTACTAATATGTTTATGCAATCCTTCTATTTCAACAATATAATTCAGAACACCACAGACAACCAGCATAATCGTTTGAATGGTCAGATACATGAAGCCATCACATGTAGAGTCCGCTGAGTTTATTGAAGATATTGAAGCTGGCTAAGGTTCTCAATATATGGTGTCAGGAGCAACTCCTTAAGCCTAGATGGATCGGTAAAATGCTAAAAGGCTTCAGAACACTACATGTCCAGCTACTGATATAACACAAACTCCATTACTCTATAACAATCATATCCTCGTGTTCAATGGATCTGCCAACCATATTAAAGACGCACACAAAGAAATATGAAAGAATCTACATTACATGAAAACTGACAACGAATGATATATAAGCTGGGATAGCAACAAGACACATGGTAGAGCTTGTGCAGCATATACAACATGAAAGGATAAAATAAACTACGTGTCCAGCCAATGAAAATACATGAGTTCTATGAGCCTATAACAATCATATCCTTATGTTCAAGACAGCTCAATTTTTAGCCACCCCTATCCTCCTTTTCTCTCATCTTGTTCTCTTCTAGCACCTTTTCCTCAAGCAAGGAGGGGTGATTTTGCCTAAAATCACTCCTACATCTCTTTCTTTCATTTTCTTGCACAATAAAGTGGTTCTTCCACATAAATCTTTGATTTTTTTTTTTTCATCGTCATCCTACTACGGCGTGTTGTTTTGTGTTGGCTTTCACCGGCTTGTTACGGCAAGTACTAGTGTTTTAAGCGATTCAAACGGCAAAGCATATTTGATCAAACAGAGACATCAATTCAATTCACGGTCATCAGTATGCTGCAGAACTAGAATCTTATGAATTCTAGTCATCATAGAATTTTCAAATGTATAGGCTTCGTGCCAATACTTATGTTAGTGCTATTAACTTGGATGTTGCGTCCTCTAGTGTTTTTAGCGAATTTGATTTTGTATCTCAATCGGATGTATTGCTAGTTTGAATCAATAAAATTTCTATTTCACAAAAAAAAATATCCTTATGTTCAATGGAAACATGCCCAACATGTTAAAGAAGCACACTAAGAAATATGAAAGAATTCAATTACTAGAAACTGAAGTTACCAGAATAAATAGGTCTCTCATCCCCAATCCAAAAATGGAACAGGAGGATATCCACCATCTGGAGGCGGCTTTAATGATGGAGGTAGATTGCCCCAGGAGTTCCCCATTCTATCTTTGACCACATCACCTGTGTATCATGATGAGGATAAGTAGACAGTGGGTATTAAATTAAAATAAATAAAGAAACTAATAGATTTCAGCATTGGTAAAACTAGAAATTCCTCAAGTCTTGAGCAACAAATAATTTAAACTTGCCTGGAAAGGGAATGCCTCCAACTAATTGGTTTCCTGGATTACTTGGCGACTGAATATTATCTGGGAAACCTGTCAATGAAGATTGGATCAAAAAGACATTAAATATATTCATCATTTGACTATGCTTAAAACTAAAGTGTAGAATATCATGAATAACTTCATAAAATGTGAGAAAATCTAGTCAAATATGAGTAACTGAATTTGTTGTATAAATAAAAATAATAATAATAAAGAGGGTCAAATTGAAGATAAGAATGAAGATGTGCAATTTACTTGGTTGAGTATTTAAGCTTTGCTTTGGGTGAAAATATTTGCAAGAATCACCATACGGGCAAAATCCCTTTAGAGCATGACAAGGAAAAGAAATAAGCAGATAATCGAAGCCCAAGTATCATATCGAATTCTAAAATAAAGGCCAAATTTATACAGAAAAACAGAATATATGTTCGAAGATGAGTACCGTTCTAACGAAGCGATTACAAACTCCTTTACCGTAGCCCTCTGCTTGAATCTGATTTGGATCTACGTGCATAGGCAAACAGGTAAGAAGATTGCTGAACAACTCAAGAATCACTTTAATTATTAAAAAAAAAAAAAAAAATGTAATAGGAACACTTAGACAGTGCCGTCACATTTCCTTAGCAACCATACAGAGCACACTCACCATTTGGTTGGTGAGAAAGCTGAGGAAAATGAAAAGAAAGGAAAATTTTGGAAACCTATTGTTTGCGATACTAAGTTCAATTAGGCGCGTTCCGTCTCGAGAATGGCAACCAAACATAAAATAAGGGTTTGACGAAGAAGGAGAGAGAGAAAAACCTTTGAAGGAGTCGTACCAGAGAGCCTTGGCTCTTTGGTGCTGAAGACCTTGGAGATGGCGCTTCCGAGCAGAAGGCGTGTCTTGGAACTGCTTGTCGCAGTAGTCACAGTGATACTTTCCCAATGGCATATTTTCCTAATCCAAACCCGAGTCTGTCTCTTTGTTTTCAAGGAAAATAAATAATTTTCCCGAGAAAACGTGAACTTGACTTTGAGAGCAATCAAACTATGCCCTCTACAGACGTGGAGAAGGGCAAAACGCTGCGTTTCAGAAGGACAGCGTAGCTTAGAAACGGCGAATCTCTGTCGCTTGTGCTTCTTTCTTCCGCTCTGTGATCAATTTAAAACGCAAAAGGGCCTCCGTATATTAAACGCATCGTTTTTGTATATTGGAGCTGCACTATTTAGGGGAAAAAAATTTTAAAAAGACAATTAATTATTTGAATCATCTCAGAAACTTTAATAGTTTAATTTAATCCAATTCAAAAAAATGAATTTTAATTTAATTCTATTACTTTATCTATAATTAGTAGGGATAATTATACAACGCTTTAAAAAAGACGAGGCATTGAGAAGGAAATGGTCTAGGATTTTAGTAAAGAAAAATTTACTACGTTATCAAAAAAAAAAAAAAAAAAACATATTCATTCAATAATAAGATATTTGCGCCTGCGAATTACCTAAAATTTTCAACTCTATCCAAAATTCGACATTTAAAATTTTCGATGTGATTCTAATCTTGGGCTTTCATTTTTAAAATGTTTTATCAATTGAACAAAAATGTTAATAATAAAATCCGTTTGTGAAACCATTTTCGAAAAATGCTTATAAACGCCGTAAAATGTAATCACTGCTTTCGATTTAACGAAAACAAGCGAAACAGAAAAAGCCAGCTTCGATTCATATATAAATTGTCAAAATAGCTGGGACCCATTTTCTTTGCCAAATTTATTGCCTTAATTTCAGAATTCAAACGCTGCTTTCATTGTTAAAAGCCAATGTAGAAAACAAAAAAATTTTCTACCGCAAACACATTTTAAAGTTGTCTCATCACGCCTAACTCATATTATAATACGTTTAACATTTAAATATAAGCATAAGAAAAAGGTTTCAATAAACTCGATAAGAACAAGCAATGTAAAAGTGTTTAGCTTTAAAAAAAATATTTAAAATCATTATTTTTGTATTAACCCTTTGAAAATGGATTTTAACATGATCGATCAAGGGCTCATCCAAAAAGCACTATAAATGATTAATCTAAACTGCTTTTCGAGCTTCATATGCTAATATTTTTTAATTTAAAAACACTATCAAATAAATTTTTAAAATCACTTTAAATGAATGGTTTAGCTAAAAGTGTGTTTGACAATGATTTTAAAACGTTTTAATAATTCTAGCACTTACAAGATAAAAATTTTCAAATGTTAAAAAATTAATTCCACTCCTTAAAATCTCACTTCAACATTTTTAATGTAACTTATTTTTGTCAGTAAATATTCTATTCTAATAAAAAATCTTCTAGTTTTAATTTCATCTTTATCACAAAATAGACCTTTGATGGAAAAATTATGACAACATACCAATCAAAGAATGAATGAACCCAATGAATGGAATTTTAATTAAAAAAATTGTGATAATGGGCAAAAATAAGAGTTTTGCCTCAACATTATACATTTTTTTTAAAAAAAAATACCTTTGAAAATAATGTCCATGACTACGATTTTAAGCTTGAAATTTAAAACGAAAAGTTAAAACCACTATACAATTTTAAGCACTAATTTGAGCATTATTTTAAAAAACATATTAAATTGATTTTTTTTTTTAATAAAGAAATTATTTTGGGACAAAACTCCAAAAATAAAGGTCCATAGTTAAATAATGTCATGAGCCCTGAAACCCATTTATCATTTCAGCTTTCATTGAAAAAGGAAGATGCAGAAGGGAAGAAGTGAACAAATATGATTTATTAAAGATTAAACAGTCATTAACATGGAATCACAGCTTTTGGGACAGTGCCTTTACATGCTCTCTAATGACCTTGGCACGGGATTTAGCCGTTGAAGCAAGGGTCTAATTAAGAAAAGAGAGCATCATTAAGGCAATCCCAAATACGATCTTAAACATAAATAGAACATTGGGATAATTAAATGCTAATGTTTTGTCTTCTATGTGGATGATGTTACAATCTATGGTGATACAGAAACAGGGGTAGGGGTGAACAGAGAGTACGTACCCATTGAGGAGGCTTGAGCCATATGATTAAGTTGTTGAATAATCTCTAAATCTGCTTTTACAAAACAGGGGAATGATAAAAAGGGAAAGACATACACGAAATCAACGAACAAATAGCATGCATATACGGTAGAGAGAGCAAGCAGATGTTCTGGAATCATAACCCAAAGTAGGGGCATTGCTTTCTTGCATGTTCTGGGATCAATTTCACCAGAATCTCAACTGGTACTCCCTTCAGTTCTGATCCATAGAAATAACAATCAACAACTTGGAACAGGAAAACAAGACTAGGGGTCTCTGTTTGGTTTCTGTTTTTGAAAACACCGTTTTGGTTTTCTCTGAGGACTGTTCTTGTTCTTTGGAATCAGTGTTTTCTGTGTTCATTGTGTTTTTTTATAACAAAAGATAAATAGGAACCAAATGTGTTCTCTTCCTTGTTTTTTCCTTGTTCTTGCTTTTGAGAACAGAAAACGGTTTTCAAAAACAGAAACCAAACAGGCCCTAGGGTGGGGATAAATTTTGTATCAGGATATGATTGCATACCGTGAGGCTTAAAGTTGAATAGCGGAGGAAGAAATCGGCCATTTGGCAGGCGGGTGCCTTGGTCACGCAGCTCATCAAAGAAGGGATGGGTCAAGGCATCCATCTGCATTGGAATGAAGTAAATAAATTATTGATGCACATAAACAAAAAAAAACAAAAAAAAAAAAAGTATGAAGTGAAAGAAAAACAATGGATAATGAAGTAACTGAAACCTAAGGTTGAAAACAAAATGACTAAAATGTTTTCACCCAGTGCAAATTGGGTAATCTTAAGATGAGAAAAACAAGTGGATATGTGAGCGTAAAATTTGTTTCACGCGTAGCATTTAATCAAAATCGGGTTCAATGGTAACATGATACCTTGAGCAGGATTTACTGGTAAAAAGGGTAACAAATATGTGGCAACTGACAAGTAAGAAGCCAAACAACAAGAAATATGACAAAAATAAGCATAGCTTACTTCTGAAAAAGTTGCCTACTTACCCAAATACATTACTGATAACCATATCATATTTCCATCTGATATGGGGAATATGACCAAAATTTTCATATGGTAAAAAAATTTTGAATGATGATGACATTGCAGAAATTCTGTCTAAAATCACCCCACCTCGAACCCAACCAAATCTCTTTTCCCCAACCCACATAAAATGGAGCAAAATTAAAAATATAAACACCCACCATCCACAGCAATTTTGAAAGGCAGAACTCATAAGAAAGGATTACGAAAAATCAATAAGTTAATACTCACAGCTGTGCACCGAAGATTAGGAGAGTACTGCAGAAGTCTTGAAACCAAATCAACAGCTTCCGGAGGCATGCGTTTATGGAAAATCTGGCAACAAGGATATGAATAAATAAAAGTTTTTGACAAGATGATAGAAATAATATACACATACACAAACTTTGATTTCTAGTACCTTGTGCCATGGGTGAGCTTTAATTTGGGGGAATTTGAACTCTGTATAGTTGGGGTTCATGCATTTAATTTCCTCCCTTGTTGGAGTGCCCAAAACCTGCAAAAACAACCACATTAGATTGGCAAATGCACAGGATGATCACAAGAATCAGATAGGAGGTCGAATGAGTATTTATCATCAACCACATTGGAGAGATCCTACGCCATTCATTACCCACCAATTAGTAAGGATTTTGTTCGAATTAGCCCCTGATATGCTCCTTATTAAGCCCAATAAAAGGAGGTTTGGTATAATATATTTTAGGTGAGTGCTTCAGTCTACAAGAATAGTTCAAGCCAGAAATAGGAATAATATAGCTTTTTGTAGAAGCCCTTTTATCAGCTTAGGCAATTGCCTTAGTTGCTTTATGTCCAATGAAATTTTCATATAAAAAAGTTGTCCCTTACAAAATCATGATTTCAGCTTCTAGCCAAAGAAAATAAAAAATAAAAAATTTTGAACGAGGCCCGAGGACATCTTATGGAAAATAATTATCAACCCAGTTATTATTCACAGATTGTATCACATGTAATTAGAAAATTAAAAAAATAAATTCATGTCATAAATGCTTTGATAGGTTATTATCATGCAATTTATTTTGACTCAATAAATATGCATTAGTGAAATTTATTGTGGACAATATTGCCTCCCACCTAGATCTGGTAATTCCACTCAGAAAAGATGTATCAATATAATCAAGCTACATCTACACAGCATACTGAATTACAATGTAGATACCTTGATAATCTCAACAAGCTGATCGACTCCACTCTCTCCAGGAAAAAGAGGCTGCAAAATGGAAGATATTTTTTTAAAACAAGTTCACGAATTCTAGATGCAAAAGTGCACATAACCAGCATCAATAAACTACCCACCTGTCCAAGCATTAACTCGGCAAGAACACAACCTGCAGACCAGATATCAATAGCTGTAGTGTACTCAGTTGCTCCAAATATAAGCTCAGGAGCCCTGTAATATCTAGAGCAGATATAAGATATGTTGGGTTCCCCTTTTACCTATCAAACAGAAATAAGAAAAAATTAAGACACATCTCAACCAAAGAGCATTTTTAAATAATAAATGAGGAAAGATGAGATGGAACAAAAACGCACCAACACTTTTGCACTGCCAAAGTCACATAGCTTAAGCTGGTGGGTATGTGGATTCACCTACACAGAGAAGAAAAACAAATTTTACTTGAATAAAACTGTGCATCGCAATGTAGAATACAAAATCATCATTATGTAGATTGAATTTCTCAGATTCTTGATCTTTGAAGATTCCTTTCTATAGAGATTGTGTTTTGAAAAAGTTTGCTTAGAGTAGAAAAAGAATTTGTTGTTTTTTTTCATTGTACCCAAGGTAGCAAGGGTCCTTTCGATTGGGGGGCTTGTTCTTGAGTGTGATTTGGTCCCTGATAGCAACATGACTTCTTATGTGGCTCTATTTTGGTTTGTTTCAATATAAACAATATCTACCATCACACACAAAGGAACCAAACTTGGTAAAGCATAGTTCCATCAAACATAATTAAATGGATACCTTGTAAAATTTCAAGTGAAGCTTCTATTTATATATCATCCTCATATAAGAATACAGAAAAAACAGGATCAAAACTAAACTAAAATAGGTAACAAAATTGGAATGAGCATATCGATGCACTCATAAACATACCAAAAGATTTTGAGGTTTGATATCCCTATGACAAACTCCAATAGTGCGATGGATGTAAGACAATGCCCTGAAAATCTATCAAATAAAAACAACATATTACAATTTCAGCAGCTGTGGGAATAAAGAGAGATTTAAACTTCACAACCATATAGACTTGTATAGATTTGCAATAACGCAACATAGAAGAGACTGTAATGAAACTAAATTTAAATAAATAATTAACACCACACCTGGTATGTATAGAGCTTCACATATATCAGCGGCATCCTTTGGTTCAACTTGTTGTAATGTTTGATTACCCGATGAACAGTTTCAGGAACATACTCAAGTACAAGGTTAAGATAAAGTTCATCTTTTTCAGTTGTTGAAAAGAAACAGTGCTTCAATGAGACAACATTGGGGTGATCAAGAAGACGCATAGTTTGCAGTTCACGGTTCTTATATCTCTTGTCTTGAAGAACCTTCTTTATAGCCACAGTTTCACCAGTCTCTAAGCATTTAGCCTGATAAGGCACAGAAAACCAGCAAATGACAGCATGAAAAAATGTTCTTTGTGGAAAAAAAATAACCAGCATATTGTAAAGATGTGAATTCTTACTTGAAAAACAACTCCAAATGATCCATGTCCAACCACCCGTTCAGCCATGTAACTTATTGTCTGGAATTATGAACATACGAATAGGTATAAGGGACAAGCAATTGTGACAATCAGGGAGGATAAATGTAGAACATCCAAACAAATTAGAGATTAATGCACATGCACGCATCATATCTGATGTTCATTCTTTATAAACCAAATAGTTGAACCATTCTCGTTTGTCAAAGCATTCAATAAATAATGTGTCCAGAAGAGCAAACTTCATACAAATTAATGTTTAATCAAAAATCACACTTACTAGCTTGTAGAGCAGGAGTGACAATACAAGGATAAAATCATTTCAATAAATAATGTGTCCAAAAGTGTAAAGTTCATGCAAATTAGTGTTTCATAAAAATCACAGATATTTGTCAGATGCCTAGTACAGCATAAATGACAGTACAAGGATAAAGTTGTACAATTAAACAACCAGGATCATTCAATTCAGACTTTTTTCTTTCTTGAAAACAAGAATATAAACTTCTTTTGCACAAAGGTCAAGAATCAAGGCACGGTCCGAACCAACTGACACAAAAGTGGATGATGCTTTTCTTGAAAAAATGGAAAAATGGGGCACCACCACTTCGTAGCTTTCTCCCGATATATATATTATCAGAAGCTTCCTCCTAATCTATATCAAAGTAAATACTAAGATTTGTCGCTTAGGGAATGAGTAGAACCCAAGAAAATGTTAATCACCTAAAAAGGAAAAAATGGCATCTTCTGACATGCTATGAGATCCAAAACTTAATCATCATGCTCAAGCATATATACCTGCTTTGGTTGGCCATTCCTACCACCAATGGTCGTCACAATTATATGACCTGTCTCTGTACCATTACCATCAACAACTGTTGCTTCCATTTCCTGAAAAATCAAGTACCATCTTCAGTAAACAATACAAATGATCAATAATCAATTAAGCGCAGGCGAAACAGATGCTTTAGACCAATGCCTCGCATACTTTGTCATCCCTAATCTTCATGTCATTCATCTCTTCTGGCAACCTATCAACACCAGCATTGTGGCCACTAGGTTCTCTCAAACCAGAAGTAGGAGCCACACCCACTGAAGCCATCCCTTGAAAAATTTTCCCAATTTACTCTTCTCTCTCAGTGAAACCAATCATTTACCTGCAAATATCAAATAAAATTAGAAATCTCAACCAAACAAGCTGCTATAGACACAAAACCTCTTTACCAATTCTTTCTGATAAATTTTAAATAAACCCATGCACACCTACACATCAAATCGTAGCTACCAAGTGAAGCATACAACCCCCTTAGCTAAGATATCATGCCCAGAGAATAACAATCCAATTCAACAAAGATGTAGACCCCCCAAAAACCCTCGAGAGCTCATGAACTTCAATAGCATTTACAAAAGCGAGGAAATCACTCTTCATCTATACATGGCAGCTAAGTGAAGCTTTCGGCAATGGATTTCATGCCGTGGCCCCACTCGGAATCCACACTTAGCCACCCTATGATCAAAACAAGGGGATCAAGCAAGCAAACACAATATTCGTTTTCCATATTCGTCAATTATGAAAAGAAATAACTACCCAACACATTTTTAAGGGAAAGGAAATGAATCCTCCCTCAATAACCAATTTTTGTTCACGAAACATCAAAATTTCAACAACCCATCAAAAACAATCTCCACATGTACGCAAAGATAGGATTTTCCATAGATCATGGGATCCTTGATCTTACATCAGCCCAATAAACCATATTCATCAACGATAAAAATATAAAATAAAAAAAAAAAAGAAAGAAGATATACCCAACACAAAATTCTGAGCGATAAATGCACATCCATCAACCAGTCCACATAGAAACAAAAAAGCAACGGGAAAATTAAAAACCCACGAAAGAAAATCACACAAATCCAACCAAAACTCTACAGACAAGCAGAAAAACAAAACGAACCCATAAAAAAATCACCAAAAACAAAACCAAAAAGCATCAAAACACCCCCCAACACAGCGATCCACAGATCCGGACCAACAAAACAACATAGATCCAATTCCACCCGTCCCGATCCGAACACAAAACCATAAACACAACAACCCACCAAAAAGAAAAAATCCCCCCAAAAAACCCAAAAAAAAAAAAATTTTCCCTGAATTACATTAAAGATAACCCTACCGATCGAACCCTGGAGAAGAAGACATCCACCGTGTAAATTTGCAGAGGAAACCGGAGGTGGGTCTAAGGAATCAGAGATAGAAGGCAAAGAGTAGATCCGTTTTCGATATTTCCGTTTTATTTTTATTTTATTTTTTTGTATTTTTTTTCTGTTTTTGCTTTTTGTGTGGTGGAGTGTGTGGTGCTATAATGCGCTTGTGATGACAGTCAAAGAACCCTACATTTTTTATTCTTTTTAACTTTATTTTTAATTATTTTCATTTTTATTTTATTTTTTTTAAAAATGTTTTAAATTTGGTAAGTGTGTCTGTCTATGCTTTTGACCGTTCAAAGCCACTTTATTTATTTATTTCGTTTATGGTTTTATAGCTTTTGACATAGGAGCACCCACCCTTTTCCCATTTCCCAGCCACCAAAGGCTACTTCAAATATTTATTGATATTAATCCATAAATGCCCTTTTAAATATTTTTATAAATTATTTATTATTTAATAATATATCAACGATGAAAAAATGTTATAAGATGAGAAAAATTATAAAATTATTTGGACTCAAACTTATCATCATTGTTTCCTTTTGTTCTCTCTTTTAGGCCCTATTCATTAGAGATGAGGATTACTTTTTTGACATTTTTAGTCTGAAATAATTTATTTGATCGTTTTCTATCTATATTTTGGTTTTTTTTTTTTTTATAATAGCTGTTTTTTTTTTTCATACTAATTTAATTTTTTACCTTGTTTTCGTAGCTTAAATCTGCCGCGACGTAGCTTTATCATCAACTTGTTACGCCATTGGTCAATCTATCATGACTCCGGGATCATTACGTCATCGACACCACTTCTTCGCACGCTGGCAAAGCTTACATTTAAAAATTCAACTGACGTAGCTTATAAAGATAAAACTTATTCACAGATGCCAGCGTGATCCTAATATTGCATTCTATGCTTTTTTTTATTATTAAATATATAAAGACGGTACCGATCTTTTTTTTGCTATTAACTCAGGATGTTACGTTATTCTAAAAATTTTTAAATATTTTTATTATATGGAAGGTCACTATATTACTAACCTGAATTGATAAAAACATGGTTTAAATAATTTTTTACTTAATATTGAATATAGACATATGATTGTTTTAAACAAATATATTTAAAGTTTTTGAAATAAAATAAAATAAATAAAAAACATAAGAATTTAAAATTATTTTAAGCTTTCAAATAATTTATAAATTATTGTAAATCAATTCTCATAAACTATTCTTACTAACTTGTTTTTTTTTTCCATTGAAACGGTCCTCAAATAAAGCATATATTTCACTTTTTTTTAAAAAAAATTTCAATTTTATTGTCTTAAGCCTATGGCCGTCTCTCCCTCCGTTTTTTAAAGTTCCCTTTATTCAAGCCAGAGACGATGATATTTTAGCTATTCAAGCATTTAAATCAATTTCGTCGTTTTTCAGCATGTAGTTTTTTTTTCTTCTAATAAAGTGTTTTATTCTATATTAATACGAAGCTCGCTTTATGTTTTCCTCCGTTTTGTGAGCCACATAACCTATCATGCGCTGGCTACCGTCGACTAGCTTACTTCGTAGTGAAATGTTGCGCATCAACTGCACGCCGCGAAGCCGCACATGTCTATGCAGTACCAACACACAAGTTCATCGAATAAAATAATGTTTATCAGTATGCTACAAATATTAAATCTTATGTATTATAGGCATTTTTTTATTATCAAATCTGTAGATCATTAACCGATATTTTTTACTATTAACTTGAATGCTACATCATCCTTTAAAGTTTTTAATGCTTTTAATTATATGTTTTGTATTACTAACCTAAATCAATAATTTTATCTATTTTAAAAGAAAATTATTGTATTTTAATAAGAAATTACAAAGGCTATTATTGTCTTTTTAAAGGAGGACGGTGGAGTCAGGAGTGGAGAAGTGGAGCGCCCAGATCAAAAGACAAGCGAATATCCGAGCTCGGCTTTTGCCGCTTAAAGAATAAAAGACTGAACCCAGCACCAAGGCCTTCCTCGTAGATCATATCTTCATCCTTCCACGTGGAATTACATTAATGCCCTCATCTCAATGCATCACTTTAGTTCAATGGCTTCTAAAACGGTTCAAAGTTAGAAAAATAAATAAATAAAATTCTTAATTATTTTTAAAAGTAATGTTTTATTTAAAAACTTGTATAAAAGGTAAAGTTTATAAAAAAAATTATCAAATATATTTTATAATTAAATTTCTTCTTACTCGAGAGTATTTAGATATAATATTTATTTAACAATGATTTATGAATCATTTCCTCTTTTAGGTTTGGTGATACTTATTTACAAATTATATAAGAATTTTGTAATTTAAAATTTATTAGATGTATTCATAACTAAAAAAATTTTAAAATATTTTGTTTTAGATAAATAATAAGTTTTAAAATTTAGCTTTAAGTATCACATTTTACTAATAACAATGATAATAATAAACTCAAAAACCTATTCTCAAGGGCGAAAATCACCCATTGCTAGTTTCCTTTTCTTTGCTAGTCTCTTTTCTTGTAAGGATAGATGATTTTTTTACCATTATTGACGTAAAATCACCCATGTACATATTTTTCTATAATTTTTTCCTTAATAAACGATTCGTTCAGAAGATTTTGCTTTATTCATATCACTTTACAAGAACGCATGATCATCGTTTGACTGATCACATCATCATCATTGATGCTGACGCTGATTTGTCATCATCAAGATGATTTAGGATGAAAAACAATTCAAAACGAACAAAATACATCCAACGAAGACAAAAACCAAACCAATTCGCCATCACACGTTGAGACAACTCAATACAAAGATTCTAATAATAAACTTAATATCAAATTATACGCCAATTATCAACGCATGCCTTCGAATCAATTCATTACGCCATTGTAACTGCAAATAATTATTTCATCCTCTATAATTTTTGGTGATTTTGATTATATATTTCTATCAATGTATTGACCATTTTGAATAAATAAAACTATTTTTCTCTTTAAAAAATAATAATAATGATACTAATAATAATACAACGCCAAGGCCTAACTCAATCATTGTAGTGCCATGATGAGATGGTATACAAGGCTTTGATCTCCAAAGGAACATATTACCACAAATTTGTAATTAAGTAAAATAACCGTCAAAAAAACTAATAATATTATTATTGTAAATAATTAAACAGGACTAGTAACTCAAATTGTTAAATAATTCTGAAAAACCATATCCTTTTAACTCAAGTTTATTTTTCTTTATTTCAATCTTGATAGATAAAGATCAGATATATTTTTTATTTTTTGAGAAAAAGATCAAATAATTAAAAAATACAAAAATTTATACCTGAAATGATACATTTGAGTTCTCACTTCTCACAAAGCAAGCTCATGTAAATCAGTAATTCTGCCTTAGTATACGTACAAAAAATCAGGCAAAATCCAAACCCTGCCATTTCTGGTGCACACTACGAGCGGTAGTAGCCCCAAATGCAGTTACTTTTTCCAATATTTTCTTCTCTTTTAATCTGAAAAGCCTAACCAGAGTGCTAATTTCACTGGGTTAACTAGCTTAATCTCCAGGCTATAAAACAAGCCCCTACCTAGTCTACAGAAAGATGATGTTCAAAAGCAAAAACAGATCATTTGTGATATGAGATTTAAAAGCTGCTACTAATAATAATGCTGTTTACTTGTTGTAGAAATAGAGAGTCTCAGTCCTCTCAGTCCTCTTAGTCCTCTCCCCTCCATTTTTGTTTAACCCCCGCTTTGTGCAGAGAACTGAGGTACTCTGCCCAGAGGGATGATGAGATCCTTCATAATTTCATATTCTTCTCCGCCTATTTGGGCTGCATCCAACACCTGTTTAGCCACCACCACCAACAACAAAGGCGAAGTGATATTAAAATATGTTTCCAAAAAGCATCCTGTTTTTGGAATCACTTCTCAAAAATCTGTTCTCACAACAATTCATTGATAACCAAACATGTTTACTCGTTTTTATTCTTCAGTCTTCTTTTTTTTTGGAAAATAGATAAATTTATTGATTCGGTTACCAATACAATTGATAGAAACACATAATCAAAAATGTTAAAACTCTTTAAAGCCGATTTAATCGCAACATCCGTTAATAATATAAAAACGATTTGCCTGCGCCTACATTCGATAAACCAAAAATGCTCTGGGGACACAGATCATCCAGACAAACAATATTTGATATTATTTACTCCGCCGATCGAATCCTCATTATCCGAACCTAAAATGCAGAAACCACGGCAACCAACGCCGACTTTGGCACAACTACCCGCCGACGCAACAAATTAATAAAAACAAGAAAAACAAGAAAAAAACAAAAACCCAGATCGCAGAGAAACCATTTATTAAAAGAAAACCCACATCTGAGAAAGAAACGATGGAAGGAGTGATTTCAGGCCAAGAATTGCCAAGAAATCACCCATCCAGTAAAAATCACTATGTAAACATTATGGAGAAATTGGAGTGGCTAGAAAATCTCATCTTCACATCGATAACTGAATCCCTAGAAGATTTAGCTACCCAGAAAAATTCAATTGGTAAGGCTGACATCTTGTACATATCTAATGGACAATGAGTCCATGTGGGGCACTTCTGCAGATGAATAATTAGCATTCCTGCATCGAGTACACCACTCATGACCACAAAAATACAAGGTTTGATACCAGATTTGATGCTGTAAAGCCAGATTGCTTTTGTTTGTTTTTGGAACTTGCTAAAGAATGAGGTTATGGTGCATTTTTATGTTGGGACCCAGTATTGTTTGTTACTGTCTTCATTGACACAATGGGATATAACGGTGTCACTATTATGGACATTTGAACCATCTAGCAAAGGTCTGTGACAATTAGGGATGGCAATTTCTTTCTAATGCGATGAAAAATCAGATACCTGATCCGAATGGAAGAGGAGAGTATAGAAGGAACATTTTAGACCCAATTAAATATTCGGGCAAATAGGGTTCAGAGGTTTTCGGATTCAGGGATGGGAACAGATCTAAGTATATCCTACACGTCCTCGACCCGAATACCCAATTAAATATATAATATATAAATATAATAAATATTTATTTACATTAGAAAGCCCTAAAGCTAAAAACATGCTAGATTTTATCCTTTTCTTTTGATGCTTCTTTATTTTAATTGATCACAATAATTGTTATTACTGTTATACAACAAATTATTTTAATATTCATGATTTTCTAAAACAATTCATTTCACAAATTGGAATAGAGTCTTTGGGTAGGGTATGGGTACCCAATCCTCCGATAGATATGGGAATGGGGATAAAAAACCTAAATCTGATGGGATGGGGCTGGAGATAGAAATAATAAATGGAGATAGGGATGGGGAATCTAAATCCGACCCATTGCCATCCCTAGTGACAATGGCCCTTTCACATACTAAAACCTAGCGTCCACATATCTAGCTTTTGTTTAATCTGTTCGATCTTTCAGAAGTTGACGGTTATGTTGTTTGGAATTGAGTTCAACACCATGAATCCATGTCCAAGTGTAAAGTTGTGTCGATGTCTCTAATACAAGAATTGATGATTCTCTGCACATGTCCTTAAACACCAACACCAGAATCAACATGAACCTATAACTTCAGTTAAATTGATCCACTAGAGGCAGACAACTTTCATCGCCCCAAATGGTTTAGCCTTGATGGATCCCAAGAATTAGTTTGTCCAAGATGTAGAGTTCAGGATTCATGAAGGTGGCACAAATGTACACTGAGTTATGCTCAATGATCCCTCATATCATTCTATTATAAATGAAGATAACATAAAAAGCTATGTAGAGTTGGTCTCACCTTCGGAAACAACATCCTCCTACTTGTCAGGTGTGGAGCAAGTGATGGGATCCTACAAACAGAGAGGGCATCGATAAACAAAAGAACAATCACTTGCCACTGTTTCATTCTGAATGATGGAAGCGCATCAACAAAAGACATTGTATCCAACAAGCGGCCCTGCATATAAAATTATTAGAGCTGGTTTCTCTATCAAAACCTATCCCTTTATCAAAACATGCAGATTAATAAAGGGAATCTGTTTCTACACTCATATTCCCTTTTTTGGTTGGAAAATAAACACGCATAGCAAGTGGAAAATGTCCTTTTTCTTATGGTGAGGGAATTTGACTTTTTTTTTTTTTTTTTTTTTTGATAAGCAACTGAGATAATTTAACATAATAATTACTTTTCAGTCATCTTATGGTTTTGAGTTATGAAAGCTGAGAATTCAGAAACAACCACAAAATAAATCACATTAACAGATAACTAACTTGAATATAGACTTTGTTTTTGATAGGTGACTATATAGTTTGTTCAAAGTAGCCATGCAAGCTTGGATCCCAGCAACAGGAAACCAACACTAGCATGCACCATTTTCAGTGCTGATATTATTAGAGGTATCCTTGCAGAGAGTTAAACTAACTAATGCATCAATTTAGCCCATCCAAAAAATTCAGACTTTACTTGCAGCAGTAAAATGCGAAAAACAAAAATATTTCCCAAAGATTTGAATTAATACCACTCCCTGCTCCAGATTCGACACAGGTGTTGGCAATCTGAGATCTGCAACAAGTCCAGGCAAAGCCCTAGCCAGACAACCCGCAAGAGTTTGCTTAATTTCAGAAGAACGGCCATCAGTCAAAACAATTTTTTGGGGATACTCCCTTCCATTAACTGATAAATACTCCTCATGGGAACTTTCATTCCGTCCATATATATAAGCAATAGAAGATGAAGTTATCCATGCAAAGAGTGCCATCCACATTGTTGCAAATGGTGACAGCTAAAAGATACAAAAATGATGTGAGCTCAAGCATAAACTTACAATAGTTAGAAACGACTGAATTGCAATAAGTAAACAAGGGACTTACAGTCAAACTGAACCCTTCGGGTGGTGTATCATACCAAGAGTCATCAGAATCAAATATATCGGAATGTGAAATTCCAGGTTTTCTTGGCCACTTTAAAGGAACTGGTTCTGGTTCAAGCATATCATCATCCTTTGGAGATTCCCCTTCATGCACATCATGTGGATGCGGCAGTATAATAATTCCAGCTTCCGACACTGGTGATCAGTGCACAAATAGCCAAAAACCTTTACATGGTTAGCTACTTAAAAATAAAAAGACAGGGACAGAAATTAGAAAAAATAAATAAATAAAAAGAAAGAAAGAAAGAAAGAAAGAAAGAAAGAGAAAGAGAGAGAGTATAACTGCATACCAGCATCAGTTGTATCAGTTTCTCCAGATGCAATAGCTTCTGCTGCCTGACTCAATGCTATTGCACAGGCTTCTGCCGATGCAAGTCTTAAAGCATTATCATCCTCTGCCACATCCATACCCCCTAACCCACTAGGACCTTCTTTCTTGCCATCCAATTCTCTCACTTCACAAAGATCTCTACTGTCCGCACCATCCATCTTCTCATCAGCCCAAGTAACAGAGCGAGTTACTTTTTTTCCACCTGAAGGTTTCAGAGAGGATTTTGGCTTGGAGTGACCCAATTGGGCTACATTTTCCGCATGGTATTCCTCCCTATCTTTTACATCATTCAACTCAGAACAACTTTGGCTGGGAACTGAAGGAACTTCTGGAGTGCTGACCTCATCTTTGATAGTAACCCTACTCCTCGTCCCTTTTGATACTCTTAATTTACTCTCAGAATCATTCTGTATAGGAAGAGCTGACTTTTCTAACACTGAAAGTTGATCCCCGATGTTTGCCTTTTCTTTTGGTTCTTTTGATTTTGCACGGGAAGTAGTGTCTTTAAAATCTTTACAGCTTTTTGAAATGTTGTACTCATCTTCGGTGATTATGGTACTGAAAAAGTCCATCTCTTCAATCACTGATTTTTTTCCACTATCCATCTTGGAATCTCTAGCTTTAGACCCTGCAATATACAATCCGAGCTCATTTTTTTGGTGACTGAGGAAAAAAATAAATACCCTTATAAACTAAAACAATGCTATTCCAAGATAACAATTAACATTGCCAAGCATTTATACCACTTACTATTCCTGGTAAACAGGAGGAGGTCGGGAAGAAACCATAACATTGAATATCAGAAATCGCAGGTCCTTGGCCAAACGTATTACAATTGTCTGGATTAGTTGAAGTGCAGTTCTTTATAAAGCAATCAAAAGCATGTCACTGAAAACCATTTTTTCATGATTACTTGTTTATATGCACTCTTTCCATAGTAGTTATATATAACTGAGAAAATGCCTCTTTTTTTCCAAACATTTTCCCAACAACCAAATGAAAGGGTGGGTTCTTAAATGTATTATTCTGATGTTGGCATATGCAGCAAAATGTTGAGATAACAGATCATGATGTTAAGAATATGTATTTTCCTTCCTAAAGGTAGGTGTTTAGCATTTACCTTCTTTACGATTTTTAACATTTTTGGGCTTCAAATTGCGGTCTCTCTGTGGAACATAACCTTCAATTGCATTTGATGGACCAATCCAGTCTTCCAAAGACACTTCCCCAGCTTTCCTTTCAACATTCTCCTGTATCTTCAATTTTGACAGTCCAAAATCCCCTTGTTTTCCCACAATCTTATCGGATTCCAAGCTTGACTCCCCAAACAACCTCAGAATTCCATTAATTTTCTCCGAGTTCAAAACCGAGCACCTCTCTTCCTGCAAACTCCCAGCAAATGCTCTGCTGTTAACCACACAACCAGACGAGCAGTACATGTATGTCTCATGGAGGTCAAAAACCTTGTGCTCCTTCAATGAAATGCGGTAATGGCCTTTCCGCGGCCTCTCAGATGGCAAAGAATTGCTGCAGAGAGGATAACCACACGAATTCGCAATTGAACGCTCAGTCACAACATCTTCATAGTCACTTCGGGACATCAAAGACCCAGCCGCCAATAGTTGGTTTTCACTTTGAATTCCTTCAAGAAGGAAAAGTTGCAGCTTGTACACTGCATCTTTCACAGTAATAGGCTGATCCCCCGCCATCCACAAAAATCTTCAAAAGAAAAGCACCAACAAGTATTAATATAATTCACAATCTAAGTTGTTTTTCCTAATAGATAACTTGAAATATATATATTTTTAAAAATCTACTAAATCCCATGAATATCGATGTCATTCAACGAAATGGAAGCAAAACTCAGAGAAGCTAAATACACCCCGATTGTATGCTATGATTGATCAATGAGAGTACCAAAAATCTAAGGCATAATAGCTCATTCGAGAACAGTGAAGACGCAAAAGGAAGTACGAACGAGAAAGAAATTTGATTGGGAAGATTAGGTTTTATGGCCGACAGTCATATTACGGTTAGGTTTTAGGAATTCTCCGCAAACAAACACACTATACATATATAAGATGCAAATTTTCTCACCGGTAGTAGAGAGAATTAGAAAATCAAGAAATTGATATCGTAGGTTCGCTCTCTCTCTCTCTAGAAACCTGAGCTTGAAGATGAAGGAAAAATCTTCATTTCTTCCAGACTCGAGGGTATGTTTGATTTGGGCAAATTTATAAGCGGAAAGGGTTATTTTCGTAATTTCAGGACAAGGGTTTCAATTTCCGTAAATTAAGGGAAAGTGAGGGGCATCTGTAGTAATTTTGCACCGTATATATAACTCGTTTTCAAGGGCTCGGCTCTAATCCGCTCTCTAGCTCTCGATCTTCGCCATTGTCTACTCCTCCGATTCTCAACAGTTTCTCTCAGTTTCTCTCATAATCTTCGGATTTCTCTTCATGTTTCTTCGGTGCTTCGCTTTCATTTATCAAGTGTTCTCGATTTCGTGGTGTTTGGAGTCACTTCTTTGATCCAGGTTTTCTTCCTTCAGCGTTTCTCATTTGTGAAGTTTCCCAAACCCTAACCCTAAGGTTTGATATTTTTTTGATCAGTTTTAGAGTTCCGAAGGCTCGAGAAAAGCTTGAATTACTTCGCAATTTAGGATTTTTAAAGGGAATGTGAGTGATGCTTATCTTCATTTTTGGGAATTTTTTTCGTTATTGTCATTATTCTTATATTTTTCAGATTCAGAAGCTTTGAAAATGATAGTTGACTTCAAATTCCAGTGTTTTGGTGGCAGAAATGATGGATCAAGGGCAAAGCTGAACAACTGATTGGGAATCTTTTTGTGAATTCGGTTATGGTAATCTATCTGTATTGTGTTTTTTGGCACCACTTTTGATCATGCTTTGTTTCATTTGTTTTTTTTTTGGTGGAAATTTGTTTCATTGTTTAGATGCTGTGGAAACTTGGCAAATTTTCATATAAGAAGTGGTGAAAGGAAAAGCGTTAAAAAATTTTAAATTTTAGTTTTTTTTTTGGGTGACTTGAGAATGTGAGGCTTTTGCCTTTTAAAAGGGGGAATTTTATTTCTTTTATCATTTCTCAATATTTTGTATTAGCTTAATCTTAAGTGGTATTTCGCCAATTGTTGTTATGGAGTTTCTGAAGATTCTGAGTTATTTTATTCCGTGTGATATTTTTTGGCACAAAATTTTAAACTATAATCTAACAGCTTGTTTCAATACTGAGAAATGAAAGAAAAACATGAAAAAGGGAAAATCAGAAAATAAAAATTTGGGATCTTATGACACCCATTTCAGCAGCTACGTATTGTTAGATTCCAAGTTTTTGTTTATTTTTCTTTGTAACATTTTTCAACAACACAACTGTCTCTGAAGCTGCATTTGGATGCACCATCTTGGATTGATTTGGAATGCGTTCTGCAGGATTCAAAACCTTTAGTCTAACTGTTCTGTGGAAATGAAGGTGTGAGGTGTGTGAAATTTAAAATATATTTAGATCTGATTCCAAATTCATTGGCATGTGAATAAGCTATGTTGTTGATTTCAGTTATCTTGATGCCTTTCATGTTTTCATATTGCTGGGGGTTTCACTATAGTTTTTGTTTAGTTTGTTCCTTATATTCTGAACTCCTCATCGGGAGAGAGAGAAGAGAACTGATTATTGGGTGCGAGAAGAGAACTGACTTTTATTTGTTAATCTCCACAGTGTATGCTGATCCAAGTACGCAAAGTGTTGAAACCCTGTTTTTGAACCATTTTCAATGGCTGAACATCGAAATGGTAATGCCAAACCTTCAGATGGCAAGGCTTCAGGAGCTGCCAGTCCTTATGCTATCAATCTGGATAACTTCACTAAACGGTTGAAAACTTTGTATTCACACTGGAAAGAACACAGTAGTGATCTTTGGGGTTCTTCTGATGCTCTTGCAATACCAACACCTCCTGCTTCGGATGATCTTCGGTACCTAAAATCATCAGCATTGAACATTTGGTTGCTTGGTTATGAGTTCCCAGAGACAATAATGGTTTTCATGAAGAAACAGATTCATTTCTTGTGTAGCCAGAAAAAGGTCTCTCTGCTTGAAGTAGTGAGGAAATCTGCCAAGGAGGCTGTTGGTGTGGAAGTTGTCATGCATGTGAAGGCCAAAAATGATAATGGAACTGGACTAATGGATGCTATATTCCGTGCTGTTCGTGCAAATTCCACTTCTCATGATACCCCTGTGGTTGGACACATAGCAAGGGAGGCTCCAGAAGGGAAACTTTTGGAGACATGGACTGAGAAATTAAAAAATGCAGATTTCCAGCTCAGTGATATTACAAATGGGTTCTCAGATCTGTTTGCTGTGAAGGACAGCACTGAGCTTACAAATGTGAAGAAAGCTGCATTCTTGACATCATCAGTCATGAAGCATTTTGTAGTCCCAAAACTTGAAAAGGTCATTGATGAGGAAAAAAAAATTTCCCATTCTTCATTAATGGATGACACAGAGAAGGCTATCCTGGAACCTGCAAGAGTTAAGGTGAAACTGAAAGCTGAGAATGTCGATATCTGTTACCCTCCAATTTTTCAGAGTGGTGGGGAGTTTGATCTCAGACCAAGTGCTTCAAGCAATGATGAGAATCTTTACTATGACTCAACCAGTGTGATCATTTGTGCCATTGGTTCCCGCTACAATAGCTATTGCTCTAATGTTGCTCGGACCTTTTTGATTGATGCAAATGCTATGCAGAGCAAGGCATATGAAGTCCTCCTTAAAGCCCATGAAGCAGCAATCGGTGCCTTGAAACCTGGGAACAAAGTCAGTGCTGCATACCAAGCAGCACTTGCAGTGGTTGAGAAGGATGCTCCTGACTTGGTTTCCAACTTGACAAAATCTGCAGGAACTGGAATTGGCCTTGAGTTTCGCGAATCAGGATTGAATCTTAATGCCAAGAATGACCGGGTGTTGAAAGCAGGCATGGTTTTCAATGTGTCTCTGGGATTTCAGAACTTGCAGACGGACACCAACAATCCAAAGACACAGAAATTTTCTGTGCTTCTTGCAGATTCTGTTATTGTCGGTGAAAAAGGGCCAGAAGTTGTGACTTCTATAAGTTCCAAAGCAGTGAAGGATGTGGCATACTCATTCAATGAGGATGATGAAGAAGAAGAAGAAGAGAAGCCAAAAGTCAAACCTGAGGCTAATGGTGGTGAGGCTGTATCGTCTAAGGCAACACTTAGGTCTGATAACCAGGAGATGTCAAAGGAGGAGCTGCGGAGGCAGCACCAGGCTGAACTTGCTCGCCAGAAGAATGAAGAAACCGCTAGGAGGCTTGCTGGTGGGGGTTCTGGGGCAGGAGATAATAGAGGTGCAGTGAAGTCTACTGGAGATCTGGTTGCATATAAGAATGTCAATGATGTACCTCCTCCAAAAGAATTGATGATTCAGGTTGACCAGAAGAATGAAGCCATCCTCTTGCCGATTTATGGAAGTATGGTGCCATTCCATGTTGCAACTGTAAAGAGCGTCTCCAGCCAGCAGGACACGAATCGAACATGTTATATCCGAATCATCTTCAATGTTCCTGGAACCCCATTCAATCCTCATGACTCCAACTCCGTGAAGTTTCAAGGGTCGATTTATCTCAAGGAGGTTTCCTTCCGCTCTAAGGACCCTAGGCACATAAGCGAAGTGGTTCAGCTGATTAAAACTCTCCGCCGGCAGGTTGCCTCCAGGGAGTCTGAAAGAGCTGAGAGAGCAACTTTAGTTACCCAGGAGAAACTGCAAGTTGCAGGGACCAGATTCAAACCGATAAGATTGTCCGATCTTTGGATCCGCCCCCCATTTGGTGGTCGCGGGAGGAAGTTAACTGGTACACTTGAAGCCCACACAAATGGGTTCCGATATTCCACATCAAGGCCCGATGAACGCGTCGACATTATGTTCGGTAACATCAAACATGCATTCTTCCAGCCAGCAGAGAAGGAAATGATAACTCTCCTGCACTTCCATCTCCTCAACCACATCATGGTAGGAAACAGGAAAACCAAAGATGTGCAATTCTTTGTTGAGGTGATGGATGTGGTCCAGACACTGGGAGGTGGAAAGAGATCAGCCTATGACCCGGATGAGATCGAGGAAGAGCAGCGGGAGAGGGATCGAAGAAATAAAATCAACATGGATTTCCAGAACTTTGTCAACCGGGTTAATGATCTATGGGGGCAACCACAGTTTAAAGGGCTTGACCTTGAGTTTGATCAGCCTCTTAGAGAGCTTGGCTTCCATGGGGTACCTCACAAAGCCTCGGCTTTTATCGTCCCAACTTCAAGCTGTCTGGTTGAGCTGGTTGAGACACCCTTCCTGGTAATCACCCTAAGCGAGATTGAGATAGTTAACCTGGAGAGAGTTGGTATGGGACAAAAGAATTTTGATATGACCATTGTTTTCAAAGACTTCAAGAGGGATGTTCTTAGGATTGACTCAATCCCTTCCTCATCACTGGATGGCATCAAGGAGTGGCTTGACGCGACTGACCTCAAATACTACGAAAGCAGGCTGAATCTGAACTGGCGACCGATACTGAAGACTATAACCGATGACCCCGAAAAATTCATCGAGGATGGTGGGTGGGAATTCTTGAACTTGGAAGTTAGCGATTCAGATTCCGATAACTCACAGGAGTCTGACCAAGGATACGAGCCGTCGGATGTGCAGTCAGACACAGGATCAGAGGAAGAGGATGACGACAGCGAGTCATTGGTGGAATCCGAGGATGACGAGGGGGAGGACTCGGAAGAAGATTCAGAGGAGGAGCAGGGGAAGACATGGGAAGAGTTGGAGAGGGAAGCGAGCAATGCAGACAGAGAGAAAGGGGATGAATCTGACAGTGAAGAGGAGAGAAAGAGAAGGAAGATGAAAGCCTTTGGGAAGGCACGGCCACGGGGGGCGCCGGAAAAGAGAAGCAGTGGGGGCAGAAGCACCGGCGGCAGTCTTCCCAAGAGACACAAAATGAGGTAGGTAATAAATGATTACCCTTTTTTACTTTTCTTCTTACCTCGGAAGTATCAACCCCCCAGTAGTAGTAGTAGCAGCAGCAGCTCTCAGATCGTAGTGTATGACAAACATAGTGTGGAACAACAACATAACATGATGCCCCCTTTGCCCCCCCTCCGAGAAAAAGGCTCTCATTGTATTTTGTATTTTTGTTTCCTTGTTTTCTATTACTTCTTGTGTGGTAACTGGTATGGTGCTCTGCCACTGGGTATGTCAAAAACCTTTTCTTTTTTTTTTTTTTTATTGTATATTTCTGGAAATTAAGTTCTATTTAGACATTTCTACGCATTTCTTTCAGAACAGACACGATAAAGCCTAGGTTTTGTTGCCTCTTTCTGACAAGTGCTTTGTTTCTATTCATTCCGTTTGAAACCCAAGAATGATAATAGGGAGGAAAAGAAAGGGAAAGGGAAGGAAAGTGGTGAAAAATAAAAAATAGATTTAAATTTAATAAATTAATTTTATATATTTATTTAAACTTATTTTCTTTGTTTCTTTATATTAGACAAGGTGTAAGGAATTTAAAAATATATATACTTTTGAGGAATTTTGATTATATATTATTTTCTTTTATACTTTTCATGGTGAAATCAAGAAAATCATTTTCTTTAATTTTTTTTTTCCTTACTTTCCAAGGTTTCAAACATAAACTTAAGTCATTAGATCCGAACTGATTATAATTGTTTACATGCTTAGCTCAATTGATTAATCTTTCATGTTTAAAGACAGGATATGGAGAATTACTAAAGGTTTAAAGACAAGACATGGGGAATTGGTTAGAGCATTTCATGTTTAAAGGCATGACATGAGAAAAGGAAGTGTTCTGAGTCTCCATAGAAATAATTTACTACAGTTTTGTAAAAGTGATTAGCTTTAAAAAAAAAAAGAATATCATTGTTCATGTGGTTACTCTCTGAGAGCAGATACTGGTATTATTTAAAAAAACCCGAATTTATCAAAACATTGAAAGAGAAAACGTGGGTTAATTTCTTGATAACGTGGAATTTATATGACCTTTTCTGAACTTCCATATACTTCGTCCCACATTGAAGAATCTTTTTGAGGAAAACCGTAAGTGATTTCTTTTTTATTTGATTAGATACACTATAATCCAAACTAAGTGTATAAAATATTTAAATTGTTCTCAGATGATTACTACTCTAACTTGCAGACCCAAACTTACTTCTCCCATGGTGAGATCACTATGGTGCATATATATATCTTTTATATATATATATACCTTTTATGAACAAAAACATACATAGTTGATTCGATACCGACTAGTTTTAAGTTTTTCAATCAAATAAGTAACTTGAGACATGAAAATATAAGTATCATCCTTAATATAGAAGAAGCGAATAATATATTAGAAATTAAGAAGACTTTTCCTAAAACAATTAACAACTCCTCAAACCATGCTTATAAAATCCTCACAATGGCTAGGATTTGAGATTAATTTGATAAAAACAATTTTAGCTTATATCATTTTTATTGATAATATTACTTCTACCTTAAAAACTTTCCTAAAGAATTACTAAGTGCTAAGATATAAATAAAAAGATTATTTTGATAATTCGTTTCATAATAAAAAATGATTTTTGGAAGTAACACGACATCAATTAAATACCAGTCTTGTGATTCCTTGAATTCTTAGAAGCGATTTTCAAATATTTTTTTCTAAGGAAGCCATTCCAGCTCTCTTAAATTACCCTTCAAACATTTTTGATTTTACAACTAAAAAAATTGAAAATTTTAAGAACTAAAGGGACCAAACCTATACCACCAACATGTATGGTGAGATGGTTGGAATCTCTCCCTTACTTCTGCTCGTGATTCTGTGCTCGAGACTTAATGCAACCACAAGCCAGAATACAGCCATCGGCCATGACTCTCATACTATATGAAAATAAAGGCATAAAGATAATCTTACACATACAGATGACCAAGCAGACACCTCACATATGGGCCTTGCAAAGAATAAATAAAATAAAAAACTACAAGGAACCAAAAGCAAATGGGAGAACCTTGAAAGGAGGGAGGGTGGGTGGGCAACCCAACATCCGATCAAACTAGTGCCACAATTTTTACAAGCAAAATTAAAATGTCTAAGGGGATTATGATCCTGTGCAGCCATAACCCTGAAAAGAGGGCAAGAATGGAGGGAGGGCTGCTCCTTGCTCTAACTTAAAAATCACAGCTGCTGTGTCAGCTGCAGCAGCTGTGTGTGTTGATGATAAACTGCTAAAACAAAGGGTAGAGAAACTAGAACTAAATATCTATCTATCTATCCATCTATCTATCTTCTACCCAGTTTCTTCTCACCTGTTCTTTGGCCGCTTGATGGAACTGCTACCGGAAAACGGTCGCCTGCTAGAAGAGGTCGCTTGGCACTGCTGCTGCTGCTGCTAGGAAGAGGTCGCTTGGCGCTGCTGCTAGCAGAAGCTCTGCTGACAGGTGGAGGAGCTCGACCCTTTCCGAAAGCTGTTTTCGTCTTTCTTCTATTTCTGTCCTCCTCACTGTCAGATTCACCACCTTTCTCCCTGTCTGCGTTGCTTGCTTCACGCTCCAACTCCTCCCATGTCTTGCCCTCCTCTTCCTCTTCATCATCCTCTTCATCATCCTCTTCATCGTCCTCAGACTCCACCAATGATTCACTGTCAGAGCCTGACAATGACTCGGACTCAGATTGCACATCTGATGGCTCATAACCTTGGTCAGACTCTTCGGACTGCTCACTATCCGAATCACTGGCTTCCATATTCAAAAATTCCCATCCCCCATCATCTATGAAGCTTTGGGGATCATCAGTGATTGTTTTCAGAATCTGCCGCCAGTTCAAATTCAGCCTGCTCTCGTAATACTTTATGTCTGTTGTGTTAAGCCACTCCTTGATACCATCAAGTGACGTGGAGGGAATAGAATCAATCCGAAGTACATCTCTCTTGAAGTCCTTGAAAACAATGGTCAGATCGAAGTTCTTTTGTCCAAGACCAACTCTCTCAAGGTTCACAATCTCAATCTCAGCTAGGGTGATCACAAGGAAAGGATTCTCTATCAATTCAACCAGGCAACTCGAGGTCGGGACAATGAAAGCCGAAGATTTGTAAGGTACACCATGGAAACCAAGCTCTCTCAGAGGCTGATCAAACTCAAGGTCAAGTCCACTGAACTGGGGCTGACCCCAGAGATCATTCACCCGATTAACAAAGCTCTGGAAGTCCATGTTGACTTTATTCTTTCTATCCCTCTCTCTCTGCTCTTCTTCAATCTCATCGGGGTCATAGGCAGACCTCTTCCCACCTCCCAAGGTCTGTACCACATCCATCACCTCAACATAGAACTGCACATCTTTGGTTTTCTTCGTTCCCACCATTATGTGATTATGAAGATGAAAATGAACCAGAGTGATCATTTCATTCTCAACTGGCTGGAAAAATGCATGCTTGATGTTCCCATACATGACATCGACACGCTCATCTGGCCTAGATGTAGAGTACCGAAAGCCATTTACATGAGCTTCTAGTGAACCAGGCATCTTTCTTCCACGCCCCCCAAAAACCGGACGAATCCAAAGGTCAAACAACTTTATTGGCTTGAATTTATTCCCTGCAAGTTGAAGCTTTTCTTGGGTAACCAAGGTTGCCCTCTCAGCTCTCTCAGACTCCCTTGCAACGACCTGCCGCCGGAGGGTCTTAATCCCCTGCACGACTTCACTTATGTGCCTTGGGTCCTTGGACCGAAAAGACACTTCCTTCAAATATATAGATCCCTGGAATTTCAAGGTGTTGGCATCATGAGGATTAAAGGCAGTTCCTGGGACATTGAATATTATTCGAATATAGCAAGTTCGGTTAGTGTCCTGCTGACTGGTCACCGTTCTCACAGTAGCAACATGAAAAGGGACCATGCTTCCATAGATAGGCAAGAGGATGGCCTCATTCTTCTGATCAATCTGAATCATACAGTCCCTTGGAGGGGGAACTTCATTGACATTCTTATAAGCAATCAGATCAGTTGAAGTCCTGGAAGCAGCACGATTGTCTCCGGAACCAGAACCACCACCAGCAAGTCTGCGAGCAGTCTCTTCATTCTTTTGGCGGGCAAGTTCTGCTTGGTGCTGCCTACGAAGCTCCTCCTTTGAAATTTCTTGGTTGTCAGACCTCAGAGTTGTCTTAGACAAAGTCTCTAGGCCATGTGCATCAGCTTTAACTTTTGGCCTCCCGTCTTCTTCATTGTCATCACCTTCCTCGTTGAATGAGTATGCTATGTCCTTCACAGCTTTAGAGCTCAATGAAGTCACCACCTCTGGCTTTTCACCAATAACAATTGTATCTGCAAGCAATAGTGAAAATTCCTGGTTTTTGGGTTTGTCCTCAGGTGACTGCAAGTTCTGAAAACCCAATGACACATTAAAAACCATGCCTTGTTTCAGTATCCTATCATTTTTGGCATTAATACTCAGTCCTGATTCACGGAACTCAAGACCAATTCCTGTTCCAGCAGATTTTGTTAGCTTTGTGACCAGATCTGGAGCATCCTTTTCCACCACTGAAAGGGCAGCTTGATACACATCACTGATCTTATTCCCTGGCCTCAATGCACTGGTTGCAGCCTCATGAGCCTTCAACAAGACCCCATAAGCCTTGCTCTGCTGTGCATTGGCATCAATCAAGAAAGTCCTAGCCAGGTTTGAGCAATAGCTGTTATATCGGGATCCAATAGCACATATGATCACACTGGGAGGATCATAGTGCAAATAGTCATCATTGCTGGAAGCACTAGGTCTGAGATCGAATTTTCCTCCACTTTGAAATATAGGAGGGTAACATATGTCAACATTTTCAGCCCTCAATCTGACCTTTGCCTTAGTTGGATCAACTATGGCCTTTTCTGTGTCATCCATCAATGAAGAATGGGTGACTTTCTTTTCCTCATCAATAACATTTTCAAGATTTGGAACCACAACATTCTTCATAACAGAAGCAGTTAAGAAAGCAGCTTTCTTAACATTTGTAAGCTCACCACTGTCTTTGATGGAAAAGAGATCTGACAACCAATAGGTTATATCACGCAGCTCAATGCCTGAGTTTTTTAGCTTCTCAGACCATGTATCCAAAAGTTTCCCTTCAGGCACCTCCTTTGCTAAGTGTCCAATAGTGGGAGTTGATTGAGCTTGGATAGCACGGAATATTGCATCCATCTGGGTACTTCCATCATCAGTCTTTACCTTCACGTGTATCACAACATCCACACCCACAGCTTCCTTGGCAGAGGTTTTCAAGACTTCAAGCAGAGAGGCCTTCTTCTGGCTGCACAAGAAATGAAGTTGCTTCTTCATGAAAACCATTATAGTCTCTGGGAACTCATAACCAAGCAACCAAGTGCTGAGTGCTGAGGACTTCAGATACCGCAGATCCTCTGAAGGCGGAGGTGTTGCTATTGCAATGACATCAACAGAGCCCCATAGATCAGATTTGTGTTCATTCCAATGTGAATAAAATTTTTTCAACCGCATGCTGAAGCTGTTCAGATCAATATTATAAGCAGTTCCAGCACTAGTGGCCTTCCCATTTGATGCTTGGACACTTCCACTCTGTCGTTCTGCCATTGAGAAATTACTGGCACAGAACTAATCTGCAGCACACAAAAATCAGGACATGATCAATGACCTAACTATGAACATTGATTAATTATAGCTTGTTAGTCACCCTTTTGCTTTGTAAGGGAAATAGAGAGGAAAAAACACTTTAGTTAGGGTATTATACTGTTTCTTAAAAATATTTTGACTAGCTTAACCCTAATTATCCAAAAAATCGAATTAGGTTTAGTAGACGAATAATTGAATAAGATTCAAAAATCAAGTATAACCTTATTGCTTGATAAAAACTAAACCATCATTCCACAGATGGGCAAACAGAGTTGGAACTTAAGTAATCAGTGATAATAATAACAACGATATTTTAATATATTATCCTATTTTATTTGATCTCTGCTAGTGATTTGATTTAAAAACAATAGGTCAATTTATTCAAAAAATAATGATGATTTTTTTTTAAGGTAAAAAAAAATCATTATTTTTCTTTGAATAAATTGACCTATTGTTTTTAAATCAAATCACTAGCAGAGATTAAATTATATATTCAAAGAAAAACAATGATGATAACAATGACAATTATAATGAAATGAACCTTAAAAATGTAAGATATTATTTATTTAATTTACTCTTAGTCTCAACATAACTGTGTCTCCAACAAAATCAATGATGCATGAAACCATAGTCGAAATCAAATGGGAATCAAAATGCAAATGGCTCAAATGCTATTAATTGTAAATTATGAAGCAAATCCTAGAACCAGCAATTCGAATTCAGAACCCATGTTTACTTTTTGTTTCAGTATTTGCGACTTCCAATGCAAACCAAACCACATAAAAACAAAACACAAGCAATCCCCTTACTTCCCTGAAAAAAAATATTTCATTCTTGATTAAGGAAAAATCAATCATTAATTTCTATCAGGCCTTTCCACGGTTCGAAAATAAAAAACTAAGTGCATAAACATCTACTAAAAGCAAAACGTCTGAATTGCTGAGTGTGTAGCTTTGAAGGATCTTCAGTGCAAAAAAAAAAAAAAAAGCACAATGGTTTCCTTCAGAAGGGTTAGGGTTCATAACTAGATCGTGAAGAGCCCCTCGACAAGCAAAGCTAAAGTTAAGGTTTTAAAAAACAACCTATTTATCCCAAGCGTAATACTCAAATAGTCCATATTTTATCTCAAACCCTCACATGTAAATCACGAGTTAGGGTTTCGGGACCTACCGGACAGTAAAACCAAGAGAAAAAATCATGCAAGGGGAAGCTAAGAATTGAACATTGCTCGCTCCTATCAGAGAAGCTCTCAACAATCCTCGAATGGAAAAGGAGAAATCTGGGTTCAGGTAGGGTTCGGGTTCCAGTTCCAAAACCTGAAAACCTTTTTTTAAAAGGGTAACAACCTAGGGTTAGGGTTTCGAAAACTTAAAGATAACTCCGAAAAAAGAAGATATGATTCGAAGATAAAGCGGGCCAAAAACAGAAAAAAGTTTGGAGATTGAACAGAAAATCAGAGAGAATACAAAGGAAAGTAGAAGAAAACAGGAGAGTTCAAGAGAGAAACCTCAATAAGACGGAAAAGAGAGAGAAATGAGACCGCCGAGGAGAGGATGAGTCGAGGCCGAATTCGAGTTCGAGTCTCCGAAGGAAGGCCAGTTATATACGTCGGTTTGCTACAAAACAGGGCTGACAGTTGAGAACATTTACGGAACATGCCACCCCCTGTTTCTTACTGAATTGACGGAAATAGACAGTAATTTTGGACCAAAACGGCAAATATTGGCGGGAGATTCAAACATATCGAGGGGTAATTAGGTAAATGTGGTGACTCGATTTGAAACGGATCAATTTCGGAGCCCATTTAGCAGGGGAAGGCAGTCATATATATATATATATATATATCAAGACGACGTCGTTTCATTAGATTGCCGTTTGAGTGCGGAGACGACGTCGTTTTAGGCCTCACTTATGATTCAGCGCATGATATGAATTATGACGGAAGAAATGGCCTCCACTGTGTAGTGCGAATTGACCTGTCCTACCCCTGGAGCTGAAGCATCTATATTAAAAATGGCGGGAAATAAAATTCTGTTTTCAGTTGACTTAGTAAGAGCGGGAAAGGCGCCACGTTGGCATGATATCTCAATAAAATTTACATTCGAGTGATGTACCAAAATAATCTTTTAAGAAAAAATAATCTCAAAATAATCTATGTTTCATAATTATTATGTCTAAAATAGTTTTCTTTTTTATATATCATCAAAATCAGAATACGATTACTATATTGAAAGTTTTTAAAAATTAAACTCTGATTTTGCACTCAAGGCCACTTTTAAACTAAAACTATAATATGATTACATATCATAACTTTTTAAAATAAAATAAGAATATCAACTACGATTACTGATAAATCAAAAGTTAGTTTAATTTCAACACATTTTGAGAATTTGTTTTCTTAAAATATTATTTTCGAACATTTCTCTTTTCATTTGGGATGTTGTGCCCTAACACTTATTATTGGGTTCAATATAAAAACCTCGTTTACACCACATCTCGAGATTCACAGATTAAAATTGGTCTCAAACGTTATGGCTGAAATGGATCTATTCTCAAGTCTTATTGCCTAAGTTTCGATAAAACGCATAAATGTCAACTCCACATGAGATAATGACTGCCAAGAACATCCCCCAAGTTCCTAATTCACACTATCAAGGACTAATGTTCAAATTTAGCCTACGCCAATCAAGACAAGGAAGAAGAGATGGCTCTATTAATGTCCACTTCAGACTAACTCACATTCGGTAAATAACAACCTAAACAAGAGGGAGAAAGAAGTATTGCCAAGAACTAGTAGTCAAATATATGAAAGAACAAGAGAATATGGCTACAATGTTCTTTGAAGAACAATATAAGAGTTTGTCATCTACTCTATGGGTGAATACAGAATAATAAAACTTGAGTTCCAATGAAGAAATAACATCAAGAGGTAATGAAGAACTTGAGAAGTTTCAAACAGTGGAGAATGATGCATAAATTTTTCTAGCACTATTATATGCTCAAGTTGTTGATTGAGCACAATTATCACCTCTTAGAGAATGATGGAAGCAAGAAACACCAACATATCCATAATTGGTAGACTCTAATTGGACTTGAAAAACGGAGTAACTCCTTAGGAGGCAACCCAAGTTTAAAAAGTTTTATTTCCCTTTTTCAATTTCTTAGTTAGTTTAAGCTTGTTTTTGAATAAATTTTATTGCTTGATCTTGTGTTTTTTGTTTTTAGGTTTTGGATTTCAAGTTTTTGAAGATTCAAAGTTGGTTTTGTTTCAAAATAAATCTCAAATTAATTATTTTGGGAGGCTTGTTAACTAAAGTAAAACCATATTCAAGCATCCTCTTCATTTAGACCTAAGGTCTAATCCCTCTTAACACCTTTGCCTCTAAAGTGAACTATATTTATTGAAGCAACCTCAAGGGCGTATTCATTATCCATTCTTGTTTTTGTTTCATATTGATGACAATGTTTAATTCAAGTTGAGGGGGTCGAATTCAAGAAGAATTCAATTTTTTTTTTTCAAAAATTCAACCGTTGTATCTCCTTACCTGTTTATTTGCATGTGCTTTTCTTTCTTTATTTTATTTGTTTGTATCCAACATAACCTTCTACTAGCCAACAAAGCATCAAACTCACTCATATGAGACACGAAACAAACAAAAGAAAAAATGAAAAGGACATGCAAAAGCAATGTTAATCCTCTTTTGATTAAGTGTCACATCACTTAGGTGGTTAGAATCTCCTAAGGTTAACTCAATTCAAGGCAAAGGGGTTTGAGAGGTATACACGGGAGTTGAATTCAATCACATGCACATGCAAGTATGTTTTTTACCCTTCTTATGTGGTGGAAATGGAGCCTATTTAGATCTCTAAGGACTTAGCCTATGAAAAGGTACCCATCTCGACCAGGTAGACGACAGAGCATGCATGTTGCTACGACGCATAATAAATGTTTCAGCGTCCAAGATGAATCCGCGATATCCGAGGCGCTACACGACCAAGAGATACTGGAAAATCATCCCCATCTATTTCAAGACTTGAGTAGGTTAAGTTTAGAGGACTAAACTTTTATTAAGGGGGTAGGATGTAATGTCTGGTAAAATAAATAAATAAATTAAATATTTATATTTTTCTAATAAAGGCAAAATTAGTAATTTCCTTTGTGAAGTCCTAATATAAATAGAAAATAATAATAATAAAACCCTTCGCTTTTACGTGATTGTTTAATTACACAACCTTAACATCTTGGGCCGGTTAAGTCGTTAAAGGTGAGTCTTTTCTTCCGAATCTCTTCGAATAAATGATATTGTGTTAGTAATCAGTTATAGATGATTTGTTCTTTACGAACAATTTCAGCTTCTTTTGTCAGAAATATTTCTGCAAGCACCTGTAACATCAAATTTAGGGCTGCAGGATTCAAAAAAGCAAACGTCCCTTCTTAAAAAATTATAGATTTATTTTTATTATAGGCCATGAAATATTTTAGGGTTTGATTACATCTAGATGATTTCTTCTCTGGAAAAAAAAAAAAAAAAGAAAGTTAATGGAATTGTGTGTTATTGCCTTGAGAACGGAGATGAGAAAGAAAATAAATAAATAAATGTGTATAGGAAAAGAGTAGGGGACCACTTACCTTGAGAAATAAATAAAAAAAGAAAAGAAAAGAAAGAATTGTAATTGTAACTTGAAATTGGAAATCAAAATAATAGAAAAAATATATAAATAATCATATGGTGTTTTGTGTGTATATAAATGAATTTGAAAAAAAAAAGGGTCAAAAAGTAGTTTGTCTTTTGTGATAGGGGTATATAGTAGAAAAAAATAGTTTTAGAAAGTAAAATAATTATTTTAGAGATAAATTTTTAGAAAATAATTAATAAATAAAATAAGCTTGAAAAAAAATGGCTTGTGTGTTAATAAATTCTTTTATTATTTATTTTAGGTGAATAGGTTGTTAATTGATTTTTCTTGTTAGCTCAGATATCAATTTGCATTAAGGCAGCGGAACGTTAATGCAGTTGTTTTAAATGTTTTTTTTATACAATCGGAAAATGTTTGCATTACCGTTTGTTGAAAATATGGATCAAATATGTTTTTTTTTAAAAAAAAAAAAACATGTTGGATTTTATGTTTTGTGTATGATATACCTTAAGGAGATATTTTGTTTTGTGAATAGAATTTTGAGTATATTTTTTACTTTGATTAGTTCGACCTTGTCAACGGGATACAATTGTTGACCTTTGCACATTTGGCTATAATGTAAACGATTTGAACCTAACTTTAGGATGCTTTGATTGTATACTACTAATACTCACAGCGCTGGCTCCATTCACTTAAAAGAACGTTTGAGGCTAGCCACCTATTTGAAAGTCCTACATGGCTAGAGAAAGAAAAACCTTTGATTTGAATATTTGATTTCAATATGAAATGTTTTGATTTAAAATGAACTTGCTATTTGAAGATTGAATATTCTTAAATATGATATCTCCTATTTTTGCAAGCAAATAGAGATATTTGATCCATAACTACATTAACTTACCTTATTGAGCTTCAAGCTCATCCCGGTTGTCGATCATCTTTTTAGGCACTCCTAGTTTTGGCAAAGAGTGACGGATAGGTTGAGGACCTATTTAGATTTGTTTTAATTTCTGAGTCAGATTTAATTTGTTTAATAAATAATCTTAATTATATTTAAATGATTATTCATATGTTATTTATGTACATATTTGTTTGATCTATAATGTATTATTAGATTTAGAAAATTTTGTTAGTATGGACGGAGATTTGGAGATAGTAGAACGTTGCGCTTTGTTCGAATAGGTTTCTCGATAAGTGGAACCACATCTACCATAATAAAGGGTTTAAGTTTTATATATTCCCATGTTTCAGTCTTAGAATTTAAGGTGCGAAATGATGGTCATATCTCGAGACCGGGTTTCGAGGCGTGACAATTAGGGTTTTTAAAAATATAGATTTGAAAGCTTAGGGCTTTCTAAAGCTTTATATTTGAAACTCTATAAATGATTGGAATGCATAAAAGCAAGAAACTTGGTTTGGGTTTAATGTTTGATATATTTGGGGTAATTTTTCACTCTTGTAATCTTAGATTTGAAAACTTAGGGTTTCTCAACTTTCAAATATGAAACTCTATAAATGTAAGAAATACATAGTATTGATAAATTTGTTTAGGAATTGGTATTTGATGTGTTTTGGTGATTCTTGGGCTATCAAACTCTAGATTTAAAATCCTAAAAGATTCCCTACAAGTTACAAAGAACCATTTGTTCATAAAAGATTTGGAGATTTCAACCAAAAATTCTGTTTTATGGTAAAATCCATAATTTTGTGGATTTAAGGAATTTATAGATTTGGAAAATTAGTGATATTAAGGCTTTTGGGAAAATGTCCCACTTATTTGGAAATTTGTTTAAAAGCCTTTTGAGATTTTAAATTTAAATATTTTGGGTTCCTAAAAAAGAAAAATAGAAGATATAAAACTTATAAGTGTGAAAAAATATTATTTTTATCTAACATGATATTGTTCATATTATTCAGGTGATTGGTGACTCGTTTGAGACTTTTTGGTTTTGCTAATATCTTAGAATATCAAGTAAGGAAGATTAATGCAGATTTTCCTATATCAACAAAATATCTTGCTATTATATGTGATTATGAGCTTTGGAGATTTCTTTTTACTTAAATCATGTGCATTGATCAATTACATGTTTTATATGGAAAATGAATTTGAGAATGTTTATGATAAAGATTGAAAGTTATGGACATATAATTTTGTATTTTTGTGAAATTGGAAACATGAAGTAAATATTTGACTTTGGTTTATATGACCCCTTCAACAGGTTATAGTAGTTGACAAATATAGTCTGGTTAATGGGTATAAACTTGACAAATACGACATTGGTCAATAAGTATAAACTTAACAAATACAGCCTCTGTCAATGGGTTATAGTAATTGACAAGTACGACCCCAGTTAATGAATTATAATAGTTGACAAAATGACTTTTGTCAATAGGTTATAATGGTTGACATTCTATTTGAAACAAATATGTTTTGAGAACCTAGAATATAAACGTTTTGAAATGACTCTTGTCAACATGTTAGAATATTTGACATTCTATTTGAAAAAAATATGTTTTAAGAATCAAGAGTGTAAGTATTTTGAAATTACCTTTGTCAACGGGTTAAAATAGTTGACATTCTATTTGAAACAAATATGTTTTGAGAACCAAGAGTGCAAGTATTTTGGAATGACCCTTGTCAACGTGTTAGAATAGTTGGCATGCTATTTGAAACAAATATGTGTTAAGAACCAAGTGCATAAGCGTTTTGAAATGACCCTCATCAACGGGTTATAATAGTTGACATTTTTTTTTAAACAAATATGTTTTGAGAATCAAGAGTGTAAGTATTTTGGAATGACCATTCTCAACGGGTTATAATAGTTGACATTCAATTTGAAACAAATATGTTTTGAGAACCAAGTGCATAATCATTTTGAATAGCCCTCGTCAACAAGTTAGAATAGTTGACATTCTATTTAAAACAATTATGTTTTGAGAATCAAGAGTGTAAGTATTTTGGAATGACCCTTGTTAATGGGTTAGAATAGTTGACATTCTATTTGAAAAAAATATGTTTTGAGAACCAAATGCTTAAGCGTTTTGAAAAGGCCCTCATTAATGAGTTAGAATAATTGATATTTTATTTTAAACAAATATTTTCATAATCATGAGTATATATGTTTTAAAATATTTGTGGATTTGATTATGATATGAAATTGTTTGAGAAACATAAAATATGATGAACATTAGTTTGAAATATATTTATATCTTATTTATTTGTACTCAAGGATTTTATGAGATTTATGAGAAAAAGAAAAATATGTTTGATCTCAAATTTTGTGAATTTAAAATATTTGATATATGAAACTATATTAACATTCCTCATTGAGCTTTTAACTTACTCTTTATTGTTGATCATTTTTAGGTACTTTAAACCTTGGCGATGAGTGATTTTGGGATAGACATGAATGAAAGTTGAGAACTATTTTGAGTTGGTGTTTGTTAGAGACTTGGGATTATTGACTACTTTAATGCTCTGGCATTGAATGTTTGCAAACTTTCATTTAAAGGATTTTATGTTGCTAGAATGTTTTGTTTTGAGAAAATTAGTTTTGGAAAATTTATCTTGTTAGAAGATATTGGTTTAATGATATTTTGTTATACTTTGGAAGGTTTTGTGTCATTTACACGTGGAGTTTTAGAGCCTTATATGTGAATAGACAATAACACCCTTAGTCTGAAATTTGGGGTGTTACAACTTTGCTCATCATAAATGCTGCACCACGATGACGAAAAACAAAACCTTGTATTGAGACAACACAACCACACGACACAAAAAGACGACAAAAACCACACGTTGTACTAAAACGATGACTAAATAACGAAAAAAATAAATAAAAACATATATCTATGTGGAATAACCACTTTATTGAGAAAGAAATGATGAAAAGAAGTGTATAGAGGTGATTTCAAACCAATAATTACAAAAAAAATCACTCCTTATTACTTAAGGAAAATAGGTTAATTAGTAGAGAAAAAGATGAAATAAAAGAAGGTTAGTGTTTCTATGACAATGGTTTTTTAAACTTGGAGATTGAAAAGGGACTCCAAAATAATCATAGTTTGTTATAATAGAAAATGCAGTTTAATTAATTCAATTATTCTCTTAATGGAGTTCTAAATATATCTACAATTTCTATCATATTTATAGGGAAGAGAATAAAACATTGGATTGTTTAGCTAAAATAGTGAATAAAACAATGGATTGTTTAGTTAAAAAAGGTATTTGCATTATTATTGATCATTGTTTAATCGTTTTTTGAAGTTTCTTTAACCGTAGTCTTCTTTTCACTAAGGGTGGGCATGGTGTGGTTTGGTTTGGGTTTTGACCAAAACTCAAACCAAACCTAAGAGTTCGGTTTAATTAATTTTTCAACCCAAACCAAACTGAATTAGGACACAATCCAAATCAAACCAAACCTACTAAGTTCAGTTTGGATTGTTGGGTTGAAAATAATATATGAAAGAAAGCTACTTAAATACGAAATAAGCAAATAAAAACTTGAAGTAACACTAATTGTTCTAACTGTTTACTAATAAGGAAAATAACATAATAATAATGGTTCAAATTATTCATCAAAAGTAAATAACATAGATTAAACTAACCATAGAATTAGCTAGGTGGTGGTAAATTCTCAATTGTGAGAGATATTCATGCAAAAAAAAAAAAAAAAAAAAAAAAGGAAGACCAAAAGACAAATAATTATATGAACTAATATAATTCAACATTTTCATAATATTCCAAGTCATATGCAGGAACTTCTACTTTATGATCAACATGTATTGTAAAACCCCAAAAAATTTAAAATTTTCTAAAAGTATAAATAATAATAATAATAAATAAATAAATAATAAATTGCTGAAATGGCTCAGGGGAGCTTATAAAATTCCCTAGAGCTCTGGGATGACTTAAAACAGATCGTCATGGAGACCATCTCATCAAAACAAGTAACCTTAAAAGTTTCAAATCTAGGTAGTGGAATTATTTATGAATTTTGAAATTGTGTGATCTAAGAACTATATGAACGAGATTTTCTTAAAATCTTGGAGTAGCTAGAGAGAAATGACTCGAAGTTCAAACACATTTAAAATAAATCACCGAGACGTAAAAATAAATTATTTCGATGTAAACGAACCTCAGAGGGTCAGATGCGTATGCGCAAAGTGGACCCCACGTCCAATCCTGCATGCTTTAAATGGGACAAAAAGGGAAAAAGAGGGAAGGAAAGTTTCATTTTTTAAAATGGAACCGACAGTGAGTGAGGAAGGCGTGAGTTAGAGAGAGAAAGGAGAGAAACTCCTTCTTCTTTCTACGATCTACGGAGACTGGTGGTCTTTGATCCGCGAACCAAGATTTAAAGCTCATATAATTGATTTGAGTGACTTACACGCTTTGTGGCATCACACAACACGCACTTTCACAAAAGATTTCTGGTTTGGAGAAGAAAATCTAGTGAGAGAAGCTCTACTTTCTCTCTAAGATTTACGCGATCGGCATTGGTTTTCGTTTCTGCTAAGACTTAAAGCTCTGAAATTGGGTCAGAGGCAAAATGCTGTGGACACCGAAATCAAGAATTTTTGTCGAAGATTCGAGCGGAAGTTCGGGAAGGCCGTGGGTCTCAGGTCTTTAGGACTCCAAAAAATTTTGTCTTTGCTCTAAGAGGTAGGGATTTTCTTCTACTCCGGTTATTCTAGCTTAAGGGTCATTCAATGACCATGTGGTTCGGCCCTAGCCGTGGGGCTGGTTTAAGGGGAGACATTTGGCTTTATTCCTACCCATTTTGGGACTGTTTAGGATCAGATTTGGGGTGATTAAACGCCACACCAAAGAGGTGTTTTTGACTGATTTGTGGCCCTTTAGCCGATTTCATGGTTGGTGTGTGGACTAACTTTGGACTGCCTTGTGGATTGTTTCTAGCTCATTTTGTACCAGAAGATACGTAACCGGGTCAGGGTCAGCCCAGGCAAGGTTTATGGCCCATTATAAAGATAAGTTTTACAACCTGTGTAAGGGCTGCTTATTGTGTTGATTTTATGGAATGTTCATGTATTTTTGCAAGTTGACTTTGAAATGAACAATGTATGAAAATTATATAAGTGTGTGACATGATATAGGAATGCAACGTATCTGTATTGTACAAGTGCACGCATACTGGTTGTGAATGCTTGTTTTAGGACAAAGATACCTGTCTACAATATTTGGGGGCTGATTTTCTATTAGATGCATGAGGATTTGGGCATATCTTTCAAGAAATTGTAGTCCCATATTAGAACTTGATGTTAGGTTTTTGAATCACCTAAATCGAACCTCTATAACTCAAGTTATGGTCCCAAGATCATTGTGTTCGAGAAAGGTTATGTGTTTAACGCGGCTTCGTGAATTGTGGGTATGCCTGAAATGTGTTTGAGATGGCTCAGCCACACACCATTTTAGCTGCTCCATATTGGGATGTGCCGATAGCCTGATTGGGACAATTCTACGGGATTGAAATTAGTGGTACAGTACAAAGGGGAGATCACTTAGCACGCCTATAGCTGTATATGAGGTAGCTGCCTCGCAGGCTGCCATAGCGTAGGATATGTCTCTGAGCTCTTCCCGCGCTTATTTGCTCCAACTCCCATGACTATAACTTCTAATATCCGAGCCCGCTTTAGCGCTTAGACTTATGGAAAGATCTCGAGCCAACTCACCACATGTTTTTCAATGGAAAATTTGGTGCTCACATCCTCTTGTTGAAAATGATTGTTACAACAAGTGTGCTTAATTACATGGATGAGAGTTAAATGGCGGCTTATTACTGTGGATTCAAATCAGGTGTCCATATTGACACCCATCAACTCATAAATCATGTCTCATCATGAGACCCATACATGTAAAATAGCCTAATAGGGGCCCGTGACATCCATGCAACCCAACTATATATTTTATACAAAAGAATTTGTTTACAATTATTACTATTAATTATACAAAACTGGGTCACTTGCCCCAAATTTTTACAAAAATACAAGATAAGGCCGCCTTGGCCATTTCTTCGCCTCTAAGGCCTTCCTGACAGATCCCTGTATATATGCCTTCTGAAATAATATTTCTATTGTGGTGAGCAATGCCCAAGAGGGAATTTCTACTTGGGTTACCTTCACCTGCTGAGTAATTGACACACCGTATTTAACACATGCCATTATATCACCTACGATATATTAACAAAATTAATTCCATAAATCATGTTATTCAATTTTCAACAATAACATAAGATTAGCTCATGGGCTATATAAAATAACTGGCAGCCTTACTCCTGAAACTACCCACAAAATCACACTCGCATGTTATTCACTCATGGCAATAACACAACATCACACAAATCATCGCAGAATAAATTGTGATTCAAACCACTCTGGCAGTGATTTCACACTCGGTCCAAATCTTGAACTCAAACCACTCGCCATCCAGCCCTGTAACAAATCCCCATCCATTACATGCACCTCAAACAAAAGCAAAGCAAGCAGGAGGAAAACCCCACCTTCCTGAGTTTGCCTGAACTCCTCAAACCTGGTGACCCACGCGGTAGCCTCTGTCGTGTGGCAACCTGCTTCGGGCCTCGTCAGAGTTCTGCAGGGACGCTCACCGGAAAATCTAGAGAGAAGGAGAGCTTCCACTCTAGGATTTCCTCCTCTTCCTCCTCCATTGGCCCCTTTCTTTCCCTCCCAAACTCACATGGCTGGTCGCACCATCCTCACTCGCCAAGGTCAAGCTCAATGCGCCTCATGAGATTACTAACTTTATCCCATCCATCTACCTTGAGATTTTCACCCAATGGCATGATGCCATGTGTCTCAAGTGAGCCCCATTTGACCTCAAGTTTGACTGCATTTGCATTGGACATGTGGCGCCTCTTAGCCACCCAAAACATGCCAACAGATCTTTCTCAGACTTAAAAACGTGGAAATTGATCACCTCGAATTCTACTAATTCACTGGTAGCTAGATTTCATGACAATTCCAATCCATGAACCGGTTTCATCATCCCAGAGATCTAGAAAGCTTTGATTGACCTAAATTACCATTTCATCCTTCCTAAGGAAATCAGATTTGGCCTCACAATTACATGGGCATGTTGTAGGCTAGTTTATGGTATTATGTGCTTTATAATGTAGCCTAGGATTTGAGTATGACATTACTTGGTTCAAGTAGTAGTTGGAATTATGTTGATGCATGCTTGTTTAATGTGTTGACATGAATGTGATAAATGTTAAGTATGACTGCATGTATATTATTAACGTTAATGAATAAGAACTTTTAGTGTATTAGACATGAGTGTCCATGGTACACGTGTAGGTACCAGATAGGTGGCCCATAGAGGTCTTGAGAAGATTAAATGACTTAGAGTGCAATGACACAATTGCATTGCATTGGTGCGCAATTACATTGCATGAAATGGGTGTGAGTGCATAGGAAAATCAGCATTATGTTTAATGTTGATGTTGGTTTCGGTATAGGGACAAAGTCCTAAAAGGTCGCATGAATGATCGGAGGTTGCTTAACATGACTTTTGAACAGCTACTTATTTGGGAGGGTTGTCCATATATAATGGGTTGATTCGAGTAAGGTCCACTACAATATATCTAGAGGCTGTCTACATAATTACATCGACTATGTCCACTGCTAAAGTTTCATCCGAGGTTGTCCATTACAATAAAATAACATCTTTGTTTTGAACAATTTTTCTGCTACATGGCAGCTGGGCATGTTGAGAGAAGTTGGTGAGACTTGGCATGGTGGATCATGAGGAATAACATCCTCATTCATCATGGGATCTCATTATAGGATTGATATAAATCTTGATTGAATGTGCTTCGTGGCATGACTATTGCATGCACTTAGCGAGAGAATTTGTAGATTTCAATTTCATCAAGTACTGCTCACGCAAATGGGACCCCCTTCAGTACAGGATGCGTGTAGGGAGATGATGTCAGAGATATCAGAATGAAAGCCATTGTGGCTTTGATTTATATTTTGTAAACATGTATTAGAATTCTTAATTGATATATGTTTTGTATAAGAGTGGTGTATATTTAAATACACTATGATCCTATAGTCATGTGCTTTCTATATGTTTTAGTATGATAAATGGGGTCATATGCGCTATATTTTTACTCGTGACGTGGACCCTGTGGTCAGTAATATTTGGACAGTCATATGTAATTCGTAATGTGCTGCCATTTGCAGAGCCTCGCATAGCAAAGGGAGACTTCGTCTGAGCAACTCGGTCCCGGAAAATGGACTCAATTGCAGGCTTCCAAGTTACCCGATGATCCACGATCTTCATGGTGTTGATTCGGGGCTGGCTACTGCACTGTGGATTTTGGGCGCTACATGTATAGGATCCGATCGCAACCAATTTTTAGTACAAACCAAAGCCTCAACCATTTTTGGACCTAATGAACTTCGAAATGGATCAAGGATGCGGCCTTCAGTACTAAATGCGAATTTAGAAGTGACAGTTGAAACCGAAATTGCATATACATCTCTTGCTAATTGAGATAGAATGATATATTTCAGCTATAGGTGTCACCAGCAAGTAAAACACTGGATGATTCATCCGCTATGTCCCTCACATGCATCCAACAAGTATCTATCCATCACTTTTTATCAACGCACTTTTTTTCATGGTTCTCACTTTGTAATTTGATTTATATTACTGGGCTTTTGCTTTTAGGGAACTTGATAATCATCTTCCCACCTTTTCACCATCTTCCACACTGTCATTTTACTCATTGATGAATTATTACTTGTGCCTCATTACTATTGAATGCATTGAACTCGTAGTTGTAATGAGTATCTTTAACAACCTTGGTAAGCTCGAACTTGTGTAAATTGTCACATGTGGCTTCAAAATATATGAAACATAATTCAACTTATATCTTGATCAAGTAAAACCCAATGACCAATAATGATGATATTTGCAAGTGAACTCAATATTTATCAAACTTGGTTAATATATTAGTGGTCATGTTACCAAGTAAACGATCTCCACTTTACCCCAATCGCAGTTTGATAAAATTGCATTCACCATGAAAATACACATTAGAGGTGACAAATAAATAACTTACTAAACTTCAATGTAACACTTTTAGAACATTTCTGGCAATTTTACAAAAACTCTGCATTTCTCCCAATCTATAAAGAGAGGTATCCAACTTTTTCCTTCCATGTTCATCCTCCGCAGCGCACCCATAGTTTTCATCAATTTATTCCATCATATCTAAGCTTGAAATTTCAAAGCCGATTCTAATATCAAGTAGGTGGAATTCCATCTTGTAGGCACACATCCAAAGTTACTGCCTTTATGATCATTAATTTCTCTACAAAGTTTAAACTTTTGAAGTTTTGAAGTGAGATGATATAATGTACCTAACAACATTTCTAATCTAACAAATTACCATGCACTCCCAACCCACTTATCACACAATTAAGTTCACAATGTGTGTAGCACAACGATATGCAAGAAAACCCCCATCTGAACATTGCCTTTCCAATTTTTTTAATTTTTATCCAACAATTAATTGCCACATCATTTGAAGAAACATTATCAACTGTAATTGTGAAAACTCTCTCAATTTCCCATTCAATTAGACAACTTTCAATAAGTTTACCAATTGTGTCTCTTTTGTGATTTGAAATAACACAAAAATTCAAAATCCTTTTATACAACTTCCAATCATCATCAATGAAATGAGCAGTGAGAGACATATAATTGTTATTTTGATAGATGTTCAAGTGTTTGTGGTAAGACAAACTCTTTATTTCTTTGCTACAAAAAAATATTTTAACTTTTTCTTCTCATCCAAAAACAAGTGGAATACATTTCTAGAAATTGTTCTACGAGATCGTGGATCAAATTTTGGGTTCAAAACTCTACAAAACTTTCTAAACCCTTCTCCCTCCAAATGATTAAACGGTAACTCATTTATAATAATCATTTCAGCACAAACAGTCTTACATGCTTCTTTACTAAAACCCACAACCAGGAAATTACCACTATTATCATCAAGATTTTTCTAAAAAGCAAGCCTTTTTTGTTTCTTGTCTTGTACTCTATATAGATTTTTTTTGCATTGATTATTCAAATGATTTCATAAAGTACTTGTTCCATAGTCTTAATGTTACATGCATAATCTTTTCCACAATACTTGCACTTGCACCTAGGATCATTTGGATCACTATCTTCTATCTCAACAAAATGATCCCATACAAATAATGAGGTCAAGGCTTTGCCTTACTTTTATAAGGTCATCTACAAAAAAGATTTCACTTCAAGAGTTGCAAAGAAGGGAGATACTGGTTTACTTTGATTCAATGTCACCATGCATTCTCCATCTAATAATAGTTTAAATGTATTTAGAAGAGAAAAATGGTATAAATGAGAGATAATATGAAAGCAAACATCTAAAAACAACAAGAGAACAAGTTCATAGTAGGAAAACATCCAGCACAACACACCACAATTTCATTCAAATATCAAATAATTTCACACTTATAACTAAATAAATTCACAAACAAATAATTTCTACATCACTAAACTAAAATTAAACAAACAAATACATAACTAAATCATATACAATAATAATAATAATATAAAAATTATAAAATAATCCTCAAGATATAGATAAATGAAAAATGAGAAAAATGATAAGATAAAGCAAGTTACCAACCTGGAGGCCAAACAGATGGATTTGGTGTTAATTGAAAATTTCATGAGTTGCATATTTGCATAATTTAATTTAACAAGTCAACAGGTTGGTGTTTTGTAATCAAAAGATATGCCAAAACAAGAAGTTAATAAAGAAGAAAATTGAAAAGGTCAAAACCATAAATGTAATAAGTTTGGAAAAGTAAAATAGCACATGTTAGAGCAACTGGCATGATAGTAAAACATTGTAAACAGAGATGCTCAAAATTCGACATGGGTGGTGAACTGAACAATTGAAGGTATGTGAGAAGATAACATATACTTATTCATGTTGTTGAGGCATTCGTGTTACCGTTTTATGTAGGTACGCTTTGCCAATTAGCATAATCATGGTCATCTACCAAACGAATCATTGTGTGAAATTTAATATGAGCACATAATATCAGCTCTCTGACCAACTTTGCAAACACACTCACTAGTCAAAGAATTAAATGAAACAACCATATAAAAATGAAGAAGAAAAAAAAAGATAAAAAGGTGCACGAAATGATACTCATTTTTACATAGTAATAACCTCATCAACTCAAAGGTGTTAGTTTCTGATGAAGATGGTCGAATATAGAGTAACTCACATATATTTGGGCTGAAGAGATGACTCTGCAGCAGAGATGTCAGCCCATAGAAAGCCGCTTTAATAGAGTGTACAGATATTTGTATAGAGAGGCAATTTTCATTGATATGAACTGCAATGAGCGTTTTGAGGATGGAGGAGGCCAGAGGGTTTGTCTGTCTTTAAAGCTACAGAGGAGGAGGCCAGAAAGGAGGCTTGTTTTCCTAACTTTCCACATACAAGCTTATGCCTAAGTGCTAAGGTTTAAGGTTGCTTCATTTTTTTTTTCCTAAAGTTTTAAACGACGTCGCTTTTGGGTTACATTGTTTTTTTTAATTAAATTAATGTTTCTGCTCGATTCAATTTGGGTTAGTATATTTTAACCCTAAAACGTCTAATTGAACCGAACTGAATTTTTTTTTTTTACAATTTATAACCCGAACCAAACCTAACTCTCCTACCAAACCAACCAAAACTGAATTTTTCCGCCTTGGTTTGACTCGTTGAGCTAGCTTGACTCTGATTTTCGCCAATTTTTGCTTTTCGCAAAAAAAAAAAAAAAAAAAAAAAGTAACAACATGAATTATATTTTCCTATGTATGTTTTCGGTTACTAGTAAATTTTACGCAAACTTAATTTTATAATGATATAGTTACAAATTTTTTAGTGCCATAGTTATATAAATGAAAATTCATTAACTTTAAATTTATAATTTTGATAATCTTGGTCTCGGATTAATGGGTTCACTTACCTATATACTTTTTATAAATCATGAAATTAAAAAAAATAAAGAAAAAAAAATATAAACAAATGTCTTGGACCTTAAAAAAAGTCCAAACTTTCGGAAAAGAAAAACTCAACGAGTCTCAAAGATGATGGGCTTTAAAAAGTCTTAATAATTTATTAGGAAACGACAGCGAGTGGCTGAGCCACAAACCATATCCATGCACTACGCACATGCTACCTGAATTGTTTTTACTCACCTACCTTCACATCCTAAAATGCCCATCTCATTTTTCATAATACCCACCATATCCTCTCCTAGAGATTAAAATTTTTAAAACAAAACATAAACAATAAAATAACACGTGACAACTAAATATTTTGTTATAATATAGTAATATATACTTGATTATATTAAATTATTAATTTAATTTAAATACTTAATTATTAACATTTTCTAATAGATTAATTGAAAATTGGTTTTAAATTATCGAATTGATATATTTAGCCACATAACCTAAAATTAGATTAAGAAAATGTTAAGTAATTGATAATGTGGAGTAAAAGGACAAGCCTAAAATTAGCGAAAAATAAAAATATTTAAATTTAATAAATTAATTATTTATGAATTTTCAAACTCAATTTATCAATTCCTATCTATTATAAAAGGATTAAAAAATATACAAAATTTTGAGAAATTTTAATTATATTTGATTTTTTTTTATAATTTTTTTATGATGAAATCAAATATGAAAAATTATTTTCTTTTACTATTTTTTTTAATTTCTAGTACTTCCTAATATTTTTTAGGTTCCCTATGGTGCCTTACCTTATAAGAAATCTCAAATGAAATGAAATATGCTAAAATTAGTTATAAATTTACATATTTTTAGATTATTTAATTTTTATATTGATGAGTTCAAATAAAATAAATTTATTTAAAGTAATAAATGAAAATAATACGTCAAATTTAAATATATTTTGATTTATTTTTTGTTTTTTATTTTCTTAAGGTTTTCGAGAGGGGATAGGTGAGGAGGAATTATGAGAAAAGGAGTGGAGTAGACGGTGTTTTAAGAAGGTAGGTGGCTCCAGCCTCCAACGTCTCTCTCACCAACCCTCCCCCGCCAGCAGCAGCCATCCTTGATTTCATCGGCCATCTTCCATCTCTACAATTCTTTCTCTGTGGTTGGTGAGCTTAATCCTCATAAATTCTTCTTCAGTTTTTGTTTTTGTGAGATCTCCTCTTTCCTCACTGCAAATCTCAGAGCCCCTCTGTTTCTTTCTCTCTCCCAGAAGCTCCTATTTCTGAATCAAACATGGCCAGGAAGAAGATCAGAGAGTATGACTCCAAGAGGCTCCTCAAGGAGCACCTCAAGCGGCTCGCTGGCATCGATCTCCAGATCTGCTCCGCTCAGGTTTCCGCTCTCTCTTAATTCCACGCTTGGATCACTGTTTTTGTCTTTTTCTAAGATGTAGGCGTGATTTCATCGAAAGCTCAATTTTCCTTTTATCTGATTTGTGTTTGATTGCTGAGAACAACTGGATCAATATTTGCTAATGAATTGCTTTTTTGGTAATTTAGTCGAATATAAATTATAATTAACGTAATTGATTGATTGATGAATTCGTGAAATTGGCGAATAATTTGCAAATGTTGTCTGTATGACAAAAAAGATCGAAACTTTTATTCCCGTTGATTCCAATTGGAGGTGAATGAAATGTCAATTCTTTTGCTGCGTAGTATAAGTTGTTATTTTGTTTTGCTGTTTTGCAATAGTCCTATTGAATTACGATGTTGAATTTTATGTGTTATATAGTGAATGAAAACGTTATCCTTTTTGGGGAATTTGTTGTACCTCTTAGGTCACCGACGCAACGGACTTTGCTGAGCTTACAAACGAAGAACCATGGCTTTCATCTACTAAATTGGTGGTGAAACCTGACATGTTGTTTGGAAAGCGTGGGAAGAGTGGCTTGGTTGCATTGAATTTAGATCTGGCTCAGGTTGCTCAATTTGTGAAAGCACGTCTTGGCGTTGAGGTGATCCTTTCATCAAATTCACCAGAATTTTGCATTGTTAACAGTGTAATTCATCTTTGTTAACATGTGAATTGTATTGTCTTTAGGTTGAGATGGGTGGTTGCAAGGCACCAATAACCACTTTTATTGTTGAACCATTTGTTCCCCATGACCAAGAGTATTACCTTTCCATCGTATCTGATAGGCTCGGCTGTACCATCAGCTTTTCAGAATGTGGGGGTATTGAAATCGAAGAGAACTGGGATAAGGTATGTTGATACTGTTATATGTGTTGTGCCTGGTGGTTGGCTTCTGAGTTCTGTGTAAAACCCACTTTGTGTGATTTATGATATTTACAGGTGAAGACTATTAGCCTTCCAACCGAAAAGCCTCTGACAGCTGAAGCATGTGCTCCACTGATTGCCACTCTTCCTCTGGAAGTGAGTTTTGATATTTGTTTTCTAACTTTTAGTTTCTTTTCTCTGTTTTTACTTAGACTTATATCTGAGACAGGAGTTTGCACTAGAATTTCCATTACAAAATCAATGGTGGCCTCGTGTTCTTGATAGATATAACTTTAACATCTTTGGTATCTTTCTTTTATGACAATGCAAATGAACTAATCCATGTTTTATAATTTCCACCATCACTCTGAAGAAGATATGGACCTTCCTGAAATGATGAAGAATCTAAATCTAGAAATTTTTTTAGTTTCAGCATATCTCATATTATAAATCAATGCTATGTCTTAGTCCAAGGTGACAAAAAACCCCATATTATTAGTATTCATTTGTTTTTTTCAGTCTTGCTGTGTAGTTTGGATGTCTTGTACTGAAGTGCACTTTGCTCTGTTACCTAGGTTCGAGGGAAAATTGGTCACTTCATAAAGAGTGTGTTTGCTGTATTTCAAGGTATGCATTCTTTTGGACTAAAAATTTGCCTTCTGCCACATCAGCATTTATGCAAAATAGAGTTAGATCTTCACAGGCCTACTTTAAGTGCTTTGCTTCAAATATAGTTATTAATTTACAATTTTTTTAATTTAATGGGGAAAAATAATTAATTTTTCCTGTTCTTCTTTAATGGGGAATGGGTTATCTCTAAATTTATGCATGTAGTATAGGTGTGTGTCTATATATAGATATATATATATATATATATATATATATATATATATATATATATATTTGTCTTTCTTCCTATTTTTTGTTAACATTTTGTTTGTTGTGAACATTGTCATCATTCACTTTTAACTGTTATTCTATTCTCCCTGCAGATCTTGACTTCAGTTTCCTAGAGATGAACCCATTTACACTGGTGAATGGGGAACCATATCCACTAGATATGAGGGGAGAATTGGATGATACCGCTGCTTTTAAAAACTTCAAGAAGTATGACATTTTTATTCTTAACTTTCCTTGAAAAATTTCAGTCACTACTCTCTTTCTGAGACTCTTATGTTGGTATGCTAACAGGTGGGGTGACATTGAGTTCCCACTACCTTTTGGAAGAGTACTAAGCCCAACAGAGAAGTATGTTCATGAGTTGGATGAAAAGGTAATTGCATAGCTGGTACATTCTAATCAATTTATGTTTGACAGTAAAATTTCCTGTTCTGGGTAATTATTGTTTCCATGGTAGGAATTATATGTGCACCAACCTTTCATGCTAAGATAAACAGAAAAATGGAAGAGTTATCCTTTGAATGAACAGAGTCATATGGGATCTGAGAGCTCTACCAACTTGAGAAATTAATTTCTTTACTTCTGTATGCGATTTAGCTTTCATCCGAGCTGATAATGCTCAATAACTATAATTAGTACCTAGCTTGAATGGATGAATTATTTGTTGAAATATATTTATCAATACATCCTTATGCTGAAATAAATTCTGGGAGTTACAGAATGCATCAAAGTTAGATTTGTTGTTCTGTTTTGCTTCTTAACCATTAACCTGCAAATGGTGGCACAGGTGTGTTTGTGTTTGTTAAAGGCATGATATTGATATTAAATCCAAATCTTGAGTTTTTAGGAGAGTTGGTCATTTAACATGATATCAGAGCCTTGTTCGGTAGAAGGTCCTGGGTTCGAGTCACTTCTTTGCAATTTTTTCCCTATTTGTTGATTTGAGAGTCCATGAAGGACTCTATTTGGTTTGTTTGACTCTCCACGTACAGGTATGGGGCTGCACGTGATGAAGGGTGTTAAAGGCATGATATTTATATTACATCCAAATCCTATAAGCTTGAGCTTTTAGGAGAGTTGGTTGTTTAATAGTGTTTATCTGCTGGATTGATATACCTGATCATAAGTGCAAATGGGGATAGCAATGAGTCTATGAAGTTTGCTTTTCTTTGCCCTTTCTCTTTCTCGACTTCCCTTTCAGTTAAGGTGACATGATCTGTAAAGTACTGAAGATCTGGTAGAGTTGGGAGGAAGATAAAACTTTGGTCTTTTGGTTGTTGTACTCTTGAAATTTTTTTAATGGGCTTTACTGGCTACTTATATTGATGTGCACTTGGTTCTGGTAGTTTGAACAAAATATACTGTTTTCCTTTCGGATGATTCCATGATGACCCACAACACACTTACAAGATGAAAAAATATTCAAGATTTTGCCCACCTCAGCTGTTGTCTTGTAATTGTTTTGCTTACTGGTTTTCTCAAACTAAGATTAGTCTGTTCAATTTTAGAAATATGAGTTTGCCTCTGTGGCAGAAAATGATTCACTGAGTTTAATTTGGTGCAGACAAGTGCATCTTTGAAGTTCACTGTTTTGAACCCCAAAGGACGCATCTGGACTATGGTAGCTGGAGGTGGTGCCAGTGTCATATATGCCGATACCGTAAGTGCAACTCCATATTTCACATCCACCCATTATTAACATTCATTTCATCCTTGGCTGAAAACTGAGGCACTTCTACATTTATTACTGGAAGCTAGAAGGATTTTACCAGTTTAATACTAAATCTTGGTGCTTTTCTTTCCATTTATATCTAACCAGGTTGGAGATTTGGGGTATGCATCAGAGCTTGGTAACTATGCAGAGTATAGTGGGGCTCCGAATGAGGAAGAGGTGTTGCAATATGCTAGAGTTGTTCTTGATGTAAGAAATTATTGACTTTGGGATACCCTTTGAGCTTCAGCTCTTTTTTAAAATTTGCAGCTTAAAATAATCATCATTTTTGTGTGGAAAAATATATTCTTTACAGTGTGCTACTGCGGATCCCGATGGCCGTAAGAGAGCCCTTCTCATTGGAGGGGGTATTGCAAACTTCACTGATGTTGCTGCCACATTCAATGGGATTATCCGAGCTCTGAAGGAGAAGGTATAATCAAATGAATTGTTCTCTCTGGATCTTGGCTATTTCAACCAAATTCAAGTTTGCATCACCTCTTTTTTCTGGCAGGAATCCAAGTTAAAAGCTGCGAGAATGAACATCTATGTTAGAAGAGGTGGTCCCAACTATCAGACTGGCTTGGCCAGGATGCGTGCCCTGGGAGAGGAACTGGGAATCCCTCTTGAGGTATGATTTCACATTTTTTTTCTTCTCTTGATGTGAAAATCACATTCAGTCGGGCATAAAAAATTTCTTTTATCAACCGATGTAAAATTTAGCGTCTGTTTTACACTTTGGAAAACAATTCTCCTTGATAGTAGTTCTTAAAAACAGTCCTCACTCAAGTAGGAAATAAGTTTATTCAATTGTTTATTTAAAATACTCTACAAAAAAACAGCTGTAAACACTTAAATTTGTTCTTAAAAATGATTTGTTTATAGAACATATTCTTAAATTTTGTTTTTTTTTCTTTAATATTTTTTAATTTTTATTCTTTTACTAAAGAATTTGTCCAAGGCATCATGCCTTAAGCGCACCTAGGCTCAAGACACAACCGCTCGTTGGTTAAAGTGCCTCGTCTTCCAAAACATATGCCTTACTAAAAAGGCAACCCTTATAGACTACAGTTTCTTTTTAAAACGCTTTTATTCTTGAAATTTCTTATTCTATATTGAAATTGATATAATTTCACTACTTTTTTTTGTTGAAATTTTCTTTAAATATTAAGAATATTTAATTTTAATTAATATAATCATACTTTGGATCATATTTTATAAAATTGATGAACTTTCACTTCACAAAAGCCCAGCCTTAGGTGCGCCTAGAGTCTCAAGGCTCCTTTGCGTCTTTTAAAACTATGGTCAAAGGTGTTTCTTAAGTTGGTAAAAACTATTTTCTAGTTTTAAAAAACAAAGAAACTATTTTCAAGAAGGGCTCCCCTACTATAGCACAGGATTTTTTCTTGAAGACGCTTCTTATTTCCTAAGGTGGTATGGTATGTAGTACGACTTTCTAGTTTCATAACCATAGCTTGATCATGTTTGTTGCTCTCATTGTGTTGCAGGTTTATGGGCCAGAGGCAACAATGACTGGGATTTGCAAGCAGGCAATTGATTGCATCATGTCCGCCGCATAATTTCTCGCCATTCTCAATTCTTCTTAGACAATAATTGTAGTGTGAGGCTCTCCCACGAAGGCATAAGCTGGATTGGATTGTTGTGAACTGAGGCTGTTGAATTCTTGTTTTAACGTAAAAATGAAACAATTTTCTGCAATGATCCTCACATGTTTGTTGTTCAATCTTTAGTTTTTGTGTCAACTTGTAATTTGGTATGGACTTATGGATTTGTGACTAGTAAAGGTCAGTGGTTTCAATTCTGTGTTTATTTATTTTGAGAAAGAGTAAGTTTATTGGTTGGGTCGTCTGATCGATAGGCGTAAAATCAAAAATTGCATTTAAAGGATAGCCTGATATTAACATTAATAACGAAAATGATCGGTTCGAAATTACATCGTTTGATGTCCAAAATGTCGAGAATGTTTCAGATTGGAGAGTACATTCTTGGCTTGTATTGACGAACAAGATTTGATTTGATAATTTTATTGGATCAAACTTTGTCATATGAGTTGGTAACACGAAAACCCGTAAAAAAACTAACTATATAACTATCCGTTGCAATAAGTCGACGACAAAAAAAAAAAAACAAAGGTAAACCTATATCGAGATGGAAGAAATCACTTTATTGGAAAAGAAAACTTAGACCTCGGAAAAAAAAAAATGATGGAAGGAGTGATTTCAGGCCAAGAATGGTAAAAAAATCACCCTTCATCTCTAATGAACAGAGACCTGAAAGAGAGAACAGAGAAAGAGACGACTAGGGTTTTCAGAGAGAAAAACAACGCCTCATGTGATAACCACTGCAGTCTTCGATTCCGTGTTTATGTTTAACCAGGTCTTGAAACTTAAAACATTAAGGATTCAGGGCTCCAAACACCTCTTTTGAGCGATCCCAAGATGCTACCTTCTGCTAATGTCATAGTACTTTTCATCATTCCCTCGTGGTTTTGTCATAATTTAGGATTGATGTTTATTGCCATTTGAAGGGTTGGGATAAACATAGGCATGAGAATAAGATCGAGTCCATAACCATTGGAGAAGGCCTTGGAAGCCTTCAATAGGCTTCCAGGGTCAAGATGGTTTGGGAATTCATCTTGTAATTCCCAAACCCAAATATAAATTTATGTGAATTATACTACTACTTGCATATTTTTGTGAAACTAGATAAATATTTATATCTTCATTTCTTATTATCATGCTATAATGCTCACTCAAGAAATAAACGTGAGCTGAAATTTATAAGATGTAACCCCAATATCCTTTGCACAGTTGGAATAAAATTGATTCAGACTTCACAATCCAACACAGGTAACAGGTAGTTCAACAGCATACAGAAACTGGAACTATACTTGAATTCTTTGATTTGTTACATTTAATTCGTTTCTTTTTCAAGTCTCGTTTTGACTGTAAGTTAAATCGGGTAGAATTCGAATTGATTCATTTTTAGTTTGAATTTAAGTTTGGACTAGTCATCAACCTCATTGATTCAGATGCAGCCTTATTAAAATATTTGCTGGTGGGTTCTTTGAGCTTCGCTTAAGGGGTAAAGGGGTGAGATGGGTCACTACAAGAAAAGTTACTTATGGGGTCATGGTTTTAGTGGGGGCCAAAAAAAATTGCAACTAGAGTACTCTATGATTGCGGATAGGATTTAAACGTAACTAAAAGTAACTTTATAATTGTGAATACAATTAAACCGCAACTATAAGTGACTCACTGCCGCAACAAGTGACCCAATAGTCACAAAAAGGGGCCTTTTTAGATATTTAGTATAAAAAAAATAAAAAATTCCTTAAATAATATAGGTTGAGAAATATTTCTAAATATAATGTAGTTTTCTGCGTGGAAGAGTGTAGTTTGAAATACGAAACTACAAGTGTCTTTGAAGAAACGACTTTTAAAATATTTGAATTTAAGCTGAAAGTGTATTTTGAAGAAACATTTTTAAAAGCTGAAAGCAAAAAAATGTCTACGAAAAGCAGCTTTTCTAAATTATTAAAATGTTATACCAAAAGTGTATTTTGAAAAAACATATTCATAATTTTGGAAATATAGAAAGTGTCTTTTGAAGAGACATTCTCTATCTAAATTGTTGAAATGTTATACTAAAAGTGTCTTTAAAAAAAACACTTTTATAAATTTGAAAGTTTTGAATTAACACCGAAAGTCCCTTTTGAAGATACACTTTCTATAATTTAAAAAATTTTGAATTTAAGTTAAAAGTGTTTCTTCAAGAGTCATTTATTTTTGAATTTTAGAATTGTGCACATTGAAGAAGCAACTTTTAAATTGTTGAAATATTATCTTAAGAGTATCTTTGAAGAAAGGCACTTCATAATTTTTAAAGTTTAAATTAACAAATTGTCTTTTGAAGAGACACTCTATAATTTAAAATTTTGAATTTAAGATACGAGTGTATTTTGAGAAACGCTTTTAGTTTAAATTTTAGAATCTTATATTGAAAAGACATTTTCTAAATTATTGAAATATTATACTACAAGTGTCTTTTGAAAAAATACCTTCATAATTTTGAAAGTTTTGAATCAATACTAAAAGTGTATTCTAAAGAAATACTTTCTCTAATTTTTAAAATTTTGAATTTAAGCTGAAAGTGTCTCTTCAAGATATATTTTTAGTTTTTCGAATTTTAAAAAAATGTCTTTTAAATATATACTTTTTAAAATTATTGAAATGTTATACTAAAAGTGTTTTTTGAAATGACACATTTATAATTTTGAAAATTTTAAAATCTTTATTGACAAATTATCCGCTGACCACGTCTGGATATATATATATATATATATATATATATATATATATATATACTATATATATATATATATATATATATATATATATATATATATATATGATTTGTGCCCACGATGGGAATGATCAGGAATCAACAAAATTTGTATCCTAAGTTCCTCCCTCTTGTAGTAGTCGACTCTTTGCGTATAGTGGTTTAAGTCGAACACGGGGATGAGTTTTTAACCCCCCGTGAATGATTTTGAGTGAGAATCAGCGGTGAATTAAATTTGAATTTTCAGGTTTGGTTAAAAGCGATTAGTTTGGGGTTTAAAGCTGAAAATAAAATGAAGAGAAAAATAAAGAAAGAACTTTCCTTGAAGTCTCCCAGGGCCCTTTAGGTTAGGGTTTTAGGGCAACTAACATGTCCTCGGGTCTTTTTCCTCGCGTTGGGGAGCATGACATATAGTCATTTCCCGAACCGGATCTTCATTTAGCTTTAAAAACTAAACCCTATGATTTTCCCTTTTGAAACATAGCATTTAAATGGGCATAAATGTTCTTAACCGGTGGCTGCAATCTGAAGCCATGCTCCACGATAACTAAGCGGGAGACAATAAGCGGTATGATGGATCTAATGAAAGTAAGTGAGCCGAAAGACTGCCGAATCTGCGTTAAAGAGAGCATGCTTAAGAGATTTTAACCTAAGTGAAAGCCCCGAGAAGCAAGACAACCAAAATACGTGCGTTAAAGCAGAGAGGACCATCGATTACCTCCAAACCCGTTGCCCGGTAGCCGTCCTCTTCAGGGAGGAAGGGTAATAAGCCATCCTCTGAGTTGTCATCCTCGGAGGAGTGTTTGACGAATCGAGAAGGAAAATGAGAAAATGGAAAAAACGGAGAAGCGGAACCCTAACTTTGTTTACGGCAAAATCGAGTCTCTTCAGTGTATACAAAATGGCTTATATAGCCTTACAAACCAAGTGAAATACCATAAAATCCCAAGCAAGTGATTACAGCAAGGGTAGAAAGGAGAAAAACCAAAATTGTACTTAAAAAGCGAGTGAAAGCGGGGGAACAATCGGCAAGAGGAGTGCTCGCGGGATGCACGGTGGAATTTGTGGCAAAAGCACTCTGCGAGGTCAATTTCTTCACATTTTTGCTCTTCTTTCCTTATGATCTTTGATTTGTAATGTTGAGTTTGACGAATTCTTAAGTGCTTGGATCGACTCAACAATTTTTTGGCATAATTAGCTGCCAAAAGCTATGAAATTTGCTTACAAATGCGATCATTAAAATAGTAAGGGACAATGACTATGTAAAATCGGGTTGAATTAGAATGATTAGTATACAAAAAGCCTCAAAACCTATAAGCAAATAGGGTTCAAAATAGCACTTTTTGGACACCACCCCAACCTGCATTGCTAGTCCCTTAGCAATGAAAGAAGAAAGAAGAGCATACAAAATGATAACAAAATAATGTTCACAAAAATTATTTCAAAAGGTTTGTTAATAAGTAATGCCTAACCCTAGTAAGAATCATCAACCCCTTGTCCAATAACTATCATGGAAGAGAATAGACCAGCATACAAAATTGAATATCAAAATAGCCTCCTTTTTAGTGAATCAACCAGAAATTTCCACCAAAATCTAAGTGTTTATTTGATCAGCTCTCAACAATATTTGTCATTTGCACTCCTGACTTTAGCTACTACCACGACCTATGCGCTAACCAACCTAAATAGATCGGGACCCACCTCTTATTCCACAATTCTTTTTGTGTTGTAGGTGCAATCTTTGAGGAATGGAGCCTCACACAAAGTCCATGCTCAGCAGGGATCTCACAGATGACTCCCGACCAATTAGGTTTAGGGCACCAAGTCATAAGGATCTTCGACCCTGAAGCTCTTCGAGGTTTCACCGGGACTTGAATGATTTCGAGACTCCAGCACCTACAACTAGCTAAACTCCACCCATCCACCGTAACAGACACTAAAATTCGGTGACTCCCAACTTGATGAAGGTTTAGGGCCTTAGAGGCTTTAAAACTTTAAGCATATACCCCTCGGGCCAGTGTGCTCGGGTTTCAAGGCAAGCGTTGCAATTTTTATTCTTTCTTTTCTTTTATTTTCTTTTCATATTTTTTTTTTTTTTTTTCGAAGACGCGTGGCCTTCTTTTCATGGGTCCTTAACCCTATTAAAGCGGTCAATGTTAACAGAAACTAGGAGACCAGGTTATCACGAGTAAAGGAGGTTCTTGTGGTTTTTCGGCCTATCATTGGAAATCTATTATTGCTCACGTGTGTGGTTAGCTAAGGTGGAAGAAAAGATCGAAATCAATAAGAATTCAACTAATCATTCACTCAACTAAGCATGGAACCAATCTAACATCAATAGAATTGGACAAAGCTTCAAATTTTCAAACCACGGGTTAAGCCGAGGCTCCCGCAAAAATTTTGGTTGCAAAACGGGCCCAAATTTTGAAAAAAATGGGCGTATGGTATAAACTTTATAGAAGGGACCCGACAAGCCACTAAACATCTAAAATGGAGAGCGAACAAAATAATAACAAACGTAAATACAAAAGCCTTCCTTTGCTAACTCTCCCCAAGCCCGAACATCTCAGTGTCAGGAAATGGGGCTCAGTTGGAAAATTAGAGAAGGAAGTGTACACTCTCATGATGAGATGTGATCATTTCTGGATAGGAGATACTTAAGCTTTCCATCGACACCTTATTCCTTTCAGTTCGGACTTCAAACGAGCAAGTTAGGAGAAGAAAAGAGAGAAAAAAGTGACAGGTTGGAGCATTTTTTAAAATTACACTTTCATAATAATCTCAAAATGTTCTTTACACGGCCATATTTGGATTCTACACTCTCTAGCTTTCAGCGAATGCCGAAAACCTTTAAAGAAGCGAAGTTCGGATGAAAAAGTTATGGTAACAAAAATTGGGAGAGCGAAGTGGGCGCATGGCAAGAAAAAAATTCATTTCTTCTGATAATTTCGCTATTTTGCGAAATTTCGCTGGAAGCTTGTGAAAGGCTTGACATAACGAAAATTTATTTATGTTTGCGAGCCTAAGCTATGTCTATGTAATTTTTTGATTTTTTGAATTTTTTTTGAAAAATCGAAATAAAATAAAAATAATAAAAAAAATAAAAAAAATATATATATATATATATATAAAAATGATTTTTTTAAATTAAAAATTTTTAAGGGACAACATTTTTTTATATTATATATATATATATATATATATATAAATAAAAATAATATATATATTTTTTGGCTCAAATAATATAAAGAAAAACAAACGTTTTTATATATAAAATAAAATAAAATAAAATGGAAATGCTAATCTTATTTGTTTGTCTGCCAGTGGAACCTTGTTGATTTAAACTATAAGTTGTATTGTTCGCTAGCCTAGCGAAATGCAACGATCTAAATTTTCAATTCGCTAAATTTGTGAAATTTCGTAAAAATTAAGCGAAATTTTCAAATCTATAGCGAAATTTTTAGCATTTATTAGGATGCGAAATTTTACATTTATAGTTGCGGCTTCTCTAAACCTGTACCTTGCTAATTTTCAATCAAGGCTTCAAAATTTGCCTGGCGCAAAAATTAATGCAAAAATTAAGAAAAAATTACGAGAAAAGTAAAAATTAATCTAAAGCATAAATTAACTAAAATTAGAAAATCTAAGAAAGAAAATTGATGAAATCAAATAAAATGCGATAAAATAAAACAAGCTAGAAAAATGAAAACAAAAATTGGGGAAATGTGCTCCCCCAAACCCTCCTTAGGCCTTTGGAGAATTCTTTGGGCTAGTGAACTCGGAGAATCTTTGGGGTTTGGTGCTCAAATCCCTAACCCAGGCACCCGAACAACCCATTTATCTTGTCACGATGTGAAGCATTTGCCATCTTCTTTGAGGTAGTGGCTTGAGCTGCATCACAATGGCCACTAGCTTTGAGGTTTTGTAGAATGGCGGTGGGGTGGCTTTTTGTGAATGGGTGCCAGGGGTTTTGTGTTGGGATTGGGATGCAGGCAGGACATACACTTGGTCAGTGGAGGGGGCTATTGGTAGTGGGCTTTTGGTGGCTTGGGCAGTGGCAGTGGGGTTCAATTCCATGGGAAATGGTTTCGAAATAAGCTCTTTGGGCTCATCCACTGCTTTTGTTTCACTGCCCTCCTCAGTCAACAATGGGGAGGTTGCTTCCTTCTTCTCCATGGCGGGATAAGCGGCACCAAGTAGAGGATTCAAAATTTCCACCCGGGTTTTCTTGTTCTTGTAAGAACTGACCTTTACCATGGTGCCACTTGAAGCCTCCTCCTCACAGGTGGACATTCTTTGATGATCAATTAGGTCTTCAATGGAATCTTGCGAGGTTGTCCATTCATGCTTTCGAAATCTGTTCAACCATCTAATCTTTGAATTAGGGATTACTCCTCGGTATGGATTTTCACTCAATTGGACATTGAATTTTGTACTGTTTCGTCTGATCACCCACAGGTTTGGCCAAGGTCAAATTGCTTGCTCAAGCTGGAGATTGGCTTTGTGGTGGTTGAGCGAGACAAAGAAGCTATCTTGTGGATGTGGAGGGTGCATAAGTTGAGAGGGAACACTATAGACAGGGTGCAGCTCATCCATTGGTCTCTATATTCTCTCATAGACCTAGAGGGTTTGGATTTCTCTCTGAGGAGTTGTTGCCAGCACCGTTGGAAGGTTCATGTAATCCCTCATTGTCATGTAAGCTCTGGGTTACCCTCTGACCCCATGTGCTTTCTTCATGTGGGGTTCCATTTTCTCTCAATTTTCCCACTTGAACACATGCTGACCTTGCCTTGAATTTTTAGCAAGATATTCAATCTGCGTGAAATAAGGCTAAGACAACACACCAAAAGATCCACTGCGGGAATTTTTTTTTTTATATATAAAATGAAAATAAAATAAAAAATGACAATGAAATATAAAAGTTCACCAAAACTTGTGATGAGGATCACAAGTGTTCAACAATCATCATTAGCATAGGCACCATCCGAGTCAACGGCGCCATTTGATTACCGTGCACGATGGGGTGATGGAATCAACAAAATTTGTATCCCTAAGTTCCTCCTCTTTACCGTAATCCAAACTCACTATGATATAGTGGTCTAGGGTCGAACACAGGGATGAGTTTTCTTCGTACAAATGATTTGAGTGAAATCAAAACTGGTGAATTAAATTTGGATTTTCAGGTTTGGTTAAAAACAGTGAGGTTTTGGGGTTTAAAACTGAAAATAAAATGAAGAAAAATAAGAAAAGAACTCCTTGAAGTCTCAGGCCACTAGGTTAGGGTTTTTAGGGCAACTAACATGTCCTGGGTCTTTCCTCGCGTTAGGGAGCATGACATATAGTCATTTCGACAGGATCTTCATTAACTTTAAAAACTAAACCCTATGATTTTCCCTTTTGAGCTATAGCATTTAAATGGGCATAAATGTCCCTAGCAGTGAAAACACATCTCAAAAACCCTACTCCACGATAACTAGCAGGAGACAACTAAATGAGCCTCAATGGATCTAATGAAAGTATCCATTGAACCCAAAAAAAAACTTGCCAAATACACATTAAAGAGAGCATGCTTAAGAGATTTTAACCTAAGTGAGAAGCAGAAACTTAAACAACCAAAAATAGATGCGTTAAGCAGAGGACCATGCATTACCTCAATATGTAGCTATTTTGAATTTACTTGATGGCAAGTCCTCTTCCAAGGAGGGAAGAGGCTAATAACCATCCTCTAAGTTGTCATCCTCAGAGGAGTGTTTGGTAGTCGAGAAAGGGAGAGAAAATGAGAGAAAATGGAAAAAACGGGAGAACTGGAACCCTAACTTTATTTACAGCAAAAATCCGTCTCTTCCAGTGTATACAAAAATGGCTTATATAGCCTTACAAACCAAGTGAAATACCATAAAATCCAAACTTAAGTGATTACAACAAGGGTAGAAAGGAGAAAAACCAAAAATTGTAGCAAGCAGGCGTGAAGCGGGAGACAATCGGTAAGAGGCCGTGCTCGGGATGCACCAGTGGGTGAATGGCGAAAGCACTCTAGGGGTCAGACCTTTCTTCACATTTTGCTCTTCTTTCCTTATGATCTTTGATTTGCTCCAATGTTGAGTTTGACTTAGATTCTTCGTGCTTGAGATCGACTCAACAATTTTTGGCATAATTGAAGCTCATAGCGCAAAATTTGCCACAAAATCACGATCATTAAAATAGTAAAGGACCGTAATGTGTAAATCGGGTTAATTAGAATGATTAGTATACAAAAAGCACTCAAAACCTATAATAAATAGGGTTCAAAATAGCACTTTTTGGACACTAATCAATATATAAATAATTTAAACTTGGTCAAAGGATTGACACCAATGATTTGTCTATTTATAATGGTTACTGTTTTGATATTTTATACATTATGCAGAAAAACAAGATGATCTCCTTTCCAAGTAGAGAAAGTCCTTGGTTTTTTCTCTATTTAATTTTCATGTAAATGTGTGTTTGATGAGTGCCTAAAACACTCATATTATACCCGTGTCCGCTTTATGTTTTTAGTTGATTTTACATTTAAATAAGCACATTATAGCCCAAGATATGATTTCCGGAGTTTTTGTGAATTGCAGGTCAGGATCGTGGTTTTAGGGCGATTTGGAGCTAAACATAAGAAGTAAGAATACTGGCTGCCACATCGCGACGTCGCAACGTCGTGACTACCTAAACCAATCATAAGAAATGAGTAGGACGCAGTATAATAAGTACTCGAAGGTACAATACGAGCAGGTGCGTGCCTGATAAGTCTTGGGAGGAGCAGTTGAGGCGTGCCGCCCCGCGCAGCGGGAGTGCCGTAGCACCGGCGGGAGTGCTAGGAACGCAATCAAGAGCTGGTACTGCTCACGCAGCGAGGAGTGCCGTAGCACCCGGCTGAGTCTTAGAGACGCCGTCAGCGTGGTAACCGCGCGTGGCGGGAGTGCGAAACCGCAAGCGAGTCTTGGAACCAGCGGGGCGTCCCTCATTCATTCTTCGGTCCTAGGTAGTGGATTGTCATATGTCTTTTTCAGAACTTATAACCTTTCTTAATCACAATCTATGATCGTGACATTTTTACATCTTTCCATATTCATGTTGAATCATATTTGATTCGTTTCATGTTTCATCACTCTATTCGGGTTCATGCTATTCCATATAATATTTCGAATACTTATATAGAATACTGATGTATTCACACATCGTTCATGTATTCTTGTCCCTCAACGTATCTACTTTTCTTAGAAATTGGAATCATTCAATTGAATCATCGAACTAAAGTTATGGCATTTTCATACCAAACTAATTACATTTCGGATTACTAAGAGCAGTCTAATTTCTTATTTTTTCAGGAGGCTTAACTTCATACTGACCTGGTTCTTTATATTCATTTGAAGCCTTCAAGGTGCTAAGGGTTCATTTCCAACTGGAATCACCCAAATCGAGCAGGAAACTCAGATTCGTCGAAACAACTCGGACTACTCTATGATCAAGCGATCTGGGAGGTGGCTTGCATGGCCCACTTTGGTGAATTTTGGGCCATAGGGTCAGGAGTGACGATTCCTATTTCTATATGTTTGGTTCTCCTTGAAGTCTATTTTAACCAACAACTTGAATCACTCAAATCGAATAAGAAATGAGCAAGTTATGGTCAAAATACAAAAACTGGTTGAAATAGGAAAACCAGAACAGGGTGTACCGGTACAGGTCTAACGTGTACCGGTACACGTTGGCCAAAAATGACCAGAACCCAAAGTGTACCGGTACAGGTTCAGGGTGTACCGGTACATGTCCGCAAAGTACCCGAGTGTGTGTTTTCACCCATTTTCCATATTTTGATACTGATCAACTCTTGCACTTCAAGCACACACATCAAAACCATTTCAAATTCACCTTGGAATCTCTTTTCTATTCAATTCATCTTTCAATTACATATCTTTCTTCAAAATTCTTTCATGAATTTCTTCCAAAACCCTTCTAATATGGGTCACAACCCATACACAAATCAAACATGATGATTATTTAGGGGTTTATTCAAATACCTTTCAGTACTTGTTATTTAACATGAATCGATCATAAGAAGAGAATTTCATACTTATCTTGGGCCATTTAGAGTTTTTCCAACCCTACCTTCAATAAATATTTGATTAGGAAGAAATCCTAACAAACCCTAGATTTGGAACTCATAAACTTTTCTAGAATCCCATACAAAATTCATATGATCCATAATAGAATCCATACCCAAGGTTAGTTCCATACAAAAAATCCCAGATTATACCTTGTAGCTTTGCTTGGCTTCTCTTCCTCTTCCCTCTTCTTCTTCTTTGCTCCCATTCTCTTCTCATACGGTTTCCTCCTCCAAACATGAGACCAAATTTTGGTCTTTAAATCCATGTTTGCCAAGGCCATGTTTGGCCACTCAAGCTTTTTGGGTTTATTTGCTTTATTATTTCTTTTGGTCCTCCAACTCTTGACCATTGCAACTTAGCTTGTATTATTTCCACTTTGGCCTCAAATCTTGTCAAATTATGACTTTTAAGCCTCTTTGGACAAATTACAATTTTGTCCTTAATTCTTCATAAATTCCGAGATGTCTCGTTCCATGTTTAAATGTTAACTGCGAAACATTTTAAATTACTCTTACAAAATACCTAAACAAGTCCCGAAAACTACTGGTATATTTTGGGCGCGTTACAAGGGAGACCTAATTTTGAAAGAGTATCGAGAACGTGCGGTTGGGAGGCGAGCGGAAGCGTGATGACTTTGTATTATTGGAGAAGACACTTCCTTTTGTATTTTTCTCTTTTCTGATAAACTACGGATGTTGTTAAATTGATGATGTTTATATCCAGTTCGAGTATGTTCTAGATTTCTATCTAGGGTTTTGTTGAACCATTCACGATTACATAGGTGAATTTTGATTTTATGTGTCGATTATTTATGACTTGTTAGTATACGCTCATATACGTGATTTATACTGTGATGTCGCCAACATTGGCATGATTTTCGCTGGGTATCGGATCGAAAGATGAGGGCCGCCCGAGGATGAGATAGGCGACCCTGGTCGGTCGGGTAAATAGAATATCCTCGGGTCAGGGTGGCGATTAAGGTTAGAACATTTAAGCGTTTTGAGCATTGGGTTAGAGACTTCCGCTCCAACCACGCTGGCGAGATGGCGGATACACCTGAGAGAGGGTATCTACGTGAGCATGATCACCTCGCCATCAATAGAGTCGCAAATGGCGAATGATGGTCTCTAGGTAGTAATCCATCAATTGGCGGGAAATGAGGAGCCTGAATCTCCCAACACCGGTGATTTACTAAGATAATTTAGTTTAGTTTAATCTCACACCTTAGTTAACTTAGTAATTCAAGTTAGTCTAGATAATATTACGGGGCCAATTTCGGTGAGTCGACGCACTTCTCCTCGTGGATCGATATCAGTACCTTTAGGTACAGCGCGCATGGGCGGCAGCGTGCACTTGCGCACATAGGCGTACACATTTTATACATCACGCTTTCGGCCTATCAAGTTTTTGGTGCCGTTGCCGGGGAGAAGTTTTAGAGTTGATATTGAAAAAAAGCAATTATATATTACTCTGGAATTCTTATTTTTATTTTTATTTTGCTTTTACAAGTGCTTGTAATTTGGTTTTTGCGTTTGTGACAGATTTCGGATTAAGGTTATTGTGAATGTATCTTGTGGGGTCAAGATGAACTCGTCCTTTGATCTGAGCAGGAAGAACTTTGCATCGTTTGTGAAAACAAAGAAGCACTAATCACAAGAAAATCTAGCGTCATACCTGAACATTGAAGCCAGATCATGGCGAAGCAAAAGCGAGCCCATGAGGGGTCTTAATGGGAATAATGGAAGGAATCGGTAGCCTGGGCAGTGTATACGACGATGAATCCATTCTATGTTGCTAGAAGAGTTTGCCTACACCCCACCGAGTTGTTCATGCGGTTATCGAGACCACCTATTGAGAATGACAACTTGAGTTGAAGTGTTGACCTTCTGGATCTTGGAGATATCTGTTCCACAGATTGCCAAATGAGAATCCAAATATGCACCCGATAGCTTCGCCGAGAAGTATGTGACGTAGTCAGAATATAATGGGAATAGCGAAGAGGCACTCGGTGAGATTGTTCACCGCGCTCTCACTAGGTGATGAGGCAAAAGCAGCGGATGCTAAGTCAACCCACTTGGATTCTATTACTTCATGGAACGACCTAGTGCAGAAGTTTCTGACAAAGTTCTTCCCACTTGGAAAAATTGCACAGTTGGTGCAAAGAGAGATCCAATACTTTTGGACAGCCCGGAGGGAGAGGCGTGAAGCATGGACAGATTTACGAGCTGACGAGGAAGTGCCCACCCTGGTGACGGATGGATCTCCAGTCCATTACTTTCTATAATGGTGCGAGGAATGCGACTAGGCATTGATTGATGCCTCGGCGGGAGGTGCGTTAATGAAGACCGGACCCGAGCATGTAAAAATCTGGGAGGATGTTGCTACTAACACCAATCGTGGCCTAGAGATAAGATTACGCAGTGGCGGTAGGCGGCACCAGATAACGAGGTTCTCATGTGCGGTAACTCATGTTGCGCACCTTACTAAGCGACTGCTTGAGCGACAAGATGCTGCCAGTGCCATCGGAACCCGGCGTAGGTTATGTGGTGTGTGGGAGTCGGCCACGGCCGATGCGAGATGTCGGTGGGACAACAAACAGTAGAGCATGCCCAATATGTGTCAAGGTTTAATTAGAGTCGACCCGCGGCAAGCGGGGGTCGTATGGGAGGCAGCAACTGTCGAAACCATAATCGAGGCGAGGCGTAATAGCAAATAATCGAAGCAGTCGAGGTTATGGATGGAGACAATCAGAACAACATGCCACCTGCCAACCCGGTGAAGCGAACCACCTCCCGAGAAAAAGATTGACTTGAGGAAACAAGCCAATGCTTACCTCTCATATCTTTGCTTTTATGAATGAGGCAAGAGCAATATCACGAACTAGGCCACCTAGTTGAACAATCAAGCAACACAGTTGAGAAACTTAGAGGTACAAATGGGCCAAATGGTCAGTTTGTTGACGGAAAGGCAACATGGTTCATTACCGAGCAATTCGGAGAGGCAAGCCCTGGGGAGAGGAAGATGCTGCAAGGCTATCACTTTCCAGGAGTGGGAGAGTTGAAATCCCGGGGCCATAACCGACGGTAGAAGCTGGGAAATTAAAGAGCAAGATCAGATCATCCCAAAAGATCAGATGTAAGGGGAGTAGCCCCGAGATACGAGAGCAGTCAACGATAATAAAGTAAGGAAAGAGACCGAGAAAGCAGTGAAACGGATAGACTGTATACGATTCCATATCCTTAGCGGTTGAAGAAGGGTAAGTTAGAGAAGTAGTTCACAAAGTTTCTTGATATCTTCAAGAAACTACATATTAATATACCCTTTATGGAGGCATTGGAGAACATGCCAAGTTACGTGAAATTTATGAAAAAGATCTTGGCAAGTAAGAAGAAGTTGGAGGAATATGGGAACATTACCTTAGCGAGGAATGCGTGCCATCGCATAAAAAGAAACTTACGAACTTCAATGTGGCGACCCGGCGGCCGACCGGTTGGCGAGTTCGAACCGTAACCCCGGGGACGCTCGTTTAAATTCTTTTATCAAATCCCTTCAGTTATCGTTTTATTAAATTTGAGTTTTCAAAAGTTTATGACCGAATCCCAGGCCGACCGGTTGGCGGATCCAAGCCGGCGGTTTACTCCGACATTTTCAATTATCTTATCAAAACATTTGGAACACATGTTCTTCATTTTGCATTTGTAATTACGCGAAGCATTTCATTTGGGCAAGCCATAAACATTTACATTAAAAAAGACTCATAACACGTACATTTAGCAAAATGCATTTTAAAAAAATCTTGATTCAGGAGTTCAGCGTTTTACAAAATGTCAATGTTCGAAGAAATGGAGTAATGCATATGGCTGAGCATACTCAAGTAAATCCTTCTCTATGACTACGATTAACCACTCGATCTTGGAGTCTTGCTTCAATGTCTATCGCTCGGTACACGAGCATTGATGAAAACAATAAACAACATTTTCATGCTTAGTGGTTCTATATCTGATTATGTATTCCATTTTTGTTCATCATAATCATGCGATTTATCAAAATAATGCCTTTAAACAATATCGATTGTAATGTAAAAGATACTTATACAAATACACTTTCCAATACCATCGTTTCGTTTTAGGTTTGTGACGATTCCTTATGGCTATAGAGTTAGAGGCATCACAGCGGTCGATTGGTGAATCTGTCTTTGTTGTCGTGATAGCAATGTGGTTTCACGTCGATATTTCCGTCTCACATATGACTATAAGTCGACAATTCCGCGGCCAGTTCGGAGTTGGTAGATCACATCACATGCGTCGACCATTAGCAATGTGATTTGGCGTTCAATGTGCCGTCTCATATGACTATAGAGATGACATTCCGCAGTGGTCATTTGGTGAATCCTGTCATGTTTGTCATTCAGTAGCAATGTGATTTTGCGTTAGACCAATACGGTTACCTTCATGACGAATTCAGTTGGTGAATCCCGTCATGTTGGTCCTTCAATAATACGTTCAAATCAATTTTTCTTTTATGCAATAAATTCGCTTGTAGCTCAAATACACGCATACATGCAGATATTTGTCAAACACTTCAAATACTAATCATTAGAATCGATATATATGTGTATATTTACTTAAATAGAGTAATATGAATAAAGAACATTATGACAAAAGCGGAATAAAGAACAATTAGAGAACAAACTGGAATAAAGATCAGTTATAGAACAAACCAATTATCGATTCCGTTTCTTTCTCGATATCAATCCTAGGTCAGGTTATCGTTTTCACCCGCACCTAGTCAAATACAATTTATTCACTCTTAGTGGTTAAGCAATTAATCATACTAAACGAATATCGCCGAGACACGGTACGTTTTTGACTTAGGCCCTGTTTGATAAACTATTGAAAAAGTTCAAACCATTGAAAATGAAAATTTTCAATGATTTTAATTTTTCAACCATGTTTAATAACAAGATTACAGAGCAATGATTGAAATTTTTAAATGAAAACCATTGAAAATAATGAGTAGGTAGAGACCTGCCTTAACGTAGAATACGGTGCGCTCGACAAAAATTTATTTTTAAAGTGGTGTTTAGGGCTCTTTCACCACCTTCTCAACTGTTTCTTTCCATTGCAAGCTAGTCCTTGCCGATACAGTTGGAATGTGACCGTCGACTTGCCTTGCGAATCCGATATCGCGATTGCTATAACTCACGTGCGGTTCTCTACCACATATTCAATCATTCATGCTAACGTTTTCTCACTCATCAATTTCTTTGTGGGGTGTGTCTTTGATCTCTAATTCGATCTGGGTTTGGGGTTTTTTTTTTTAAGATGGATAAGGGGGAGTTTCGTCGGCCCGGTTTGGCGGTGAGAATTCATGCTTTTTCTGCTGCTGATTTTTGAGAATTCTTCTGTGTGTTTGGGGGATTTGGTTTTCGGTGGTCAGTTTGGGGTTTCTGGTTCCCCACTCCTTTTGTTCTTTTTTTTTTCTCTGTTTTTCGTTTCCTGGAGAAAATTTGGTTAAATGAAAAATAGAAAGAAATTTCTCAGTTGGGTTTGTCCTCCAACACAGAATTTCCAAGAAAATCAGTTCCGACTTTTAGAGATCTGAATTGGGTTCTTTAGAAAGTTCCGACTTCACAAGATTTGAAGCGACCAAAATGCTTTGAAAAAAAAAAAGACAAAAAGTGAAAGAAATTTCTAGACCCGAAAAAGGGATTCTTCATGGAAAAGGAAAAAGACCAAGAAAACACCACAACCCAAGAACATAATCAATAAAAGGCCCTTTCCATTTCCACAATCACCCAGATTTTCTTCCCAATTTCCCACCTCAATTTTTCATGAAACCAGGTCAAATTCTCAACTGGGTTTGTCTAGAACAAACAACAGACAAAGAGAGAGAGAAAATAAAATGATTCTAACTGAAAATCTCTCTTACTCGTCCGTGAGTGACGATGATGGAACTTGAATGGGTGCGAGAAAAGCGCTCACTTCTCTCTAAAACCCTTGCTTTCTCTGTCTCTCTCCTTGAATTCATTTTTTTCCTCCCTTTACAAGTCTCTATGGTAGAGCCCCACCAACTTGGAGGTTGAGCAGGGGAAAGAGTTATGCAGCGGATTTTTAGTTTAGCAAGCTCTTTGTACATTAGAAGGAGAGAATTATAAAAATCTGAAGGAGGGATCAAAATAATGTTTGTTTGATTACAAATTCTTGCTATGTTTTTGTATTTATGAGGAAATATTATTGTTGAATTGTTGATATTACATGTGTTTCTGTTAATATTTGAAATCTTATATATCAAAAAAGCCTAATTATGATTCTGCTCTTGATTTCAACAGACTGCCATACATAGACACATCACTGGAGTCATTTATTTGCTTTCTCTTGTTTTAAGGAGCGTCTTAAAGATAATAATGCGGTTGAAGAATGATTAAAAATAAAGCAAGGTTATTTAGTGTGTTTTAAAAAACGAGTTATTAAATAGGGCCTAAGTTGCCCATGATTCTCGTACTTGTGACTTGTGAGTGTAATCTTGCTAACTTGTAAATTTACTTCATGGATGTGTTGTGACTTGTGAATGTAGTATATAATCTGTAGTACTTGTATAATAATCTATTTATATACAAAATAAATTATATATTTAATATTAATTTATTATATCTTACTCAAATTATCTTATGTAAGAATGGCTCCTCTTGATACTACAGTACAGATTGGAAAGACCCGACACTAGTTAAATATTTTTGATTTATGTCTTGACAAAAAAACATATTGGGAAAAAGGGGGGGGGGGGAGAGCATGCATATTGAATGGGATAAAATTCAAAATCTTTTGAAGAGAACAAAAATATTAAGTTCACTCAAAAGAAATTGAAAAACCAATGGAATTATTTAAAACAAAAATACACGGTGTGGTCAAATTTAATAGGAAAGTCTGTCCATGGCTATAATCCATTAACTAATACGATTAGTGGACTTGAGGAAAAATTAGGAAAAGAATATATCAAAGGTATAGCTTTTTCTTTAGTTCATATTTTGAAAATAAATTAAGCCCACTATTGACTAATTACAATTTATTTGAATAACGAGAGAGAATTCCGGATGCAAAACAATTTCGATATCTTTGGAGCCTGATATGCAGATGAAATGAGATCACTCTTTGATGGCATTACAACTGGGCAAGAATCACGGGGTCCCTCTGAACGGGGGTTGCCTAAAAATGGTGCTGACAAACATTCATCAAGTGCTCAACCGACTGTAGAGAATTCTTATATACACATAGATATAGATCCTGAATCTCCACCAAGCCCTTCATCATCAAAAGAAATGTCTTTACCAAAAGGAAGTACGAAAAGAAAAATAATGGAGATCTAAATGAAAATTGCTGAAATGTTCTTAATACATTGGGTGTCGGATGGACCTAACATGAAAGAATGTAATAAGAAGTTGGATAAAGTGCAACATTACCTATGGATATTATTGTACATTCTTTGCTTAGCATATTTTTGTGAAAGCAAAGCATACAGGGAACAGTGGATGATGTTTTCACAAAAGCCAGAGGCAGTCAGAATTGCTTGGATTCGGATGAATGCAAAATTATGATTACTTTAGTTTTTCTTTTAGGTAGTTAGGTTTACGCAAGCTATGATTTATGTGATATTTTATGGGTTATTTTTATACTTTGTCTTCACATTAGTTGTATTGACATTATTTTTTCATGACAATATTTTGTGATTCATTTTGCTTATAATTATGTTACTTTTATTATTTTTAATTGATATATTGCATATGTTGCATATTATTAGAAGATGTTGGCGAAAAGCAAGAAAAATATTGAAAATCACGTGATGATTCTAGTCGAAGATTATTAGAAAAAGCATTGGAAAGACCGAATCTTGACTTCGGTGAAAGGTTTTTGCATATGTGCAAGAAATTTTAAATGGTAATCCAGCACATTGTCTAGAAATTTTAAGAATGAATAAGCAAGCATTTTTGCGTATTTGTGAGCATTTCAAAATAAACATGGATTGAGATAGTCGTTATCAAAGTTGAAGAAAAATGGCGATGTTCATATGACATTAAATCACAACGTGAGAAATCGTGTTACCAAAAGAAGATTCAACCATTCAACTCAAACCATACATCATTACTTTCATGAAGTACTAGAGGCAATGCTTCTCTTCGGAAGAGAGATTATTGTGCCTACTCCGGTTATTGAAGTTACAGAAAATCATCCCCATCAACGGTTAAGGGAAGTGTTTAAGGTAAATAAATATATAAGTTTATTATTATTGTTGTTCTTGTTGTTGTTATTATTATTGTTATATTGATATTTTTTCTAATTAATAGAATTGCTATTGGTGCACTTGATGGGACACTTGTTCATGTTGTGATACCATCTGACAAACAAGTCCCTTATAGAGGAAGAGGAAGAGGAGAATGTTATCAAAATGTTCTAGCAATATGTGACTTCAATATGATTTTTACATTTGTTTGGGCTGGATGGGAAGGCGTAGCTGACTCGAGTATTATCGAGGAGACTATGCGTAATCCAGGAAAATAGTGCACCAATACCTCCACCGAGTTAATTATAATTCTCTTCTCGGCTATTATTAATAAATTCGTAATTAATTTATAAATTAATTTTTTATGTAGATAAATATTATCTTTGTGATGCTGCATATCCACATACTCGAGGGTTTATGGCGCCTTACCGTAATGCACGATATTGGTTGCCTGATTTTTGCAATGGTGTCCACCCTCGTACAAAAGAAGAGACGTTCAACTATGCACATGCCAGATTGAGGAATGTCATTGAGCGATCTTTTGGAGTTTTGAAAGCTCGTTTTCCAATCTTAAAGAGGATGACACCTTATCCTTTCAGGAATCTGAGAGAAACATTGTTATTGCTTACAGCGTGTATATAACTATATTCGAAAATTATCTATTAGGATACTTTCTTGGACGAGGGTGAAAATGAGTATGATGATTATTCGGGATGCCTCGAGAATAATCATGAAGGTCTACAAGTAGGAGGAAGAGCGCACAAAGTGATTAGATTTTCATGATTAATTTAAGAGGAAGCAAATCAACTAGTTGCTCATTAATTTTTGTTTTTATATTAAAAGTTTGGATAGTTTTAAAAAGTTTAGATTCTATTGGTTATTTTTTAAACATATTTATGTCTTTTTTTTTGGATATTATGATTTATTTATGGATATGTTTATAGTGATTTTCTTTTAAATAATAATTAATAATTGTAGTGAAAAATAAAATATTATTAGGAATTCTATTTATTTTGGATAATATGTAATACAATGATAATAAGGGTAAATATGTAAAATACATAATTTTCAGTATTCAGCATTTACAGTTATCAAACAATATATTTATCTTCAGCATTCAATTGTCAGTAACTTATCAAACAGTTTTTACAGTACAGATTCAATACTTATGAAATTCAGCACTTAATTTTTCAGCACTTAATTTTTTCATTTTATCAAACAGTACCTTAGTCTCATTCTTATTCGAACCCTTATTATTCATTTCTTAGGGTTCCTATACTAACGGTGTATGAATTTAGGCTTAAATATGCAAAAACTACAATAATCCGGTCATTTGGGGGCTCACATGCACGGTGACACCTCGGTCTCGTGACCGGTACACGCTGTATTTTGCTGACATGCACTGCACATGTCGGACCCGCACGGCATGTTGGCCTCCGGTGGGGTGTACCGGCACACTCTCGCATGTACCCCACATGTTCTAGAATCTTCTGCATTTGCTTTTGCCACTTTTGATACCACCTCCTTGTATAACTTCCCCATTCCTTAATTCCTCAAAAATCATCATGGAACCTATCCAAATCAACTTCAAAATACTTGTATTGGTGGTTTGGAACCTCATACCACAAAACCCTAGATAAAAATCCCATGACCCACCCAAAGGTCCATCAATTCTTCTAAACATCATGTACCCTTGATGATTCCAATGCTCATTTTCTACCAATCGTGGTTTTTCCCACATAACCTAAACAAGTTAAGGGTTTGTGTGCTCTTTCCACAAAACCCTGTGACAAAGGAGGACAATTCCTCCAAAACCAGCCTTAGAGACTAAACACACTTGATCCAAGATGAAACATACCTTGGTTTTGGTCTTCCTCTTCTCCTTCTTCTTCCTCTTCTTCCTCTTGTTTTCTTGCTCTTCTCCCACTGTTTGCTAGGGCAATTGAGACCAAAATATGAATTTTGGTTTTATCTCCTTTATACTCCCATAATTCTCTTTAATTTCAAAAGGTCCTTGACTTTAAATATTGCAAATCAACTTGTTTTTATTTCCTATTATGGCCCATCTCTACTCCCTTTTTGATTTTTTTATATCCCTTATGGAAATTACAATTTTATCCTTGTTCTAGTGCCACAATTTCTGGGTTCACTAAATTTACATTTCACAATTTGTCAATTTATCAGTTTTCCGGAGTTGTCAATTTATCAATTTTCCCGAAAAACCCAAGTTTGGCTCAATTCATACCCAGAATATATATAATAAAATTATTATAAAAATTTAGGTTAAAGTACATTCAAGATCCTGCATTACATAATTAATTCTCTATGTGGAATCTGCATTCGAAAAGCCCAGACTCAAGCATGCATCAACTTGATGCCGCTCTCGATGTTTGGGTGCTACAGAGTCAGGGAACCAAATCGACCAAAATCAATTTTGCAACTAGGCTGATTGTGTCCTACCAAACTCGGGTATAATTGCAAATGTCCTAGCAAAGTGGGTAATCTGCTCTTCCAGCTTGGCACTTCGCCATTCCGACATGGAGGAAGATGAATTTAGTTCCCATCACATACTTGGTAGACTCTTTCTTGGCCACGAAAGGCGCAAATCAATGTGCAAGAAAGGGAGCTAAATTGAGAGTCCATGAGACGAGATCACTTTCCATGTATTCTAGCTCATGAAGCATCCAAATGATGATCCAAATGAAGATATCTTGAACTTCACAAATACGTAGATCTTGCAAGGCCACGAAAAACTTCCGGCCGTTTGGTCACGCACAAAACAACAATAAGATGAGCTCTAGACTTCAATCCCAACTGCAAGAGATTCTCTAGTTGCATGATCCTCCAAAAATGTCTTCAAAACAAAGCAAAAACAACTAAAATCGAAACCTTAAAAATTGTTCTAAGACTAAGAGGTGAGAAACCCTAGAATATGATGTTTTTGGCCTCCAAGTTCCAAACCCTAATGATTGTTACAAGTACAGACCCAAACAGCCAAATCTGCCCCCTTTCTTTGCGATAATCAGTACAGCCCTCTTATGTCCCAATTTCTCTCTCTACTACCAAAATAAACCCTCTTTATGCAATAAACCCAAAAAACTCCTTTTCATCATATTGATATCATATCGATTTTGGCTCAAGTATAGGTTTGACTTGAGTATTGGTTCGATACAAACCATAATTGAGACAGTTACAACTCGATCGAGATTTCAAACTTTGCTTCTCATCCTCCTAGTTCCCCCCTCCCCTTGATATTTTTTTAGAAAAAAAAGTTTCTTTAATCCAATATTTTTAAGCACTTCTCATCCTCCTTGCTCTCCATTCCCCTTGTCCATTCACAAGCCCCCCACCACTCCCCTTGTCCATCCGCAATCATTTTTTTAATAGATGCATCCAAATGCTGTCATCATCTTTTTTATTTCCTCCACAAAAGAGATCACAAGCTGAATTGTCAAAATGTGTAATCCATTCACAGGTCCTATAGACAATTTTAAAACCAATTTTGAGATCAAATTTATTACAGTTTTCATTCAAAAAGTAAGGCTATTTTGGGTAAAGCTTTGAACAAAAGTAGTCAAACCAATTTAATTGTCGCTTATATCAAAACTTGACATTCATCTCCTCTCCAAAAACAATCCGTCTGAATTTCTATGAACGTTAAACTTACTATTTTCCTCACCTTTGGACAGTAGGAATCAATTTCCTTTACCCACTTATTAGATATTATTTTCAAAAAGCGAGGATATTTTGGTAAACATATTGATGTCACATAGGGTGGCATTGTAATTTTATAAACATATATATATATATATATATATATATATATATATATAAATGGTTTTTGGATAATAAATTTTATTATGGTTTTTGAATATATATAAATGGTAATTTGATAATAAATTAATTTATTATTTAATAAATGGTTTTTGAATAAAAATTTCAAGAAACAATTTTACTTTTATTCAACTTAGAAAACTTTTTTTTTTTCAAAGGCTTCAAGGAGGGAATTTTTTTTAAAAGGATAAATTGTTTTTTAAAATGAGAAAATGAAAAAAGAAGAACCTCTTGAAAAAAAAAAGAAAAAAAGACTCAAATCGTCTTTTCAAAGGACGACTTGGGAAAAAAAACATTGTTTTTTACAATCAACCAAAGTGAAGAAGAAGATTTTCTTTATATATTTTTCTAGGTTCAATCAAAATCTTTTCTTTTCTTTATAAAATTCTCTCTTCTAATCAGTAAAAATTAGGAGAAATTTTTGAAATATTTTTTTAACTTCCGTATTTTAGACATTATTTTTTTTATATCCCATACACATAGGAAAAACCCGAAATCACCCGATTTGTGACTGCCCTTCCAATACCATTTTGTATTGGTTTCTATCTTGAGTCCAATTCGGTTTTCTCAAAGGAGTGGTATACTTTTATTTTTTTTCTTAAAGAATACAAAAGAAGAAATGAACATTGAATTCGCTAAAAATTTGCCCTTATTTTTTTTGAAATAAACTACAATAAGCTTAAAAATGTTTTCATATACCAAAAGGACTTTAGCTCAAGAGGTTACAAGGTCAGTCGACATGTGAGAGTGAGAGGTTCGTGCTCGAAGATCGCACGAACAAATTTAAAGTAAAACATAAATAATATAATATCATAATGTGAACGCAAACGAATAGACAGAAAACCGTTTTCATATGCTCGAACTCATGACATGTCGCCTCCTTTCATCTCTTTTTTACATAATCTCTTAGAATAAAATTAATTAAATCTACAATCCTTGAATCATTGTAATTATTTTCTCTTAAAAACAGAAAAAAAGAAAATGAAACAAAATATATAAAAAAAATAGAAAGATAATAAAAATAAAGTTAAACTGACATTAATTTTCAAATTAGTTTATTTATTTTAATTGTTTTTTAATTGTTTTACACCTCTTAATTTACAAAACCATCCTTACTTTCACTTTTAATTTTCTGAAATACCATTTTGATAATACTAATAGTCATCTTTTTAATCATTTTGATTGACATTTAATAATGTTTAACAATTATATTATTTTTTCTCATCTCTTAATTTGCAAGATCATCGTGTTTAACCGTTAGATTATTTTTATTTTAATCACTGTCCTTGTTTTACCTCTTTAGTTCTGATGATGCTTTTTCAATCTAACCCACAGCCGCCAGAGTGTCAGCTGGGCGCCTGACCGGATTGTCAAGGGTCGGGATGCGTGCTCGGATTGTTTCACTGGCGTAGATCGCCGCAGACCGTCATCTGGTGAGTTTTGGACGTAGTGACTCATCCAACGCAAAACAAGCGGAAGTTAAGGAGGGTCGGCGGTGGCTTCGCCTGCGGCCACCCGATGCCTAAGCCGGCTGAGAGAAAGATGGACCGCTTGGGGAGGGCGACGAAGGCGCCTAAGAGCGTGTCTTTCACCGACGGGGGCTTCGGCCATGTATTTATGTGATGCTCAACCAATGATTGTGATTAGGACTCGCTTCCCATCGGGTTTGATCTTCTAAAGCACCCCATCGATTTGTAATATTTGTTGAACAATATCCAGATGAATCTCTCCTTCTTATCACCATTCCAACCTGGCTACGATATTTTATTATTTTCCTTTCCTTATCAGATAAGATCTGACGGGATCGGCAGTGACGATCGCTCGTTAGTTTATTCTATTTTTCAGATTTATAAAACACAATCACTTTACTCTTGCATTTAATTCTTCTAATTTGTCCAAGATCGTATTTTAGGCCTAGCGGGCCGGGCCTTCGCTTTGGGCTAGTACCGAGGGGCCGTGGTATCAGATTGACACGCCCATTTTCGGGCTTGACGAAAGTGGGCTTTCGATCCTTATTTTTCAACCCTATCAAGTTCCAAAACCATCATTGTTTTCACTTTTAATTTTCAAAAAAAGATTTGATAGAGTGTAACCGTTATATTATTTTATCCTAATTGTTTGATAAAGTTAAACATGTAATGTACTTTTTATCTTTACCTATTCATGCCATAATCCACGCTAGCTTTTCACCGGAAAAATCAATTTCAATAGGTTTGTGTGATGGATTCATTCAAGCTATTAAGCCATATCCCGCATTTTCACCATTCTCTATTAAGTTGCTTGTGATGAACAAAGAGTTTGGATGCTCCGAATTCCATTGAGTTATTTATCTATACATATTCATTTGCTTATTCATTATTCCTATAAAAAAATTTGTGCAGGACCAAGTTTTATTATGTTGTAAAAGGCAATATTTTAAAAATTTGATCTATGACTAACCGAAAAGTTATTAAATTTATATTCACCTACGGACCGGTGGTCGAATCACACAACTGGTAATGACGTAATAAATATATTACTTATATTTTAAAATATATAATTAATAATATTTATGATATGTTATTTTATATTTTATATAACAAAGTATTTTAAAATTTATTTAGTAATATGTATACGTTTAAATATGAAAACATATTAAAAATGGAATAAAACTTATTTATATAAATATATAATTTTGTTAAAATCTAAAATAATCACAATGACAACAAAGTGGTAGAGTGATTCATTTGTAATTTCATTTCCACGTTCTCAACTAATAAGCTCGTTAATTATAAGTAAACGACACTCATCACGAAAAACATCAAAACCACATCGTTTTAGCTTAAAAAAAAAAATTATGGGAATCGTCGATTCACCACCCTGCTCGACCGTCGCTCATCTGGCTTCCGACCATCGGCTCCTGGATCAAAAACGCTTTTTTCATCGAATCGGATCAATCTTTATGGTTGGATTCGGTTCGACCACGGACAGCCATCCCGATCCGATCCGATTTTTAAAACATTGGTAAAAGGTCATCGTCCAACATAAAGGAGGTGTTTAAGGCCCATGACATTGAAGATCTTGTTTGCACAAGTTGTAAAATGTAGGTATTTTAGTTACGGTTTTTTCTGATTAATATTTTTTTTTCCTTCAAGTACCTAATAGAAGGATTTCCTCAACTTCCAGGTTATACATATCATGCTGCACAAGATATGTCAAATAATGCACAATTAGTTTTCTACCCCTACAGCAACATCATTAATCTAATCATCAAGAAGTAATGGAGTAAGACATCGAGGGGGCTATTTTTTCCATTCAATTTTCCACGCCTATTGTAACAACCCCAATAATTAAGAAGCACACAAGAAGTACATTGTTTGTATAAAAAGAGGCACCAAACAGCTTTCTCTCTCTCTCTCTCTTAAAAACAGGGATAATAAGGAGTAAAGAAGAAAAAAGAAGACAAATACCTCATAATCGATATTTCAGTTAGATCCTTGATGAGATTTAACATCAATCCGATGGCCAAACACAACCTCCTCCTCCTACATAGAGGAAAAAATCTATTTCCACAACAAGATCTAAGAAGAGACATTCTAATAAAATAGAAATCAAGGCTTTATTAGGAAGCAAACCAAAGACACACAGCAAATTCTAACAGTGTTGTAATTCACAAACAGAAGATGTCGAGGAGAAATGTCATCTGACCAATAGTTTTAGTTGGATTTTAGTTATTGAACTTGAACAAAAATTTGAGGTAATTTACCGGTCCCAAGCAGACACGAAAGACGCCTTTAAACATGCCATATCCCTGATTAATCACCATACAAGCCATAAGAGACTACAAGGACAATAAAGTTCTACCACATAATACAATTGCATTCTTTAGGCTTGAACTTGAGACCACTAGTTAAGATAGAAAAGATCACTATCATCTCACCTACATGTTCAATTATTAAGGTAATCAATGGATTACAATGAAGATTTCGGTGGAAAAGGATCATTAATTTTCTTCTAAAGAATTAAGTTCTAGTCTTTAATTATTTGAGGGGGTTTTTTTTTTAAATTCGGGTTGATGATTTATTTATTTTATTAAAAATAAAATAACAGAGGAGAAAGCTATAAAAAAAATAACAGAGAACTATGTAACAGGTAAATACTATGTTTATTTAAACAAATAAAACGTTTTATATAACAGATAAATACTATGTCTATTTAAGAAAATAGAACATTTTAGTTTTTACCCCGTCTATCGTGTTATTCTGTATCTCTAATATGGTGTTTGGCTGAAAGAGAGAGAGTTGCCAGAGTCGTCTCCCTACTCCGATGGCTTGGTTCTACTGGAGACTCCAATCAACCACACTAGAGTCCATCTCATGAAACCAACACCGATTTCACTTTATGGAATCGAAAAAATCGATTTATTCTGGTTTGGACGAAATCCACTATATCAGAGAAGGTGTTGTCTATGGTCTACGGTTTAAAGACTGGTCGAAAAGCATGGGTTGCTTTAGCATGATGCTTTGTATCTCCTTCAGCCTCTAATGCCAACCAATTAAAGCACCAGCTATAGAATTTGCAACAAGGAAGAAAGAGCTGTTCAGATTTCATTGAACAAGAAAAAGCCCTTGCTAATCAGTTAGCAGCAGTAAGGAAGCCCATGACTGAAGAGGATTTAATTTTTCATATCCTTGGAGGACTCAACACTTCCTATACTCCATTCATCGCGAATTGCTATTTTGCTCAGCGTGAGAAATCTTTATCCTTGTCTAATTTCCAATGTGAAGGATTTTCCTTTAAGCACTGCTTGAAAATCAACAAAAAATTATGCAAACTGATCATAATAGTTTTGCTATGATTGCTAATAAATTGATGAGTAGGGAGAGGAGGGAAGAAATCATAGTAAAACTAAAAATTGGCAGCAACAACGTTCTACACCAACTCTTCCATTTCAGAAATTTGTTCAAGGCAATAGCAATTAAAATCTTGTCTCTACCACTATTAGGCATGTATCTACCAGTGCTGGACATGTTCCTATATGGGCAAGTAATCCAAATTTTGACCTTTACGCTTGTCAAATATGTGGAAGAAGAACCTTATGGCACTAGACTACTTCCATAGGTATGATTATAACTACCAAGGGCGACACCCACCTCAACAATTGGCAACTATATGGTGGCGCATTCTAATTCTTTATGATGAGAACACTTGATATATTAATAGCGGTGCAAATCAACATGTCATTATTGACATTGCTAATCTTCACGTGACCAAACCTTACAAACGGGATGGCAAAGTAGCTATGGGTAAGGGTAATGGTTTACAAATTAAGCATTTTCGTAAAGTTACCTTACATGCATCCAAATCCCCTTTACATATGAAACATGTTCTTCATTGTCCTCAAGCAGCAGTAAATCTTTTGTATGGATAATGATTGTTTCTTTGTTCTTATTGGATCTAAATTCTTTGTGAAGGACAATCTCACAGGACGCAAGTTGCTAACATGCAGGATTGAAGGCGGACGCTATCCTATTCAAGTTGATCAACAATCATAAATAAATTTCGTTCAAGTGTTGCTCTTATGAGTGTTCACACTACTCTTGATGTTTGGCATGCAAGATTGGGTCATCTATCCTCCATATAACCAAAAATTTCGTGAAGACTTTTAATTTGTTGGTTTCTAGTTCCTCTAATTTGAATTCTGTTTGTCAGTTTTGTCTTATGGGAAAAGCCAAACAATTGACATTTAGCGATTCATCATGAGTAACATTTGGATCTTATTCATTCAGATGTTTGGGTTTCACCCATTGTATTTTTGAAGGTGATGATGTCTTCTTCCTAGAAGACTACTCCAGTTTTACGCGGGCATACCCTATTCGTAATAAATATGAGGTTTTCTCTTGTTTTGTACACTTTAAATCTTTGGTTGAAAATCGCTTCTCTACAACAATCAAACATCTTCAATGTTATAATGAGAGTGATTATCTTTCTCACCAATTCTGAAACAAATTTGAATCTTAATGGGATTCTTTAATGACTCTCTTGTCCTTATACCTGTTAGAGAAGTTCTCTAAAGTCAATCGTCATTAGCACTTATTGTACGCACAACATATTATTTAATATGAAAGGCCTCTTCATTAATTTGATATTCATACGTTGAATTGATATAGATTTTTAATCGAATTAATGAAGTCCATGATACATAACATAGCATGAAGGAAATCATGATGGAATCATGATAATAAGATTCCTATCATATGTAATTATGTTAGTGTCTAAATTATCCCTAGTTATAGGATCAACGACCGGACATTGTCTATCCCGACATATCAAGATACGTCATACCTCCTTGATTGATAAAGCAAAGAGATCTTATAAACTGTGATCATGAGTTGATCAAAGTTGACATGTGGATGCTTGCTAAGAGTAGTTAAGTACATCAAAGACCTGTCATGAGACAATCTTATGGATCATCTATTTAAATGTAGTTGATTGTCTCATCATAGCAATGGTGCAAGTATCCCTAGACTTGAGGTGCTCAAGGCCATTCGATGCTGATTGGTATTTCACCGATCCATGTCATTTCTCGAGGTCACCGACGAGATAATGCAGTATAGCTTGGAGGTGCTTGAAGGTAATTACAGCCAACAAGATTCACCACTCCCAATAGAGGGAGAGTATACCTATGGCCTCTTATCGAAATCATTACTCAGAAATCTCTTGCCAAAGTGGAAATTCCATGAAGAGTGTCTTTTGGTGCATAACTGATGAGTAATGAGTTCGAGGACAAGATCAAAATATCACTTAGGCTAGATGTGGTGTGATGCCCCGTTTTCTTGGGGGTCTTATTGACCACTGTCAACCTACGGAAACCTGTGTGTCTCGTATTATGAGACTCATATATGAGTAAAAATGGCCACGTCAGGCCCATACATCCATACTCATCAAAATATAATCAACTATATTTTAATAGTTTCAAGAGTTAGTTACACTCTTATACCAACATGCATAAATCAAAATGTTTAGTACATGTTCTACAAAAATATAAATCAAGAAGCAGCAGCATTTTTTTTTTTCTTCTTTCTTTTTTTTTCTTTTCTTTCTTTCCTTCCTTTTCTTCTTTCTCATGCTGCCTGGCCTTTCTTTTCCTCAAAAAGCGACCTCTGCTGAGCTATCTTCATGAATACTCCTGCATCTCGAAAGTGATCTCACGACAAAGGAAGAACGCCAAGATTAATTCTCTTACTGTGGCTACTTCCCACCTAAATGAACATGCAACGGTAATAACACAAACATCCATTCCATAATTTACACCAGACGTGGAATGATCTATATCATGCATGAAATGTTTTCCATGCCCATGTCCCGATTCACTCATCGACTCCCTCACACATGCCTATGACAAGTGTGGTAATTGTCACTGGTAATGCCAATGACACCCATATACCGAGCCTTTGTCGGCTCACCAACACCTAATGCAATTTATCAATGGGTAACCCATCCCGAGTCAACCCTGACTCCTATCACTCAACTCTAGGTCTAAGTGGTAAACATGACTGTGTTTTCTCAAAGTAACAAAAATTTTCGATTACATCATGGCTTCTAACACCCATACGTAATCCTTTCGATAGTACCGCGGGGTCTTCTACACCTGGCCCAAACTGATAGTACTGGTTTACAATCTATCTGCCCTACACTCCATGCAGACCTTTCTGATACCACGTCTCCTACACCCGAAGTTCCAAGAATGCCTAACACACATTAATTATTTCTCATTTCATAATTAACCATGAGTCTTTATCGGGATCGAGTCCCAAAGACAAATCTCAACTCCATCGCTCATCAAGAGTGGTGAACAACCATACCAACTCCACACCCGACTCGACGACGCCCGTGCACATAAAATGCAATGATGCCAATTCATATCCAATCTAATGGCTCACACACAATTATATTTCATATAATTCAAACATTCATGTTAACACATCAATTAGCATGCATTAACATATCATTTCCCATACACATTTCAAGCCATTCAATTCAAGCAATAACATGCAAGCAAAACACATGGACAATTTTTAGTCCAACCATCAATCCGAACTTTTAACAGTCCCATAACAGTACGTGGGCTGTCCATGGACAACCCCCTCATCAAGCATCGACTCTACTTCTTTGGAACCGAAATCCATGGCCATTTCTGGCCTCACAACACCCAAAACCATTCTCACAGTCTTTTAAACAAGAAATATCCAAGTAGGAGAAGACCCCTACCTCTTGAAGTTGCTGAAACTCCACAATACCGGCACTCCATGCGCAGTCTCTTGCAACAGAGACCAACTTTTCCTTCGCTCAACTGATCTCGACTATCCGACTAATTTGGGGTAATCTAGAGAGAATGTAGACACTCTCTCTCTCAAACCTTTCCTTCCTTTCCTCTCTCCGTCTCTCCCTCTCTTTCCTTCTTCCCAAACAGATCGAGAAGATAGCCGACTGGCCGGGATGTCATCCCCACTACACATGTCCATTTCTCATTAGCTTTTCGAGTTCCTCCCTATCCACTTATCCCTTTACAGTGGATTTTTCAATGACATGATGCCACATGTCACCTATGGCCCACACTCTTGAACTCCTGGCGTTCACTCATTCCAGAGGCACGACATGTGGCACCTCTCGAGCCTACACTCCAAATGTGTTAAGAGCCTCGCACCACTCCCTGCCTCAAAAACACTTAAATTCCACTGTCTCTCGGATTTCATTTAAATTCGACGTGGTAGCTAGATTTCTCATGAGACAATTCCAACCTGAAGTCCGCTTTGTCATCCAAGATCTAGAAAATCTGTATTTTGACTTAATTTATTCCTTTTTCTGTATAAAATTAGAATTTTCTCGAGGTTCTATATATGGCTCAGCGCCTAGTAGGAGCTACACATTGTCTATGCTCTGAACCGAGTGGGGTATAGAGTGGTGAAAAGACAAATTGCACGGTATTTTTCTATGGAAGGGTATGTAGTCTTGACCACCGATCATTGCCTGAATCGGGGTCAGCGATGTGTTACTAGATGCCACTCATGACTTGCTTTAACTAACAGCTGAATCAAGTGGCAATATAACTGAAATCCCACCCGCCACACACTTGTAAGAGCCATGAGTCGATATGAAAATATTTTAATGCGATCCAAATATGAGGGAGTTTATTCTCGAGAATGGAAATGTCACAGATTAGTAGAATCCCGTGTCCAAGGTCCCGACTAAGAGGGAGTATTAATAGGTCATTTGTTCTTCGCCTTTAAGGTCGTGAAAGAACATGCCATAGCTCATATGGATGCGTGTAGCCTATCATCCCTTTGAGTGAGGGGCATTTTAGACATTTCATAGGCTAGGGTTTTCTTATAAAAGCATCTTTATGGAAAACACTAAGAAAATATCACAAGACAAAGCCATTTTTCACTCTTCTCTTATGAAGGTGTTCAAGAGAGTTTGAGAGGAGTTTCTTCAAGAACTCCACTCTTTGTGTCGATACCGTTAGAGGCGAACCTAGGACGTGGTTCGCTTTGTTCTTCATTGCTCTAAAAGTAGATCGGTTTTTGAAACCGACACAAGGTAATCCCGTACCCCTCTCTTTGGTATAAAATTGGATTTGATGCCCCAAGGGGTCCTTGGGAGGGTTTTGTCGAGATTGTTTTTTGTTTTCCACTACTTTTGGCATGAGATGCCATTCTCAAAACCCAACAGTGGTATCAGAGAACACTTGTGTGCATCAAAATCAGTTATTTGTTGAGAGTTTTCAGTTTTTGGTACCCATGTTTTCAAAAGGTTTGAAAATGAAATTTTTGGTTTGAAAAGTGTAGATCTAGTGTTGTTCTTCATGGAAAATGGTCATGAGATGACCAAGGATGGTTATTATGAAGAAGAAACAACTTGGTTGAGATTAAAAGTACCAAAGGTTTTTTACGAGTTTCCTATCGTTGGAAAACCCAGCAACATCACGACATTCGTGTTCAACGTCATGACGTTGCTCATAAACCCAAAGAACATTGCAACGCCTGCTGCCTCATCCAGACCTTGAAATGCTCTGCAGAATGTTATTCATCCAGCCTCAAAAATGTCACAAGACACTTTGTTGTTCATTGTTTGGCTTCCTTTCTCTTATGGTTTTACACCACACTCTAAGCACACTACCTAGTATGCTTTGAAATAGAGACGTAAGTTGAACCGAATCGTTCACTTTGTAAAATTTCTAGAATCATGATTTGAAAAACATGTTGAAACATCTATGAGAGAACATTGGACAAAACTGTTTTCCGTGGAAATTTTCGATTCAAGGAGTTGAATCGGGATTATAGTTTAAGGAGTTGAACCAGTTGGAGATTTAAAACTTAAATCAAGTTCATGATTCAAGAGTTGAATCAGGTTCATGATTCAAGTTGTTGAATCGGATTTGTTCAAGTGTTTAACAGAGGTTATTGTTCAAGTGTTGAACGAAATGGATGTGGAACATTTTTTGGTTCAAGTGTTGAATTAAGGTTGTAATTCAAATATTGAACAAAACAATATGGATAATTTTATTTCAAGTGTTGAAAAACATTTTCATGGGCTTTTGAAATCATGGGGTACTATCTTTAACTTTAAATGGATTGCATTAGAGAATGCAAGTTTAAGGGTGTATGTTGGCAATGATGATGACATGACTTCGCCTCACGACGATTTAGAGCACACCTGCATTTGATTATTATCTTTAGGTAAATGGGCCTTACGTGTCCCCGCCTCTCTACCTCTATGTGTTTCTCTTCATCTAAATCCCCTCAATGTAACCCTTATGTTCTCTAATGTGTGTAATTTTATCACATAGATTTAGACAAGCTGGTGAAGATATAAAAGAAGAAAGAAGTGTGGAGAAGGTACCAAGAAAAGAAGACCTTAAAGATTGTAAATTTCATTTAATTTTAAAGGGTGTAATAATAATGCATATCCTTATGTTTGACCTAGTCAATTCCATTTGGCTCATGGAATTGATTTTAGAATGTCCATAATCATGCCATATAGCTATTGTAACTATCCTTATAATTTCATGAGATGAATAGATAAAGCATGCTAATGAAATGATGAGATTTATCTAAAGAAACCCCTCCATTATTAATATTAAGGCTAATGTCTTCTCCACCAGCTTGCTGGTGTGAACCCAAGTTCTTCGAAATCGGGGTCGTTGGTAACCTGCTTCTCACTCATAAGGACATGCCCTATCCATGGCACGGAGCTTTCCGATTAGTGGTCTGGCCTAACTAGACTATTAGCTGCTGGCAAACCCATGTTAAAGCCTGATAGAGACACAAATGCGGGCACAAGATGTACATCATGAGTTGATAGCTCAATGATAGTGCGTCAAATCAACAACATAGCACTAGATTATTCAATAGTTACTCCACTGTAATTATATAATTATTGATCCAAGATGGCTTTGTTAGTAACCCGCGGCGTCACCTGTGACACACACGAGACATATTGACCTCAATGCGATTATCAGAATCAGGCTGGACAAGACACTAAATTTCTTGACTGAGATAGCTTGTTCAGAAACCCACATTCTCAATGATACCTGGATATCAATCTTATTTAGGAGGCAACTCATGTACTCTCTCATCAATAGTGAGGGCCGGTGGATTCATAATAAAATAGTACCTTCATAATACAATTATCACACATAATAATCATGCATTTTAAGCAATAATCTAACATGATCTCTTTACACCAGGAAGATAGAATCAAACCATGTCAACTAACGGAACGACGCGAATCGATAATGGATGCCAACAGTTTAACTAAAGCTCAACTTCTTAAACTAGCCAAAGAATCAAGAATGTTTTAGTGCGGTACCAGCCTATGTCATTACCGAGCCACCCCCGAATCCCCAACCGATGCACCGAAAGTTATTTAGATGGCATATCGTAAACGCTGGTTGATAGCGTGAGGGCGTGATTAATTATCCACAATTCTATGTCACCCGGTAGTTTCGCGCAGTATAAGACCGTGGATCCATATTTCGTAGAGGCGCCGGTCGCGGCACTTTCGAGCCAACCTCGCTGAATGATCCCGAGACTTAATCGCTCTAACTTCATTGTCAAACACATTTATATAAACATACTTATATATGAATATACGATATCATTTCTTTTAATACATTCATTAATATGAGAAATATACATCATATCATTTCAAGATGCTCCATATCTATCTTTAAGATACAACATATTGATATTACAAATGGTATTCCAGCCTTTGTAACATACATTACAAAATATTGATAGAGTTCACCCCATTTTTCAATCTAAATAGTAAAATAATACATTCCATGAAGATTTATACATATTTTGATTTCTATACAAAATAATTACATGTTATCATGAATGTAATGGAATACTGAAATGGGAAAGTGATTTATTATTATGCTTTTAAACTCCGTATACGTGACTCTATGCTCACCGCCTTTCGGGCCTTGTTACTATCTTGCATGCCACCCGAGCTGAGAAACACCCCAGCAAGCATTTTCTTACGCTTATGGTTCTCACGCTTTATTCTCATTTCATGCTTTACTATATTTAGTATTGTCACAACTCAATTCCCATAATTTACACATTTGTTAACCATTTTTCCTTTAAAATGAATTCAACCGAAATATTCGCGGTATAGAATAATGCAATCATCGCATGATCTACGGTCGCTACGCGAATTTTTAATGTAAATCCCAGCATTCATTCCTGTTAGGCTACTTAACCGGTTATTTTTTACATTCGTGATTTTTGTGTAGATATCGTCACGCCGGGCTACGATTGGTATGTCACTGTATCATCAACCATATCATTCAAGAAGATTAATAAGATTATCCTTATTAGTATACTAATCTGTCCTTAACTCATCATACAATGAATATTTCTTGGTGCATTAATAATTTATCATAAGAAGTTACAAGATTTTATTCTTCTATTCCCCTATATTATTCACATTTTCACAATACGATTCACATATTCGAAGATACTCGCTTTGTACTTACTTGCACCCATTATGTTTGGTGCCACTTGATAGATCAACATTTTTATCATCAGATCTTTCCATTTAACATTTAAGAGGGCAATTAAACATTAGACTCAAATAATAACACAAGTTGATACATCAATTACATAAAAAAAAGAGTCAATTAATAGTTTAACCCAGCCGTAATAAATGTGCTGGGGAGTATACTTATATGGCACTGTTTAAATTTGTTACTTAAAATTTCAAGCCAGCTGTGTTTCATTTTATTTTCTCTTTTCTCCACTTGAAATCAAATGAATTAACACTCAAACCACTGGCTTATGGTTCAAACCGTAAAAACACATGCGCATTTCTCATGGTAATCCACTTGAATTCAATAAACTAAACCCAAACTAATTCATATATGGTTCAAAAAATAGAGCACATATGTTTCATACAACCCTTTTCAAGATTGATGACAAAGAAACACAAAACCGAAGTTAAGAAGAAAGAAATGTGAAGAACAAAACCAAAGCGGCCGCTCATTCCGACCTTGCTCCCAATCCCATCTTTGAAACAAAGCCTTATCATAAATCAGCCTCTAATTCATCATAAATACGCCACAATCAGAGAAACAAAACAAAGAAAAATCGAATAATCGTGGCATGTTGGGAGCCTGGTTAGGAAGATTTTTAATTAATACACCTTTCATCATAGAAGTACTCTAAGAAAATTGAGCCATATTCCTACCTAAACTCCCTTCGCTAAGAAAAATGCAGACAGCTCTGATGAGTCTATTTTTCAAAAGAAATTGGCAATCATCACATTTGGGATCATTACAACTTAACTTTATGGCCAAAAAACAATCAAACTATTTCAATACGAGATAATCCCAACAACTCACCAGATTACCCAGCTTTCAAAAACAAATTTAGGTCCCATTTTCTTCTTGTACCTTTCTATAATTTTTTTAGCTGCCCACCCTATAGTGGTTATTTTCCCAAATCCAGAATCACTAATTTGATGACTAATGGCCGTTATGGCCAAAACAAAACATGACACAATTCCTAGAAAGATCAATGATGGGATTTAGGGAAGATATTGCATGAAAATTAATGCCGATTAATCGATGTGCTGTTTTATGATAACTGCGATGTTATCGCTTCTTTATATATGCTCCAAATATAAATTTAAGACCAAATCCTGATAAAGTGTCACCTTCAAGTGAGGATAAATTGGATACACTGCTTGGCTTTGAAGGACAACCTAGGTTTTTAAATATTCAGAATAGCAAGGTAGGTGAGGACATAAATCTGGATACTAGTAATACTAAAGGCATTGAAAAGGGTAGTGATACTGATTCAAATGATGACTCATATGTCAATGAGGAAACTACAGAAGTTTCTAATAATGTTGAGATCCCACCATAAATATCTTATCCTGTCAAGTTCAATGTAGATGACCAAAGGCCATAATTTTTGTTGGGAATGACTTTTTCTAATGTAGATGATGTGAGAGATTCATTAGCCAAGTATGTTATCTCTAAAGGTGTGGCTATGAAATTTGTGAAAAGTGAACCAAGTCGAATCAAGATAAAATGTAAGGATGGTTGTCCATTCTTGTTGTATGTGAATAAAGATGGTAGTAATGTTGGACTAATAGTGAAGACATTTGTCCCATAGCACAATTGTTATAGGATTTTCAAAAATCCTAGAGCATCTGCAAATTTCTTAGCCAAACATTACAAGAAAAAAATTCTAGATATGCATGACTATAAGGTGAAAGACCTTAAACAAGATGCTTAACAAGAATTGAGAGTGCATGTTCACTATTCTAAGTGTAAGAGAGCTAGAAGAATGGTTATATATGTTTTTTCAGGAATTTTCACCTCCAAATACTCAGAATTAGAGGCTTATGCAACTGAATTGATGATAAGTAACCCAGGGAGAACTGTTAAGATAGAGTTGACTTGTGATGAATTAAGAGAAGGTAGAAGGGTGTTTAAAAGAATGTTTGTATGTTTATATGCTTGCAAAAGGGGATGGAAAACTGGGTGCAGGTCTATCATAGGTCTTAATGGGTGTTTTCTGAAGATAGAATTCAAGGGTGAAATATTGGTGGCTTTAGGTAAAGATCAAAATGAGAAGAATTTCCCTATTGCCTAGGCTATTGTGAAGAATGAATCAAAACATCATTGGTCATGGTTCCTCAATCTATAGAAGGAAGAACTAGATTTTGGAGATGGTAGCAACTACACTTTAATTTCTAACATGCACAAGGTATACAATACAATTTTGGTAACTCTCACTATCAATTATTTATCAATTCAATCGATTTACTCTCTTAAATTTGTGTTGAAGGGGTTGGTGTATTTAGTTATTGATGTGCTCCCAGAGACAGAGCATAGAGCTTATGCTAGACATATACATGCCAACTAGTCAAAGAAGCATGAAAAGGTGTGGAATCTTGCACTGCAATTTTGAAAAGTCGATAGTCAACATTCAAGAGTGGAATTCACTCACAATATGAAGAATACGGGGAGATAAGTCCGTATACAGTGATCTCATGGCATATCCACCTAACACATGGTATTGTGTATATTTCAATAGTAGAAGTAAGTCATGGGTTGTTGTTAACAATTTTACAGAGAGTTTTAATGCATGGATTAATGATGCTAGATTTAGGCCCATTAGGTCCATGATGAAGATTTCAAGGAGAAAAACCATGAATAGTTTGGAATTATGGCACCAACATGTATATGGAGGAGGCGTAGATTATAGCCCTTCATGTAATGAGATGTTTCAGCATCATAAGGCCTTAGCAGTTGGTTGTACTATCTTATTTAATGGGACACAAGGTATGAGATAAGTGAAGGGATGACACTCATACTGTTTACTTGAATGCAAATAGTTGCACATGTAGGGGATGGGATCTTAGTGGAATCCCCTGCCAATATGCAATATGTGCATTGCTCCATAAGAAGCAAGAACCAATGGATCACTTTCTAGATGGTATCATAAGGAATCATGGCAAGATGCTTATAGATATAAGATTATGCCTGTTACACGGAAAAGATTTAATAAACTCCATAAGTATCTCCTAATAGCTCCTCCTAAGGTAGCAAATAAGAAAGGAAGATCACAAACCAAAAGAAGGACGGGAGAAAATGAACCAAGGCTAAGCATTTCAAGAACCAAGTTGACAATAAAAGGGAAACAAAAGGCATGCAGTATTTTTAAGCAACCAAGCTATAAACAAGCTGCAAAAGGTAAATTGGTGTTCCCAACTTTATTTTGTAACTTCATAATACTACACTTTTTACATTCTTTGATAAATGATTAACCCCTTACTAATTCCAATCGTGTAGAAATGTGAAAGTACCCAGTATGAAACTTACCAGCACACAGCTCTAATGACACCTACAATGCCATCTACCACTGGCACTGCAAGTCCAATGCAACCAACCACTAACTTTCCAGCTATAAGTACTAGGCCAAGACTGAAAAAGCAAACCCCCCAATCAGCAAAATCAGCGGCATCACGGTGCTGCGTGTTGAATTTTGTTCAATGATGGTTCAACGACATACCGTGTAAGTGTAATCATGGACAAAATTTTCAGAAATATCGGCCGATATATTGGCGATATTTCGAGTATCGGCCAACACCAAAGAGAAATCGAAGACCAATATTTGGTCAGAGAAAAAGTTGTTGAAATTTTGATTATATCATGGATATATCCGTAATATTTCGGTAAATTACCAATATTTCGGGGGTCTATCAGTTGGTAAAAGATAGGTCAACACAATTAAATTCTTTAGGAGAGAAAAATTATCTAACATGAGTCAAACCCAGGAGCAAATCTATAGGACTGAATGCGGAAGCCACTAAGCTACAGATGTTGAATAGTTTTTAATCCAGTTTTCATATATTTATACTAACAATTTAACAATTGACATTTTTATATTATTTATATAATACTCAAATATGAAGAATATAGATTACATAAATTTATTAAGTATATCTTCAAAACATTTATAAATTTAATGTTAAGTATATCTCTTCAAATCATTATATTGTTAGCAAATTCATAGTATTACGCTTAATAAATATTTATCTATATGCTAGCAAATTCTGCATATTTTTATTATAAAATAAATAAATTATCTACATTTTTATTATTTTTTCAGAAAAATAATTTTATTTAATAATATAAATATAAAATTATAAATACGATCCATATTTAATAAATTTTATTTTTTAAACTGATTTATCTTAAATAAAATATTTTGTAGAGAAGTATTTAATTTTTATTTAAAATGTAATCAAATATGACTTAATAATTTTCAAATTTTAAAGTAGATAAATATTTTTTATTGATTCGACTTATAAACCAATTTTAATATGTTTAATAGGTTTACTTTATTATTTTTGAAATTATTTCACCCATTCTTATGAATTTTGAATAATTTTTAGTTTTATCGATATTTTTGTCAAAATATCCACCTATATTTTCCGATATATCCGTAAAATCTAAGTACCGATATTTTGATCCTTTAGTGTAATATATTGATTCCATTGAAATTTTTCATGTTTTATTGTTGTGTGATAAAATACTCATATCTTGAATTTCAATGATGTAGAGTGGCAATACATCGATTGTCATCCGTGAGGGGGAAGCCACCTATAGATATCTACCCTACATCAACCGTAAGATCATGCCAGAGGATGGGGGTTGTGACCGTGTCTAACATGCCATTCCAGAAAACCACTCTCTAATATGACACGGAGGTAGACTATATTGCCAAGAACAACAACTCAGTAAGACAAATGAAGTTGAAAAGCCGGGTAGACATTTTGGGTAGTGCCTTTGTGGCAAATTGGATACTATGTATGATAGTAGTGCTTTGTGACACTTTGTGATGTTTTGAGGAACTCTATAACGCTTTGTGCTTGGGCAAATATGCACCAAGTGAATATTTCGAGGAACTATGTGACACTCGTGCTTTAAAAGATATGTTGGGTTGCATTTTTTTTACACAGAGTGACACTTGCTATGGTGCCAAATAATTTCTTTTGGGGGCTTATGGATCCCTTGGCTTCTGTAAGATAAAGGGGACAATGCCCCATATTTTATATACACGATATACATCTTTATATATATATGGCATTATTTTGGGTTTATGCATTTGTTTCACTTTGTTTCCTTTATACCTAGTTATGTAGTCTTGTTTGTTTTTCCCAAAATGCTTCTTAAATTGGAATACAAAATTGTATTGATAATTGTTATTGCATTGATACTTGACAGAAGACTGGATATTCCAGATTGGAAAGAATTGAATTAATAGAAAAAGCAAATTTCGAAAAGCAAACTCAATGAGAACATTTAAATTTTTACATATCATCGAAAATGAATGAAAGAATTATCTACTAAACTCCAAATGAAATAATAACGTTATGTTCAAGAAAGCATCCAAATTTTCATTTTTACTTTATGACCTTTTTGGTAATTATGCCATTATGTTCTTTAGGTAATCGTACTAGCTGTTCATTTCGAGGGAAGCTCAATGGTCGCGAATGCTCCACAAGAATTTCATCGCCTCCCCACTAAGATACCAAATTCTCAATTTTAAGCAATTGATATCAAGAGGCAGCAAATATTGATTATGCCAAAACTCATTAACAAACCAAAGCTATAATAAATGCGATTGTGGGTGCCATCATTGAAGTAAATAATGTAAGAAATAACACAAACAATTTCACCATCAATGATTCATCAAATCATCCATTCTATTCATTTCACCGTCATCAACCACTCTTTAACATCACTTTCACTACAACAATGATACACTTTCTTGGGTCACGCCAATACAACAATGATAATCAAGTTTTACAACAATCACAACAATGTAAACTTTTCAGTTCGTACCCAACTTCTAGTGCTTTGAATACATGGAATGGTATCAACTCATCACTGGCAATATGACCAAGCAACATATTATTAATCTCATTTTGCGTTCTTGCCTTCTCCTTATGTATTGTTAATTCATGTTTTAAAGTGAAAACAGAGAGATGTTGATACCCTAAACACAAAAATACTTCTTCAAAAATCAAAATGGCTAAATGTGTTCAGATTAATCAACCATTTGGCATATTCCCTCTTTCGCAATGTGTAGAAGGAAGGAAATGTAAACACAACGTTATGCATTGTAGAGGTGTTTATAATTAGCTCTTACTCCACAATGATAAGATTGCTTAGGGTTTTTTTCCTAATTTTCATATTCAAGTTATTAGCTCAAAACAAGCTTCAAATCATGGCGACATGTAACAAAGAGGGATTTCATGTGGGACACCCCAGCTCCTGCCCCGACCGTTGGCGGATCTCGAACCAAACCCGGACGCCCGGTCGGGGCTTATTAATCAAATCCATTTTAGCAAATACATTTCATTAACATAAATCTTTTCATTCTCAATTCATAAGCGATTTCACCTTTGAGCAAGCCTAGAATATTTACAAATCTAATTTAAATTCTTTACAAATATATTTTACCAAAATAGTATTTTATCGCTACAACATAATATCCAAAAATCGTGATGTTCAGATATAGTTACAAAAATAATTTCGGAGTTGAACTCCTTGTTTACAAAAACATTGTCAGTTAAAAAATGGTGAGGATGCATGCATTTGAGCATACTCATGAACTTTCCGGATGACTCTTCCAAGCTCCTCACCCTTAGTCCGCTTTTAATCATATTGTCTATCTGACACTCCGCATTTATTAAAAAAACACTACGCCAGCTATTTTTATACTCTAGAGTAGTTCTATACAAATTTCCTATCCCACTTTGTAACTAACATTTAACTCCATGCATTTTTACTAAAATAATGTTCCTTTATACAATGTCTATTTGTAATGTAAGCATATTTATACAAATACACTTTTTTTACTATCATTTTGCTTTTCGCTACATCACATGACTATAAAGCTCAACATTCACTTATTGTATTCAGCTTGGTAAATCCCATCCCTCATGAGTCATTCGCATAGTAATGTGTGAGTTCACATTCATTATGCTTACACCACATATGACTATAGAAGTCCAGATTCACTACTTTATTCAAGCAGGAATCCGCCTTGCTTGTCATTCAAAAGAGCAATGTGATTTCTGGCATTCAACAACATGAGTTACCTTCTCATGACGAATTCAGCTTGGTAGAATCCCGTCATGCTGGTCATTCAATAATACATTTAAATCAATCTTATTTACGCAAGAATTCACTTCTAATTCAAATACACGATGCACACGCCCATATTAATAAAACATCATCACAACCACTCCAACAGATATATTTCACAAATAGAACTTGAAATGAGAATTGAGCTCGCAGGTCAGAAACGTACAGAGAAATGAAGAACAAAGAACGCAAACCAATTTATCGTGGTAAAAGTGATCCCTGTTCTTTCGGAGCAATTAATCCTGGTCAAGTTGTCATCTTCACCTGCACCTAGTCAAATACAAATTCTCCAATCTTAGTGGTTGAACATTTAATCGTACTAAATGAATAGCTTCGCCGAGGCGCAAAGCCACGGCACGGTGGTGCCATTTTCACTTAAGTTTTATCCTCATTAATCCCCATTAATCATTTATTGCGGCCCTTAAATGATTCAGACACCACGGACTTTAGAACAAAAATTCAAAATTCGTTTCCTGCTGAATAGTGTCTGGCACCGCTGTAGCACAGCTAAGCCATGGCGTACCCGAGGGGTGCCCTTTTGGGCACCTTAGCCTCTCCGTGACGAGGGTATCCCACACTGCTGTTTAGGGCTACGTCGCGGCGTGGGTTCCCTACACTGCGACATTGGGGCCCGATGCCCAGATTTCCAGTTTACTCCTTTTTGCTATTTTTCTTCAAAAATCACTCAAAATCTCAAAACAAAACATGAATCAAATTCAATATCTTATCATCCTAAACCACCATTAGTAAAACTGGTATGGATGATTAGGGTTTTTCTTAACCCAAACATCATTTAAAAAAGAAATCTGGGGCTCGTTCTACCTTTAAATCCTTTTGAATCTCTCTTCTTCATCCAAGATGCTTGGACTCATTAAGAAGCAAATGGAATGGAAGAAATCACACCAAAATCACTTCTTCTGCAAAACCCTAGCTTTCTCTCTCCTTCACTTGCTCCAAAACGCTTTTGCAATAATGGCTTTCCAAGACCAAATGTGGTCTTTAAGTCATCACATTCTCCTAAGGCCATGTTTGCACATCAAAAAACCCATTTTTGATTTGATAGCTCGGGCAAGAACAACACTTCATCTATAGCACATATATAACTTTCTGTTTGCACTTAAACCCATAAACATTTCCCTCAATGTGACCCTTAGGTCCCTGGCCTTACAAATTTCCAAATCTTGCCATTTTTCACTCAAGGCTTCCTGTTCAATCACTTTCTCATTTTAGCATATAATATTAATTATATGCTCATTATTATTCATTTAATTTTTCGTGAATTTAACAATTTATCATTTTTCCGAAAAACCCAAGCTGGCTCGACCATGTTCTAATATAAAATAAAAATTTTATAAAAATTTTGCAGCATTAAAGGCATCATGGCATAGGGATCGGGATGGATCGAGGACTCATAATACTTGGCTTTAAACCACGTGGCAAGTCGCCACGTATCAAAAGCGCATGGTGGTGCCATATCGCAGCCATAACAGAATTTGGGAGCTTATTCGATTTGGCATTTCTGCACGGGTATAAATATGTCACAAGAGAATAATTACGAGGCACGATCGACCGGGAAAAACATTAGGCTAAATTCAACATAGGGCCAAACGTTGAGGTAGACACGCACCTTTTCGACCATTGAAGGATTTACCTAGACGTTAACTTCAAGACCCCATATGAGATTAGTCAACACGCCACAAACTAGCTTTAGGACACCTCTGACTGTTAGATATTCAAAAAAGTGTGACATTTGTTTCCATCAGAGCAGCTGTAGGCATAAAAAACAAAGATTTGAATTACCTTATCATTATGTTACGGTGTTCCCAGTTGTCCCCCATAGAAATGCCACTTATCCAAGAGGCTACCTCCCATGAGCTGTGACTTGGTAACGCTTAATTTTCTGGGTTGTTCACCCAACATTAGGAAGCAAATGATTGGCATACCGTTGATTCCTCACACTAGCATGATTGTTTTTCAACATATGGTTTACTCGGTTATTGGTGGTCATCTTAATTTCATTATTCGACAAACACATAAAATATTATATAGAAAATTATATATATCAATATTTAGTACATGAAAAGTCATTTTCTTAAGATGAAGTCATGGACACGAAAAATCCAGTCAATAGAGCAAAGTTCAGCACATATGATGTATACATCTCGTCTTATAATTTGCTTGTCTAATACTAGTTAGCTCTTTTTTATTTGAACCGAAGAAATATTATGAATGCCCTATTGAGTAAGGTACGGTCACATTCCATATATATATTGACTATGGGGAAGTTCTTATCCCTATATATGCTTTTCCGATAAGCACGATCTTGCTCTTCTAAAAGCTGAAAACGAAGAGCATTTAATGAATGCTATAGGAAGGCAGGGAAACACAAGGCTTATGTATGGATTCTGGTGTTACGTCAAAATCCACGTGGTCTATCGGTCGTTTCACAAATAGGTCCTAATACTACCAGAACCATTTGGTCGCTATATAGCGTAGGTTTTGCATTTTATCCAACTATATAACCCATGCAAGTAACGCTCAACTAATCTCGCTGTATGGTTGAACAAAATTTCCTTATGCCGCATTAAATCAATAAATGTGACAATAGGTTTTTTTAGTTAGGAAATTTGATAACCCTGGCTAAAGTTATGCCACTATAGCCTATTTTTCTTGTAGTGAGTATAAGCTCCCTTTAATCTTTTTTACGCGATTTAAAATCGTGAGAATCATTTGGGCTTAAAATGAACATTATGGTTAGGTGCAAGTTGTTGCAAAACTCATTCTTGAAACTAATCATAAAAGCCATGATCTCCCTCTATGATACACTGACTCCGGCTTCAAGTGGGGGGTTTGAAAAAATATTATATGATTCTATTTTTGTAATGGGTGCTGTGACATTCTATGATACTTGATGTACATATAAAATTTTATCATGGAATTATCATCTTCCACTATCCAGTGGAAAATGACAACCCATAGAGAGTTGGAATATTATATAGGCAAAAAATAATAATAATAATAATAATAATAATTCATTGAATTAGCAGACTATGGAACCATTCAAACCAGGACAGATTCAAACTGCTGAGCTTTAACCTAAATTGGATGGTTTGACATTTTGGCCCTTTATATATAATTAAAGCTGTCATCTTCATTCCCCCAATTGAGAAAGCCCATAGAAGGAAACGTTGCAGGCGATTATATAGGAGGCAAACAATAGCTGAGCCACTACACCCATATCAGGGAAGAAAGAGGAGGCTAGCTATTACCTTTTGAAAATTCTAAACAAAAGACAGATCTGCTGCAGCAGCTAAACACGTTTACGGGTTTTAGAAGCAAACCAAACATCATACAATCTCCATCATTCCTTCATCTATATATATTTCTTGCTCATTTCACTTCAATCTCTCCATCTTCAACTATAATACACTACTTATCTCCTCTTGACAACTAATACCCAATTCATTCTCATTAGCACTTCTTTTCTCTCACTATATACAAATGATGAGTTTTATGGTGGTAGTGAGAAATGGCAACCATATTCTTTTTGCATCGTGTTGTTTCTCGCTATAATTGTTTCATCAGCATCCCTTAAAGTAGGCTCTACAAATCTTAGTTGCCCTTCTGCTGAGATGATAGTAAGAAAAGCAGTAAACAAAGTTGTGTCAAAGAATCCTTATTATTGGCTTAATTGATTAGAATGCATTTCCCATGGATTGCTTTGTTAGGGTATGTTGCTTTCATCCTTCAATTCTTGGAGACATGTGTTTGGTAGATACAAATTAATGTTTTCTAGGTCTTTAGAATGAATTTGTGATACCCCATATGATAATTTTCAAGTACTATAAAGCAGGGTGGTTCTCATGTTTGTTATATGTCACCATATTTCAGGGTTGTGATGGCTCAGCCCTACTTGATTCAACCCTGAAATCCATCAGAAAAAGAAGTCCAGTAAATAATCCAAGCCTGAGGTTTCGGAGAGGTGATTTGACATGGTGGCAAAGGTTGAAATGAAGCTCGGCGTCCACAAATTGTGTCATGTGCAGATATCCTTGCCTTTGCCGCCCGGCGATAGCTCAGTATGAGGTAACGCCCAGCAGCACCATCAGGACGTCGCGATGGAAGAGTATCACCTCAAAAAGATATGTTTCTACCCTACACCTGCCCTTTCTCTTCAATGCCGTCAAACTGAGGAAACTTTTGCTAGAAAAGGCCTAAGTCTAGATGAAATGGTGACACTATCTGGGGCACACTTCTATTGGGGTGTCACACTGTTCTTCCTTCTCAAACCGGCTCTACTTTTCACGTTATTTACCCTCAAGATCCTTTCAAATGGATCCTGAGTTTGCTAGATACTTGAAACCAGAACACCGTCCCCATCATCAACACAGGCAGTGATCCAACAGTGCCACTTTGAGTTTCTGACACCTAATAGGCTGGACAGTAAGTACTATAAAGGATTTGAAGAACCATAGGGGGCTTATTGACACTGTAGATCGTGCCACTTTTTGATAGCCCTTCAACTAAGAGGATGGTGAAGAATAATGCAAGGTATGGTGCAAATTGGGGTGGGCTAAGCATGCAGCAGCAATGGTTCGAATGGGCTACTTGATGTTCTCACAGGGACCAAAGGCGAGACTAGAAGCATTGCAGAGTTGTGAACTATAGATAAACATAAGAGCTCATATAAGCATGAGAAATTGAATTGTTTGTATTCTTTTTACTTCATATTTATTTCAATTATTGATGCAATTGTAAATCTCCCTATTCTATTCTTATGTGTTTGATCATGTCTTGAGGAAATAAATTTGGAAAACCAGCAGAAGATTACATGTTCTAAATGATATATAGTGATGCTGTCTACCTTGGTCTTTTTCCTTTACAGGGTCTTTCACTCTAACATTTGCATATTGCAGCACTTAATCAATAACATGCCCACTAAAAAAAAAGAAGAAAAACAGAGTTTGGTATATGTACTCTCCTTTTTTCCACAAAATTTCAGACGCAAAACAGGAAAAAGATACAAAATTTCATGGTCAAGACACAATTTCTTTCACTCTAACTCACTTGACATCTTTAAGGCTCAAGGAATCAGAACCCAAATTCATAAATTCGTCATTGTATTGAACAAGCAGGAAAGTACTCTGCTGGTTTCGGCGACCGACAGAAGTTTCGCTGAAGGTGAAAAGCAGGCTGGAGTTGATCACTCGATCAGGTTATTCCAAGCAAAGCCCAATGATCTAATATCACCACAAAAATGGGAATTTTTCATAACCAACGCCAGCACAGTTCAGATGCCCATAGATTTAACGCTAAATTATCGTGAAACAACACTTTGGGAAAGAAGGCCAAGCAAAGCCGTAAGTTTCGAGCCTTGAAGATGCAGAGAAGAAACTGATCAGCTTCCAAAGATCTCAACAAGAGGCTCGTACCATTATGATATGATAGAAAAATTCTTTAAGTTCTAATATGATAGAAATACTAATTGTGTTGATTCCCACCTTCCTCTTGAAACTGTTCTTTTTCCTTATCTTGGTTGTAGCCAGCCAAATTTGCTGGGACCTTTTGACCCAAATGTTCAATTAGTGCAGCTGCTTTTTCAGGCCATCTTCTTAATTAACGACAGAGATCCCTTATTCTAAGTCAGCCTTTCTCCCTAATGTAAATATGGGAAAAGTGGAGAAACTCAATGGCACTATAGCTGTAGTTTCCCTTCATGTGGCAAATCTTCATTAAGTCCATTATTGTGTTTTTATATGATATGGATTCATGATCATGGAATGCGAGCCATGGAAATTAATGACCTAATCTCAAACTTATTACTGTACATCACTGCAATAACAACAATGTTGAGGCTCCTATTTGCAGGTTTTGGAAAGTGCAACCTGAAAGTTAGGATTTTCATTGAGGTTGAAGAGATTCACCAGATGCAACTACACACATGATGTAAACACATCTCTTCTCATTTGCTTGTTCGGAATCTAGCTAGTTCTGGTCTCTATTTGAACAGAAGAAACATTGCTTAAATACCCTCATTGATTGCTGTACTGCACATCCAATATGAGTCAGGGAAAGTTTCCTTTACCTACAATATAAAGATAAAGAAGATCCTGAATCTTGGATGCCAGTGCTCTCTATGTTACTAAACAGACAATATCTAAGAGACAAGATAAAAAGGCATTTTTGAAAATCAAACGCGGTGTCGGGCGATCTCTCATTGGCTTGACTTCATATGACAAGATGATAAGACTTCTAGGTCAAAGTGGTTTCTGAAAAATATTATATGATTCTACTTCTTTCACGGATGTTTTGACATTCTATGATAATTTGATGTGCAGATAAAAATTATCATCTCCAACTCGCTTATGTGCCACCCAGGAGCAAACACAGGCAAAAAAAGAGCAGAAAACAAAGAGTTCAATAAAGACTAAGTTAGTTCAGTGAACCAGGAATAAACAAGCCGCTGACCTTTCACCTAAAATTGATTGTTTGACATTTTTATACTTTATTTATAATTAATGCCGCTATCTTCCTCCCACCTATATGTCCATGCAGCATGCCAAGAATATTATGTTCGAATTGGCTGACCTGAGCAGCCAGTCTCATCCGCGCTGACAGATCCGCTTCGCAACGCTGCCAATGTTTTCAGGTTTTAGAAGTAAATGTTAGAATTATGTCTAATATTTGATTCATAAAATATAGTTTTTATTTTTTTATGATTTCACCATTAAGTCACATGGTGATGATTATGTCAGATATGTTTGAAATTCTGATTCGTGAAATTTCCTCCCTTGTCCCCGTTAAAACAAAGTTTAAAGGTTAAAAGTTGGCTACTGGAAAAGTCTGCTGGCCTTTTAGAACTTCAGGCCAATTAGGCGGTGGCAAGATAAAGGAGAAAACCTAATCGCTTTCATAAAACGCAGTCATAAACAAAAACTCATTCAAAGAGAAAATCTCCTATATCATTAAGGAGAGACATTAAAGGCTACAAGATTAAAGAGGTGAAACAATACAAATTAATTTGTGGAATCAAGTTCACTATTATGGATCCAAGTAAGTTTCCTAATTTTCTTTTAGGTTTAAATTTTCATATTCATATATTTTGCTGAATTGATTTGTTTGTATGTGTTCCTGGGGTTTCAAGAAATCGCCTCGCATTAAAAATAAAGCGCCAATTTTCTTTCAATTGGTATCGTAGCCACTCCCATAAATAATTAATTCACCAAATTAGATTTATATGAGCCTGGGGAATTTTTAAAATTTATCAGAACTTATTGTGTGTTTAATGTTTAAAAACATAATATAATATTCAATTATGTTTTTATTTGAGTTGATAATAATCTTTAGATTATTTATCATGGATCCAAATCACATATATTGAATCTTGTGATTCATGATGGTCATGATTGGGTGATTTTTTTTTTTTTGAATAAGGTTTTTCAATCATAAAACGTTTTCCGTACTGCAGATAGGTCGTATTAAAACAGCCATAACTTACCCAATGAGCTGGCGCAGAACCCATAATATGTTTTTAGAAAGGGTTTTGAGTCTACTATATTGGGATTAACTCCAGTTTCACTTTTCGACCGCTCTTACAGTCTAAATAACTGTTTTGCTTTTCAGTGTTCTGAACTGAAATTTTCTGCCTATTCATAAGAGAGGAAAATTAATTAAACTAAATAGTTAAACAATTATTGTCACACAATTAAATGTTTATATTATAGAAAGTGGTAATAGTCACCAAAGTACCACTTGTATGTTAGTTAAATATTTAATCATGTGTATGCAAATATTATTTTAAATTGCGCTTATAAATGACATTTTGAAGGTTAGGTAATATTTTTTGCATCATTTAATATTAAGGTTATAAAGTCACCCAAAGGGGTGGATCATTACTTGTTTTTGATGGCAATTAAAGTGATTTGTACATCACATCCTAATTACTAATATAGCTGAGTGCATCCAAAGACATGTCTCATGTATTGATTGGATTTGATTAACGATTAATGAAAGCGAATTTAGTATAGCGTGTTATATGCTGGATGATGCTGGTATCGAATTTGACCCAAAAGGTAGATTTGAATGCAGTGTTATTATTATTTAATTGGTTCGAATTGTTACATGGTTTAACTCAAGGTATTAAGTGTGAGGATAATAATTGTTTAGCTAGCTTTGGCACTTGAAAATACCTGAATCTGCCATTGAATCAAAGCTCACTGGGTCATAATATGATGGAGTGGATCGAGTATATTGGCATCATGTCGACATAACTTCTGTACCTAAGCACAAATCTAGGCATAAAATAAGCCCGTCGAATCCCATCGACTAGTACCGAGCAGAAAAGAGATTCAGGAGACATGGAAAGGCCTGACCTACTAAGTTATTAAGTTTTTGAAATTACATAGCCGATAATGTGAAACCTTCCATGCCAAGCAACACCACGAGGGAATTCTAGTCGAGATTAAAACTTCACCTTTAAATACAGATGTTATTGATAAGTCCGTAGTGGCGACTCTCATGACTCCACCATCGACCAAGAAAATATGACATTAGTCAATCAACGCATGATCACCTCACCAGATGGTTAATGTGGCAAATAAGCTTAAGGCTAAGTGAAAATTACGGAATTGAATGAAACTTTCCCGCACAACTATTCTCCAACCTTCCAGGAGACGAGCTGGCGAGAGGTTCGCTTCAAGTGCTATAATACACTTGAAGAAAAGAACCTTCTGTGTGAAAACTAAGGCCATGCTATTACGTGAAGAGGCAAGGCAAAGGGTCGCGACCCGAAATCAACCCTGGCTTTCAAGCCCACTTGACTGCTCATAGTAATGCTAATGTTGCCGCAAAGAAGAAGACCCTGGCACAAGGAAAAAGAAGAAAGGAAAGCAACCCATGAAAGTTAAGGGGGTGATGCGCAAAAGGTAAAGAAATGTCAGGTCAGGAAAGGTTGGACACTTCAAGAATGAGTGCCTCGAAACGCAAGGCATGCGTTATTCGAGAAGAAAGTGGGCACATGACAACAAATGATGCTGAGTCTAATTTAATGGAAGTACCTTCAATACTTGGTGGTTGATACCGTGCAACTACTCATGTTTTCGCTACTATTTCACAGTGGGATTTCTTACTATCCAGCCCATAAAGGAAAGTGAAAAGTTTCTTTCGGCGGGGAAACAGATGAAAGCTCGTCAAGGCATCAGAACCTTTGATGTGACGATTTTTAGATATGCTATCGTCTCAGATCTGTAGAAATGTCTTTATGTACGTAATGTGCCGTAAAATCTTATTTCTCAAGCTTAGGTCGATATTTTCAGATTTGATTTGTGATTGAAATAAAATGCTTTTCATTGTATCGACTTAAAGTGCCTTAGGTACCGGGGTACTCGTCGATGTGCTTTATATTGCTCTGCTGCTAATCTAAACTCGACTTTCTTATTCCCCGCTTAATGCTGAATGATGTCGGTGCTGCCGTAGTGCACCAGATGAACCCTCACTTTATTCAGGCACACAAAGACAGTCAGGCATTCAAGGAAAGAACCCAAAGGAGACTGGGCACAGAAATTTTGTCTCATTTGATTTTTTATCGATTGAATGATATATGTGTGGATTGCAGCCAGCGGAGCAAACCAAACACATATCAAAGAACCCATGCTAGCTAGGATCATCTAATGATTTAATTCATACGTATATTCGTGGTCCTTTGATGTTCATTACGGGCGAGGTAAAAGTATTTCATTACGTACGACATCATTCAAGGATTGCTACTCTTATTTATCGTATAAAAAGTCTCAAACAAAGGATGTTTCGCGCATATTCATTATCGAGGGGTTGAAAGGCGCTAAATATAAAAGTTAAGGTAATTAGATCGATAAGAGGTGGTGAATATTATGGAAAACCAAAAGCCAAGTACTGTGTCCATTTGCAAAGTTCCTAATCTATGGCATTTGCGGCACGTGAGGCACGCAAGCCCGAACACCACAACGTACGGTGCAGACAGAAGGCAAATCGTGACTCATAGATATGGTCGAGGCGTGATGAATAATAGTTCTGTAATCGCTTTCATCAGGATGTATGCATTAAGAACCGGCTGCATATTTACTAACACAGATCTAGTAAAGGCGCCCTAAGACACCTTATGAACTCGGTGGACTAGGCGAAGCCGCCTATACCTGGCACGTCATCACAAGCCAAGTGAGGGATTTCATAATCCACATGAAAGGAAATCGACCCAAGAACCATTAGTGTTTCTTTATGTGGTATCTCAAAAGCCCTAAAGGTTACGATTTTACTCGGTCTCAACCACAAAAGATGGTAGCCTACTTGAGTCCTGTAATGCTCGCTTCATTGAGAATGGCAACATCGCTGGGAGTAGTGAAAGTCGTAATATAGAGATTATGGAAACATGGAAGGAAATCGTCTACATCTAATGTTCCTTCGTTATTTGTTCTCATCGTGAAGACGTGACACATGGTAATTGGTGGGGAACAATAACATACGAGGTTCATACTCCACATCATGATGTTGTAGTCAATGAAGAAGAGGATTTGATAATGTCTGTTGATGAACAAGTGCAACCCTCAACAGAAGTAGATAAAGTTTGATCACTAGAGTGAGAAGATCCGTTTATTCCGATGATTTACAATAAAGGCACTTGAGCATGAAAGGATTCAGCATGGAGCAACGCATCCGGGCCTCATGAAGAAGCCGTGGAAAGTAATAATTCTAAAAGTGGTATAATGCCATGAAAGAAGAGCGAAATCTATGACGCATAACAATGTTAGTAATGACGTGTGTAACGCTAGCGTGTTCTAAAAGAGTTGGCAAATGGGTCTTTAAGACTGGGCTTAGACCAGCTGGCAATGTCGAAGGTATAAAGCCAGACTATTGTAAAGGTTACACTCGTAAAGACGGTATCAATTATAAAGAGACTTTCTCCTCAGATCAAAGAAAGACTTTTTGAGACCATTATGGCATTAGTAGCTCATTATGATCTTGAGCTTCACTAAATGGATGTAAAGACCGCCTTTGAATGGATATTTAGAGAGGAAGTTTATATGGATCACCAAGTAAAGGCTTTGAGACCAGAAAGCGAAAGTCTAGTATAAATTGAAGAAGCCACCATGGATGCACAGCCCCACAATGGTGCTTAAAGTTCAATAATACCATATTGTTCATGGATTCAGAAACACCGGTCACACACGATCTACACGGCTGGTCACCGGAGCCGCTTTTGTACTTCAGACAGATGCCGACTATATTCTTCTTGCCGCTAATGATAAGGGCATGTTGCGTGGATGCGTGTTAAAGAGTTTCAAGAATTTTGAGGATGAAGGATATGCAGTGAGGCATCTTATGTATAGTGGGATAGAAATTATTCAGTGACGTATCAGCTGTGGAGTATTAGGATTGTCTCGTAAAAGCTTACATCAATAAAGTCTTTGTGAGATGCACGGACAAAAGCACAGCCTAGTCCGGGGCCCAATTCAAAGAGGGGACAGTCAAAGTATCTCAAATGTCCTCAAATGATTTAGAACGTGAAGAAATGGAAAATATTCTATGCCCTGGGTTGAAGTTTACCGTACGCCAACATGTACACGACCAGACATCGCTTGGCCGTCGAATGTTGGGCCGTTATCAAAGTAACCCCAGAGTACACCATCGAAAGTTATGGCAAAGTCCTACGGTATTTCCTGCCAGCGGCACTCAAGGAACATATGCTCATATATAGAAGACTCGAATAACCTGGGAAGTCATAGTTATTCAAATTCGTACTGGCGCCGGATGCGTGGATACCGCAAATCCACATTCGCTATTTGTTCCTTTTAGCCGATGGAGTTACTTTCATGGAAGAGCGCGCACCGTCATTGCTACTTCCACTATGGAGGCGTAATTCGTAGCGTGCTTTGAGGCTACAATTCAATCATCGGTTACGAATTTTGACCTCAAGCTCGGGCATTGTCGCATGTATTGCCAAAACCACTGGAATTTATCAGGATAATACCGCGAAATAAGTTTTCTCTAAGAATGTGATAGATACACAAAAGGTGCCAAGAAGGCGGATTTAAAATATCATTCTGTCAAAAGAAGAAGTGCAAAACCAAAGAGTGTCTATTTGTGGTATACTGTTACCTCACTCATAAGGATCGCTGACCGCACTAAGGGATTGTCGCCTCAAAATTTTTATCGGGGCCATGTTTGAGAAACGGCAGCCATGCCAAGTCCTTTAGAACTGCTTTTAATTATATTACTATATATACTCTATGTTTGCTAGCACATTATTATTCCTGATGACACTTTAAGAATCCCATGATTGTTATTCGTTCATAGCTTCGTTAATCACGTTATCGCATGCACATCGTTATTTCAAGGACATGTAATGGGTCTTGAAATACACATTACGACACTGCGCTTGTGTGTTTCTGGTAATAATATTAAAGAATAATTGAGTTGAATTGACTTGTAATACATGGAAGGAATCAGGCGCTTGCTAGACCTCGTGCGGACCGCCATGATTCCGCGATTTGACCATGTATGGTATGTGACTTGTTTGTTTTCATATTAAAAAGTTCGCGACAAATTATATTTGAATCCTTCTCAAGCTCCATTACGAATCAAGGCGGGAGAATGTTGTGAATTATAATTCAATATATGATTCATGTACTTATAGTTTTTATTTTTTTTTATGATTTCAATTATTGCCATATATGGAGGATGTGATTAGTGTCAGATATATGTTGAAACATTCATGAAATTCCCTCTCATTCCGTTAAAAATTAAAGTTTAAGGGTTAAAAGCTATTAAGGAAAAGTTCAAGGGCCTTTAGAACTTTGCACAAATTAGAGTGCACACATATAAAGTAGAAAAACCCTAATCAGTTTTTATAAATGTGCGCCATAAACAAAAACCCATTCTAAAGAGAAAATTCTATATCATCAAGTATAGATTAAAGGCTACAAGATTTTCGTGAGGCAGAAACAATACAAATTACCGTGGAATCAAGTTCACTATTATGGATCCAAGTAAAGTTTCTAATTTTCTTTTTAGGTTTAAATTCTCATATTCATATTTTGGTTGAATTGATTTGTTTGTATGTGGTTCTGGGTTATAAGAAATCGCTTCCACGTTAAAGTAAAGCGCCAATTTTCTTTCAGTAAAGCCAAACATTAGAACATCTCCAGCTTTCTTCCATCTATATATACTAGTTCATATCACTTGTTCTCCCTATCTTCAATATAACACACTCTCTTCCCTTGACAACAAATGCCTTATTCATTACTCTGCCTAGCAATCTCTTTCTCACTCATATACAATGGATGAGTCCCGGTGGTAGTGAGAAAATGGCAAACTATATTCTCGCATCATGTTGCTTTCGCTTAACCATCTTCGAAAGTGATACCCTCTTCCTTCGCGACGCCCGATGGTATCGCATAGCTGGATTCCTCCAACCTTGTAGCTCGTCTGGCAAAGAAATTCGAGGACATCTTCACAGATTACGAATTTGTGATACGAGCTTCACTTCAGCCTTTGCTTCATCAATCAAATCAAAGCCCTCAAGCTGATCGCTTTTGTCGATTTTCTCTCTTCAGCGGAGTTCTAAACTTTGAATCAAGCAAGATTGATGCATCACAACCCTGTAATATTGTGACATATAACAATATTATAAGCACCATCACCAACTTATAACACTATCATAAGGGTAGTATCATCAAATTCATTCTAAAGACTCCTTGTAATAATTAATTGTGGTTAGAGATCAAGCATTCAATAGAACAAGCATTTAAATCGAGAGAACATAAAACGTTTAATGGAAAACAGTTTACAAAACCTTAAGCAATATGTGGAAATGTTTGCAGGAAAACTTAAAGTAATCGAACCTCTGCTTGCATCAAGTCTTGTGTTGGACACAATCTCCTTAAGACAGTATCACTCGCAAGTGGTGCTTCGAGAATAATGGCAATTTGTCCCCCAGGATGACATGATCTCCCAACAGTAAGAAAGCACTTTCTTTGTTGGCTGTCGAACCCGAACTGTTTGCAGAACTCGGTCTCTCTCTCAAACGTATGATATGAAATGAATGAATGAATATATATTCAAATGAGAGAAAGTATGGCCTTTATATAGATCGCCATGATTGTTCAGATAAATGTGATGAAGTTTCGTGGAAGGGTCGTGGTCTGCCGCTCGCCGGGCGCATCGTATTACACCACAGGAAGACGCATCACCAACTGCGAACCACTTGTGAAACTATACCGCTTGATGCCGTAAAGGTGAGTTGCACCGATCCCGTAACCCGCCCTCGCCCGCGGCATGGGCGGCGCGTGCCACGGCAAAGGCGCTGCGGGTGAACTAAAAATGAGCTAGGTCCCTCCCCCTTCCGCTGAATCAGTGCCCTCGTGGGCCCAAATTCAAACTACAAGGTGGGTATTTATACTTTAAAAAGCTCCTTTGTCTCCATCCGATGTGGGACACAAGCTTTTCCACAAAGCCTAAACCTTTGGGCTACCATTTTCTGCTGGTGATGCTCGAGGCAATTTCTAATCTAATTTTAATGGTTTTGAGCAACCAACAGGTAATCTTCACTCCTCATGTAGGAGAACACACTCATGTGGACCAATAAAAAAGCCAGGACCCATTTTACCTTACCAAAAGATAGCTAATTTATCGTTTAAACCCATTTTCCAACAATCCCCTCGCCGCTGAATGGAAAGTGACCCACCAATAATGCCAATGACACATGCCGGTATTAAATTAAGAGAAAGAGAGTTTAGTTGAAATTTTCTCAGAGCAGAGGAAGTAGCTGTGGGCTCCTGAACCCTCTCCTTTGTGAAATGCCATTCGGGTTATTGATTGATCGTTGAACATGATGTTCGAACCCACTTCCAATCATTGTGTAATCCAAGACAATAACATTCACGTAATCTTTCCTAACATTGTTCTCACCAAGAGGATTATTTTGGCCCGTAATACCTCGGTTTCATGAGTGTCTTCTAGAGAATGTAGCCTTTATCATTCTTTTGCCAGAATCATCAGCTTCTCACCACATAGGTATTTTTATGGAATGTATCACTACACCCACTTGTCTTTAACAAGATATAAGTAATCAGCTGTGCTTGGCTTGCCCCGTTTTCAACGCGTAGGCAATGCTTATTCCCATTTAAAGAATGAGAGAGATTTGTTCTTCCTCAGAGTGATCTTCAATGAGTCACACCTGAACCTACTGTCCTTGAACCTAGACCCTGTGGATCTCCATCGTTAGGTTGCCGCCAATATGGCTTAATTTTAGTGTATAGGCTTAATCCCATTCTCCTCGATAATTTACTTAGTTGTTCTCTCTGTCAAAACCATCAAGGTCCGATCCGCAATGCACCCCCTTTTCTTTGACTCATGTATTCAATGGTCATACTACTCATTAGGAGAGAAGTTGTCTTACTTTCAGATTATGTCTTCGACTAATATGCTCGCAGACTTTATACATATGACTTTCGTGCTCTTCCATCACGATCGACTGGCCCGCAATGAATGCGCATGCGTACGTGTCAGTCATATCGCAATATCTTTCTAAAGAAATGGACGAAGCCACTGCTTCTTCACCTCTCGCCTTATCCAAAGGTAATAAACCCGATTCCATCGTGGATCTAGAAATGCACGCTTGCTTAAAGATTTCCAAGACACTCGTCTCCACCACCAAGTGTGCACGGATGTGCCACTGCGGATTCTCAGTTCAGCCCGATATCCACCCGCATCGATCCTTCAAGTACCTTAGATATTTGAAAGTAGTGCAATCCATAATTTTGTGTGTATTTCAACACTCAAAACTCTAACTATTGTCTCTCAATGCAATCGACCTAGATTACTTGTGTATCTACTCAATTTATCGACAAGCAGCTGCGTTTACTCCGTACGCTTCATGACATCGTCGCCAATTGCTTCAGGTATTATTCTTGTTGTGAAAGGCTTTTGCTAATATTTTTTGGATAGATGCAGATTTACACTCAGGTACTCATTGGACCGTTTATATCATTTTGTTTAAATTCTCGAGAATTTTATCATCAATGTGGATTGGTGATAAATATTTAGTCCTACTCCCGATGTTTTTGAGATTTTTATCCCGGTATTTATAACATCCAAGAATACCTAAGTCGTCATGTCAACTTTATTGTTGAATGATTTTCCCGGTAGTTTTAATGATTTCATTATTGCTGCCCATAATGAGTATATCATCAACATATATCAAACAACGACAACCATGTTCTGTTCTCTTTATTATACGCCATTACTTGTCACACTCGCTGATTTTGAATCCATTTGTCATCATACCGCGAATTTTCATGCCACTTACATTGGTGCTGCTTTAATCCATAAAGCGACGTCGGAACAATGAAGAACCTTTTCTGATCTGAATAACCTTCGGTTGTTCCATGTGATTTCTCTCATCCAGTCAACATTTTAAGAAAGCTTCCATTTTTACATCCATTGATGTATCCTCAAGATTGCAAAGGGAAATGCAGCCAAAGCTAACATTCGAATGGATTATTCTTGTTACCGGTGAATAGGTATCTAAATAGTCCAAGCCTATTTTTGTTTTTGTAACCTTTGATAACCGGGCCGCTTTATATTTATCAATAGATTCATCTGCCATTTTCTTCAATATCCATTTATATCCTGTGAGGTTTTGAACCTGTGGAAACATCCCAGCTCAGGGTTCCCACTTATGATTTTGCAAGATGACCTTTACTTCATCTGACAGCCCTTTCCAATATGGAGTCAGTGTTCGACATAGCTTCAAAGCCATGAAGCATTCTCTAAAAGTATTACTTCTGTAAACTGGAACCCAAAGATTTCTGTGACGTCTGGGCTTCTTTTGGTTTGCGCCTAGGGTTCATCATTATCTTGTCATGCCCACCACCCTGCTATATCATGGGAGTCCTTTATCACTTGAGTTCAACTCCCTGTAGGGGGATTGTTTGTATGAAACACATTTTCAAAGAAAGATGCATTCCTTGATTCTATAATAGTATTGCTAATGCATATCCATAAATTTCTTATTTGTAATTGTAAAACTATTATGCAATCTACTTATAATATGTGGCATATCCAATGAAAACACAATTTAATCTGGGTTCTATTTAACTTTTGAGTATAGTATCGCTACTTCCTTAGCCGTACACCCCACACTTTTGTATCTGTAAGAAGGTCTTCGACCTTTCCACAACTCATAGGGGGATTTATTGGTTTTCTTGTGAGGTATTGGGTTGAGAATATAATTTGCGAAAAGAATTGCTTCCCCCCACATATTTTGAGGTAGTCCAGAACTTAATAGTAATGCATTCATCATTTCTTTTAAAGTTTTGTTTACGTTTTCGTAAAAGAAACTCATTTTGCTAAGGTGAATGTGGTGTAGTCATTTGGTGTATTATACCATGCTGTGAACAAAATCCTCGCAAAAGCAAAGCTCGTATTCACCACTCTATCACTTGTTATTACCTTGATTTTTCTATCAAGTCGTTCTCCACTCATTCTTGAAATGTTGAAACATTTCCACGCCTCATTCCTACTGGCCAAGTAAACATAACAATATCTTGTGCAATCATCAATTGTCAAGAAAATATTTACCAATTCTCGTTTTGAATAAATTTCAGATCACATATATCCGAATGTAATAATTCTAGAGGTTCACTACTTCTTCAGCCCTGATTAAATGAAGTTCTGCAAGTTTAGATTCCACACAGATCTCACATTTATGATTTGGATATATTTGAAATTTAGCAAACATTCCATATTAATTAACTGGTAATGTACGTAATTAACATGTCCTAGTCTACTATGCTGTCACATTCGAAGATCTTTCAAGCATATGCTGCAAGACGTGTTCTTTTATCGATATTCTTAATGGGAGGCACATATATCTATTTTGAAGAGTCCATCGCCATGTACTCCCTTTCCCAACATACATCCCATTTTTTGGTGAGGGAGGAAGCGTTCCGAGACAAACACCAACCTTGAAGCCCTTCTTACTCAACCATGATCCAAACACTAGATTCTTTCAATGTGCACAAGTGCCACGCCACCGAGATAGTTCCTCGCCCGTATGTCATCTTCAATACTACACCTTCCTCGGGCCTCTCAACCTCTGAAAGAAGAGGCTTCCCATAAAGAGCTGTTCTCCATTATCTATGGTTTGATAAGGATGCGAGAACATCTTCTCGTCTAAGCAAATATGATGACAGCCCTGTTCACCCCACTACCTCAGTCGTCACACGAAGTTCACCCTGAGACCACGCTGAGTGTTCATGTCCCGAGACACGTCACTTCCCACTCACATTTTTGGCACTGAGGGCGTCTTCTCTCAGATTCCCTTGTTCCTGCGACAGACAGTCCTAGCACAAGCCCCCAAGTTGTCAGCACTTGGCTAGCACTTGCCTGAACTTCCTCAGACCTGTTTGGGTAATCGCCATTGTGCTTCTCCTTCTCTGATCGTGGGCGGTGTCCTAGCTCCACAAACATTGGCCTCGGATTCCATGATGCCCTCGCCGCTCTTCTCATGCACGGTTGTCTTCTCCTCTATTTTAGTCTCACTCATCAAGTCTTCTCAAGTCTCCATTTCCTTCCGTCTATACTTTAGGTAATTCCTTGAATTTTCGATAGGTGGTATGGAATTTTTTCAACACTCATGCCACCGAAGGATTCACCGAGAGATCCCCCAGATGTATGTCATGCACAACTCCTGCAGATCTTTAAACCGCCCATCACCGTCTTTAGAATCAAGCATCTCATCTGTAGTTCTCCTTCCCACTACAAACTTGAGAGCTCCGCATCCCCATTTTATTTTTCATTCAAGGATTCCCCACAATTCTTCAGAGATTATCACGCGAATACACATTATGCCAGCAGGTCGGGTCTGGGGCCATTCAAGAGGTGTGGAAGTTCTGACGACAAGAAATTCCAAGATGCTTCCATATGTAAGCTCCAACGCAGAACCACTGGCTTCATCGCCATTTTCCTCCAACGCGGGAGCATCTTGAAGGAACGGGCCAAAATTCAAGGTATCGTGCAGAACAAACATCCCTTTATTGCCACATTGTAAATTCTCGTCTATCAAACTCTTTCCGCTTCCATGACTCACAAACATTGCGCCATAATTGTGCGCAGAGGAGGCAATTACAAATAGTAGAACTACAGTCATTCTACTAAACCGCACTCTGCTTTGCGAAAACAATATATTAAAAATTAAAATGACTTAGACAAATTTTGACTCAAACCCAATATTAAAACTAAAGTGGCTATCACTCATAGAAACGCTTTATAAATAAAAATATAACTTTGCTAAAAATCGGAATAAAAATAAAATTAAGATATTAAAACAAATGATTATTGATTTTTCTCGTAACTGAGCAACTAAACAATTCCATAACCTGATATCAATGTTTGGAAAGAAACAAACTACTAGTTGCAAACCTATACTGATATCAATATTTAGAATAAACAAATCCTATGCAAACCTATACTAAGTAAACATATATATGTAAACTGATATCACTATTTAAAATAAACAACCAAAGGCGCAGTTCCGTAGCGTCCGTAACGGCACCGATGACTATAAAAACGCATCGATATCTATATAAAAACATAAACATAACGTTGCAAACAAAAACAAGATGAAAAATCCAAGCAGGCCGTTCAGTCTAGAAATCCATTAATCGATGCAAAAAAAATGTACACGTATCGACATCTGTTAAAAAAATTGGAAAGAGAGAAAAACCGGCGTAATGCTCTATACTACGACATGTAAAGAAACCGCTGTAGTCATTCTATACTCAAATTTATGTAAAATGGAAAACAAAGTGGCAATAATGCGCCTTGGCAGATTTACAGAGAGATCGCAGCAATGAACAAGACGGAACCCGGGAGAGATAGGAAGATAAAACGCTAATTCCTGGTACCGCTTTACGTAACCTTAAGAATATGGGAAATGTTTGCAGAAAACTTAGTAATCGACCGCTTGCATCAAGTCTCTGCGGTCGTGACACAACCTTACACAGTATTGCCCCCACAGGCTTCGAGAATAATGCATAATTGGTTCCTAGGATGAAATGGGATCTCCCAATAAAGAAGAAAGCACTTTCGAGCCGGTCACAACCGAATCAAGCTTAGGTAGAACACGCTTCTTCTCAAACGTATGAAATGAAATGAAACGAATGAGGTAAGAGATATTCAAATGAGAAAGTGGTAGCCTTATATAATTCATTCGCGACCCGTTTCTAGATAGTCATGAAGCTTTGGGAAGGGTCGTGTCTGTTTCGGTTCATGGCAAATGCATTACGTGAGCTGCCCGGGTGGGAGAAGACGATCGGGTCCAACGGTAACCCACGCAAAAACTACGCAGCAGCTGATGCCAAATGTAGCCAAGCAGCCTGGAATCCGTCCCGGCACGGCGGGCGCTGCCACAGATGTAGTGAACCTGGCATGAGCTGTGGTCCCTCCCTTTCCACAAAACCGGTGCCCCTTAAAGCCCAATCCCAACTACAAGGTGAGTGTATTTCTATACCCTTTAAAAGTCTTGTTCCCATCCGATGTGGGGGACATGTTTCTTCACAAGCTTAAACCTTTGAAGTTACCATTTTCAAGGGTGATGTTCGAGAGGCAATTTCTAATTCACTCCCTTTAATGGTTTTGAGTTAACTCAATATATAATCTTCATCTCCCATGAGGTGGAGAACACATTCCCACGTGGACCCACCCAAAAAATCTTATTGGGACCCATTTTAATTTTAGCTCAAAGATAGCTAATTTATTGTGCTCAAACCCATTTTTTTCCAACAATTTGTATATACCAAACACAGTTGTCTCAAGACTTGGAAGGATGAAAGCAACATACGCATTCTAACAAAGGACAGGGTAATGCATTCCCAATGAGTCTCAAGAGCTGCTAGATTTTTTCGACACGCCTTGCTTATCGCTTCTTACCATCATCTCGTGCCAGAAGGGCAACTAGATTTTAAAGCCTACTTTAAGGGATTCCGATGAAATGTATGTAATGGTGAAACAAATGATGATGCAAAAGAATAAGGATTGGCATTTTCTCACTACCACTCTAGAGGGTCTATCATTGTATATGAGTGATGAGAAAGATAGAAGAGATTGCCAATGAGAATGAGTAGGGTATTAGTTGTCAAGGGAGAGAACAAGTGATATGAACAAAGTATATATAGATGGAGGAAAGCTGGAGATGGTACGATGTTTGGTTTACTTCTAATACTCGAAAATATGAAAGATGCTCGATTTTACGAAACCCAAAACGCGTAGCATGCCGACAAGATCTATTATATATATATATATATATATATATATATATATATATACACACGTGTATGTGAATGTTGTGTTCACTTATGGATCAAGTGGTGGTGATCAATCCAACAGAGGATCATCAATATATTTGATTATAAGATAAAGGTTGGAGTATTAAAGCTTTATGCACCAACAAGATAAACTTCTTTTTGTGTTTTAACTTTTCTTTTTTTTTTACAAAATATGCATCTAACCTATTAATTACGATTGTAGTTCACCAACTAAAGAACTATGATATCTTATTATGTTTATAATTATAATTCATCCAAAACAAGAATTATAATAATGTATTCTTTGAATTATGGGATTAATTTAGACTAAAGAAAGAAAATATGACATTCTTATGTTATGAATAATGTTTATGAATTATATAATTCATCCCAAACGTAAGGGATTATAATAATACATGTTTGGAATTTATGTGATTTAGAATAATGAAAGAACTATCATCTCTTATGTTATGGGCCACGTGATATCCAACTCTTTTTGTTATAGTTAGATAATTATGAACTGCGGGTGTTAAATATTTTCATGACACAAAATACTCATTCACTTTGAATTACTCCATTTTCATAAAGAATGAATCCTACTGTTATTTGCCGATTACTTATATGGTATTGAATTGCTAAATACAAACTTTTTAAAAAATAGAAATAACACATTTGACTTGCTCTTGGATTTATAGATTTAGTCTATGCCTTAAGAGAACATGCATTCTTTTAAAGTTACTTAAAACTATTAATGAACAAAAAAAGCTCAATATGAAAGTGAGCTAATCACGTGAGAGCTTTAAGATTATGAAAGACTCTAATCACTCCTATACTGTGGAACGATCCTGGGTTCAGATATGATGTATTTGGTTGTAAGGGAAAGAGTTCAAAATAGAGTTTTATATATTAAACATATTGAGGGAAAACTCAAGTTGACAAAATCTTTGACAAAGGCTTCCACCTAAATCCATAATATGTTACATTACGACTTGCTGGCAAGTTTGTAAGTTTTACACTAATTGGGTGTAATGTATAATGCATTTAAAGTTCTTGACATTAATGATTATTATGTTACTTTTAGACATTGATCTTGTGCACAAGTAATATGTTTAAAAGTTGTTGGGACCATTATGGGAATGAATTATAATTATGTTATAAAGGGCATTAATTTATGCTAATTGAGGTTCTAATACTATAATTTTGAAGAATATTGGGTCTATGTGTGACCCATTATTCCAATGGTTTGGTATTAATGATTCCATAAAATGTTAACTTAAAGGATGTCAATTTGAGAAATTATTATGACCGTATTATGTTTTGATATTGCAAATATGATCATATTGGCCAAGTTGAAGATTGTTAGTTAATCCTATAATGTGTGGCCATATATGATAATGGTTGTGTAATAGGCATGCAAAAATATTATGTAAAATATTATGGTGAATGGAAGTTATTATTTTTATGAAGATGGTGTTACAATTTTGTAACCTCATCAATATGTGGTTTAATATATGCATTTATGATGAGTAATGAGAATAAACATGAAAGCAGTTTTTAACCCTACTAGTAACTCGAATTATGATTTTTAGTATATGCATAATGTATATGAATGGAGAAATGATTACATGACCTATATATTTTATTTGCATTCAAAGTGGTAACCTACCATTACCCATCAATTGACATAATTGTGGTAAATAATGTGTGTAATTCCATGTGGTCTTTGATGGGAAGACAAATGGTTTTTCTTTTTCTTTTATAAATGTTAAGGTCTCAACTCATACTTTCACGCGTCTTATGTTTTTTTATTGTTTTACTTATAAAAATACACCACACTAGTGACCCATCCACTTATATGAGAGTAGTGAGTAGAAGACCTTAGCCAAGAAATGACTCACAAGGTAATCAACTTACTTCTAAAGTGTTGTATCTCAGGAATCAAGGTAAGGACATGATCATTCACTTGTCTTTTCTTAAGATTTTATAGCTATTATGTTTATTCATCTAAATGGGTTTTAAGATAATTTATTTCCTCATTGTCTTACAATATTTAGAAAAGTTTTTTTTCTTTTATCAAGACATAGTATAACAAGCCCAATACAAAATAAGTTAGAAACAACACAAATAGATGAGGTTAAAAAACAAGCAGAATGCTCACAAAATAATTGCATGAATAAAAAAGATGGTAAATGTCAAATAGAAGGACAATGTAATCTACAAAATGAAGAATTCGAATTAGAAGAATACATAGAAAATTATCCAAAAATCCCTTTAATGGTATAAGTAGACTCAAGTACAAACTATTTTATGATTAACATTGAAGAATAACATATAGAAAGGCTAATTGATAAATTAGAAAAATTAGAAATTATAGAAGAAAATGTTTTAAAATATTGGGAAAATGACAAAATATACTGCCAACTAAAAATTTAAAACTCATATTATAAAATAAAAACAGCTAAGATAGAAGCAACAAAATAAAAAAAAAATAAAAAATAAAAAGAAGATTACAAAATGTATATAAAAGAATTCATTAGTATTAAGTATAATAAGAAGATCGATTCACCACATAGGGTCAATAAAGATTTTTAGTTAATAGTTAGCTAATGAAAAATGAGGAAAAACATAATGGTAATTAATTATAAAAGACTAAATGATAACATGTAAGAGGATGCTTATGATATCCCAATAAAAGAAAGTCTGCAAACAGATTAAAACCTATAATATTAGTAAATTTGATTGAACCTGTAGATTTTTGAAGGTTAAATGCATCCAAATAGTATACATTGATTTAAACCGGTGGATGTTTAGAGTCTTCTGCTTCAAAAAAAAAAAAAAAATTATTAGCCTCCTCATGAAACTTATGATGGATTTCCTAATTTTTATGTGTCTTGCCAAGATTTGATGATCAAGATCACTCAATTAGAAAGAACAGGCTTATTCACTTTAGATGTTCTTTTTCAAGCAATTTTGCCTCCTACCAAGTGTAATAACCCCTAATTGTCTCTCTAATATTGGGACAAATTAATCCTCATTATGGGTCAGAAAATAATATCAGCAAAGTTGGTCTTCAGTTCTGTTAAATTCAGTGTAATACCATGTCCTCTTTGTGCATGATCTATGAGGAAATCATGTCTAATCTCTACATGCGGTCCTGTAGACTCTTTCGCTAGTGGCGCTAGTGTTACATAATGTGGAACATGAGGATGCAAAGCCAAAGTCATGTTTGTTTTATCGAAGAACTTGTGCACATCCTAAACTGAGTGTATTACCAACTCGCTGTTGATAAGGCAACCGGGATTTTGTTTCTTATAACAAGACACAAGTGGAGACTGCAGTGATATGTTCCACTAGTGTTTATCACTTTATAAATACTCAAAATCTACATCCTAATAAATACATCAATTCAAATACATTTGGGATACCAAAGACCAATATCAATAGTGTCTTCTTCAAAATATCCGCGAACCGCATTCAACAAGACTTTAGACACACGATAATATGATATCAGTCTACTTGGTCGCAATTTAAAGAACCACCGAGATGGTTTAGTCACCATAGCTACGCTTTCCATGCCAAGCTTGATGGATGAGCCCATAGGTGTGCGTTAAGTCGTTAGCAACATCATTGAAGACTCGTTGAGTCCCCGGTAACAACACCAAAAACTTGTTAGGCCATTTTTTGGCTTACGCCAAAAGCTTGATGGTTTGCAATATATATTATAAAATTGAAACAACCAACTACAAGTGCACGGGCCTTAAGTAATAAAAGTTATTTTCTATTATGAACTGGAGCATCGCTCCTATGAGGATAAAAAGTGGTTTCGGGGATTAAGTACCGATCTCGCTTTAATTCACTATTTGAGCCTCATCAGTTACAAATGTCAAACTAATTAAAATAAAACTTAGTAGAAACAAAGAATGTTATAATGAAACTGATGTGACAATCCCAAAATCAGGTTCCCATTAAATCAATAACACACGGAATACCTGGGTATCGTATATCGCTACACACTATACGTATCCTATCAACGCCGGATCATCATGCCTATATATTTGTGAAAAATACAAAAAATTTATCAAAATGCCATAAGAGTTCGAAGTTAGAACTTCTTATATTTATGACATGTAAAATCTAGTTTACAAAAGGTTTCTCAAAGCCACAGCTCGCTTTCTTCACACTGCGGTCCCAGAGGCCGCTCAACCATGTACATACAAATATGTAACTGGATCCCACGACCGTGTGGCCTTATCAGTAAGGCAACTCCTGCAAGGGTACTCCCACCTAAGTGCACATAAATTTTCTGTTCAATACATCAAATACTCAAGATTCCAATCAAGAATATGCCAATTCTACATGAAATCATACGCAGTTCAGGATGATTCATCATGCCCCATGTCCAGTCCTATCGAATTTCACACATGGTAATGCTGGCAGGTGAAAAGTCATCACTTGATGACATCCAATGATCATTTTCAAATAATTTCATTTGTTTATAAAACCCAAAAAATCTTTTTGGATGATACATCGCTAATGATCATTTTATAATGGGAAAACTAATACGCCTTATAAGTATGGATTTGGCATTCGCAGACTCCTCTAAACCCGCACATCTTACTGCTTCTGGGACTATGTTCAACCATAAATCGCTGTCAATCGCATATGTGGATCCCTTCACTACTCCACATTCATTCTTCATAAACCACATCATGATCGTTATCCCATTTTAATGGAGCCCACCAATCAAACAAACACTAATGCAAAGGTTCATTAATCGCGACCACACCCATTTATGCGATGTCCCTCAAGTATGCTTGAAACAACAAAGCTACGTCTGCTTTGCACATGCCCACACATCACAGATGGCCACAACATACTATCACTATGCTCTTGGGTATTAAAATTAAACATGGCTATAATTTCCTACATTAACTCCATTCACATCGTGGCCGCCACAAGCATATATCAACACAGGTAAATATTACTTAGTCAGTATCGCTGACTTTATCTACAAATTATGCACATAACATAATCCATTGTAAATAAAGCCTACAATGATGCCATGTAATGGGCTCTACACATACAATGTAACGCCCCAAAACACCAATGTTTGTGTAAATCACTTATTATATTCTGTATGATACAAACTCGGTTCTTCCGAAAGTAAATTTGTAATAATGAATATGAGACAAATGTTATATACTAAATGAGAAATTGATTGAACCCGAATAAACCATGTAAAATGGCAAATTTGGAATTGCAAATGAGAACCTAAGGTCAAGCAATTAGAATAAGCTTTTAAATAGCAAAAGTAAATTAAATGATAAATAAAGTGAGAAGACCAAAAGGAGAAAATGAGAATTGTATCAAACATGGCCTACACTGTGGGGGTTTAAAGACCAAATTTTGGTCTAGGAATCATTCGAGCAACCTGCTTAAGAAGGTGAGGAGAAAAGAAGAGATAAGCACAGGTGGGATTTACATGTTTCCTACTTCATACTTTTAAGATCACAACTCTACAAGAGAAGATTTAAAGAGATTGAAGGTAAGAAATCAAACCTAGCTTCAAAGGGGGATTTTTTGGATTTAGAACTTAACTTGGGTATGACGTTCTAACCTTGGAGTTAAGCTTGCTGATTCCATGGTGGTTATGATATACATGAGATGGTTATTTTGGCTTTATTTGAGAATCTGGATATCGGTAGAACTTCTCTCATTAGTACCGAACAAAGTGGGTACCATAGTAATAAGGGAATTGGTACCGGGAACAAAGTTGGGGTGCGACCTTCACCGCAAAGGATCGGGTAATCGGTAAATGATCAAAGCGGTACCACTGGAGCCTACAGCACCCCCGTTTTTGTACCCTTGCACCGTTAAGCCCTCGTATTCTCTCAATGACGAGGAAGGCTTCAGCATCGGGGTTCATGTAAGAGTTTACATAAGAGAGAAATAATGACTGGGCCAGCGTAAGAGAGAATACAAATACCAAGAGTGAGAATTCAGGGATTGACTAGGTGTGGTGAAGATGACAACCACCTAGAACTCAACAAAGAGACATAAATTATGGTTTGTCTTCTGTACCAATTCCCATTTCAACATATATGTATATATATATATATATATATATATATAGCATATATATATATACTATGGTATATTGGATTTGAATTATTAGAGACTTAAATGTTTATCAAATATCTACATGTGCGTATTTGAACTATGTGTGCTGGGGAATTTACCTGATGTGCAAATTGATTTGTATTATTGAATAACATGAGGGATTCACTGTTCAATTGGCCATGAAGGTAAATCAGATTGCTCACCGTGAAATCACTACTTAATAAACAGATTCACCAACCGAACCGTCGCGGAATGCTACTTATAGTCCAATGTGAGGCTGAATGTGAAATTGCCATTACATCACGACAAGAAGGTGGATTCACCAACTGGTCGTGGAATGTTGGGTTAATAACCCAATGTGATTGTAATATTGGACGAAATCATATTACGCCATCGAACGACAAATAGACAGATCTACCAATCCAAATCACCGCTTTGAGTTGACTGAGAATATGTGAAATCGCAAACTAAAGCTTCTAAAAATGATATTAAAAGTGTATTTGTATAAGTATCTTTTGCCGCATAGCATCAGAAAAGACATTATTTTGATGATAAATGCATGATTCAACCGAAATGGAATAGATAGAATCACTACATGAAAATGCTTAGCGTATTGTTTTAGCAATGCGTTATGCAACGAGGATAGACGTTGATTGGAAAGCTTAGGACCCGTCGAGGAGTCGAGTCACTGTGAAGTTCACGGAGTATGTCCATCACATACACTCTCGTTTACATGACATTGTTTTGTAAACAAAAGGAGTTCAACTCGAAATTATTTTTATACCTATATCTCAATATCGATGTTTACATTACTTATATGCGCCAAATACAAATACATCGGTTAAATGCACATTTTACAAAAGGAATTGCATTGAATTGTAAATAAGTATGAGCTTGTCCTAAATTGAATCGCTTCTTCCGAAGATTTGAGAACAAAACTATATTAATGTAGTCGTATTTGATAAATGGATTTGATTATTGGCTTCTACCGGCGCCCTTACTCGGATCCAAAGCAAGTCGGTGGCTTGGGGGTCGCTACTTTAGTGTAATGAAAGATCGTTCACCAATCGAGCCGACCGGTAGCGGGTGCTACATGGGGCTAACGGTATCACATACCAATATATGTCATTATACATATCAACACATCAAAGAATGTCATGCCATGAACAAATTAGTACACTGATCAAACACACGATGCGAGCACCAAAATGTAAAACACCTGATACTGACGGATTTGACTTAAAGAGTTCATACCAAAATGGGAATCGGGAAACTGGACAGAAAGATATGGTCGGTTGAATACACAGATGCCACATCTAAAAAATTCATCCAGTTATAGCATGCCCCGAAAGCCGTGATCATTTTCAACCTCGCAAATTCCGTGAGCGCCTCTTAACTCCAATACAAACCTAAGTATCCCATACATTAATACATGTGCTCCAAAATCAACCCAAAAACAATTGTAAAACCCGAGAAAATTAATTTTTCGAAAAATGGAAAGCAGGTAAATGGCTCAGTGAAGCCGTGTAAAATTTTTTCTTAGATCTGATGACGGTGAAACCCCGAAAAACCACTCTTCGGGGTGGGCAAATGGTACTTCATCAAAATCCAAAATTTTCGTAGATCTCGGTGATGAAACGGTGAATCATTTGGAATCGCTTTGCTAAATGTAGATAACACACTTCATTAATCGAGACAAATTGAATTTCCCTACTTTTGAGGCACGTAGGCTCAAAAGGCGTAAAACGCTAGAAAGCACGTGATGTGAAAAGTCACCTACACGTACTCAGCTTAATATGTCGCATTTATTTAGTGCCGACGCTGAATAATAAATGCTGTCAAAATCCAAGATAAAAAGGCTATGGATGGAATTTTGAAATTAAATGAGAATAAGCATTAAATAACAGTTTTCTTCAAATTTGGAAGAAAACGTAAGTAGGAAAATCGGGCAAGGTGTGGATTTGATTTTAGAGAGAGTGTCTTCACTACTGCTCGAACCGCCGGTTCTGACAGCAAGAAGCAAAGCCGATCTGCTTCTGAGGGCTAGCGAGTGTTCGATTTTGTGGAGTTCCAACAACCCACGAGGTGGGATCACTTCCTCTCTACTTGGTTTATTCTTTGGTTATGGTCATTTATGGATGGGATTATTGAGTTCAGGAATGTGCAGCACTGGCCTCGCCGTCAAAAAGCGAAACCTGCTTTGGCAAACCCTAGGGCCGCGGAACGCTGCCAACTTACACACCACGGATTTTGGTGATTCAGGTTGTCGAGTGATTCAAATGAATTTGTATTTGCTAATTAGCCCATGTGATAATTTGCAAGTTATTGATGAATTTAATAACACACTGTGTGAATTAATTATGTTATACATACATTTTATATTAGCATGATTGATATACATTCCATATGCATAGTTCCGAATAATAGGATATGCAACAGCTATGTTATAAAATAAAGAAATTATTGCGAAAAGGACTTTGACTCAAGATTTTCGCGAATCATGTTGGGGAGGAGATTGTCCAACAATTCACATCTAAAAATTCCAGAACGGGAGGTTAGCATTCGCCGGTGGTTTTGGCAGAAGAGAACAAAAAGCTTTGTTTTAGAAACATTTACCAGACGGCCAGGCATGCGAGGGAGGGTGAGACTCCGAGAGACATAGATTTGCACGTGGGCTATTCAAGAGATCGCGTATTGAACATGATTCTTTGCCACATTACGTACAATTTAGGGTGGGGAGTACGTAGAAATTATCACACTGGCTGCTTCCTTCCTACAGGGATCACTATTTCCAGTACGAGTGTACAGGAGGCACGCCTACTGCTCGAGGCTGGCAGTTGTTTCCGATTAGCTTTGAATTTTCATTTGCATAACATGTATTAAACAAAACTTTAATATGAATTTAGAGTGATTTAATAACTTCAACCGCGTGGCTGACATATATGAGTATTATAGTCAAAACTTGTCACCCCCTCTTACAACTCCAAAGCAAATGATCACACTGGAAGGCAAGAGAGACACACAATAATAACATGTCAGAGAATGATCATCAATTCTTCTTCTTTTACTTCCTCTTTTCAGCGCGCATGATTGGGACAACAACTGAGTTTTCAGAAATTCGCATACAAAGTGGAGACTATTTTGAGAGGTGCCCTGAAGATCCATGAGTAACGCGGATCGGCGCACCGAATTACCGTGAATGCAAAAAGGGCCACATTCAAACGGACTTCACCATTGATTCGCCTGAATCTAGTTACACCCGTGACGTTAATGCATTTTATGGCAACAAAGCGCTCGTGAACCCCGTGACGTGATTTCACTCGCACTGGGGATTCATGAACACCAAGTTGTTCACTTAAAAACAAAATTAAACTTGAACCGGGAAACCATGTAAAATAAATTGTTTCTGGAAAGCGTGAACTGATCCGAGCAAGGATCGCGTGACACATGGCGCTAAGACACTCCAAGGTTATGTGCGCTAGACAAAAGGTTAAAAAATCAATTTCGGGCGAAATGGGAGATTGCCAGAAAAAAAAACGTAGAGTAGGGAGAGAAAATAAAGAAGTTCTAAATCCTCTTTGATTCACTTGAGTTCATTGCATAGCCTGCTCTTCATCGTGCCAAGAACCGAAAGTTCATCACTTCTCCGGCGCAAACTATGTGTGGGTACCAAATCATAGGCCAAGAGTTCGAAAGGTTGGCTAGGAGTGTCCAGGACTTCTAGAGTTTCTTCTACGCTCCAAAGATAGGGAGCTTTCCTTCTACTTTGGTTTCATTCTAGGGCTATTTGGTTGAGCTTTAATGCCCGCTTTTTCGCTGGACCGCTTCCCCCAAGGATTGTTTCTAAATTAATGGGTTGGTGGTGCCTGTTTACTTATATGATGTCCAGCTTTTGGGGCTTATTTTCTGTTGTGAGTAGATAATTTGGACTAGCATCCATCATTATAGCCCTATCTTGAGAACTTGATAGCTTACCACTCAACCACCTCACCCATATCCGCTTCCAGACTCACTGCTGCCTGGTGTTTTGGCGAATCTACTATCCAGATTGGGACTGCATTTGGTTAGGAAAGTGAATTTGGACTCGGGGCAGCCTTCTAGAAATTATAATCTGGTAAATCCCGATGTTAGATCCACCCAAATCCTGACCTCCTCTGCACCCAAGTTATGGTTCGCTCGGACTACTGTACGCAGACCGCATGATTTGTGCTCAGATTTCACACCGGGTATATGATTTCTCTAGTAGTCAGCTGAATACATATAATTAGTTAAAGAAATTGTGTTTATAATTGTCACATCCCCCTCTTAGGCGGATGAAGGGGCTTAATATATTGGAACTTTTACTTACTTTTTCGACAATGGTGGGCCCAAGTCTATAACTTAATCAAATATTATATACAAGATAAAATACTACGTGAAAGCCAAGCATCAATACATGTACCATGAGTCCTATCATTTATACATATACAAAACTAGATGACATTTACATAATCAAAGAAAACCTATAAGTGATGGACCCCTGTGTCGCCCAACGCGTGAAGATCACTTAGATGCCCTCCGTACCTACAAGATTAAACCCGTGCTGCTTGTTTATGGGAACTCTTATGACTTCATACATGTACACATGCATTGATACTGGCCACTTACAGATATGTGAAGAGTAATAAATATACAAGAGTAGATAATCCTCCCCAATTTTTCTTGAATTCATAACAAACTTTATATACAAATACTAACTTATATCAAACTTATTTGTTCAAATCTCCTTAGGAGTTACGAGTTTATACTTGTACGAAAATCTGTGAGGTGTTCATGCGTAACGATTGATACTTTACTCTCTTATTCATTATTCGTACTTTATCAAATAACTGCTCGATCTCCTTGAAGCAGATGAGCTTTCTTTATACTTAGATTTCCAGGTACTGGGCATTTAGAGCAGTAACGATGTACACATTACTTACTCTTATTTGTTATTCGTACTCTTATCAAATAATTTTTCGATTCCGCTAGGAGTTAGTGAGCTATACTTGTACGTGGCGAACCGTAGGTACATTTGTAAGAATCCAGGCATTACTTTACTCTTATTCATTATTCAGACTCTTATCAAATAACTGTTCGGATCTCCCGTAGGAGTTACAGAGCTTATACTTGTACACGCAGGTACCAGAGAGCATTCGTAGGTGAGTAGAACGATGTACACATTTATCTAATTCAAGACTGGGGGACTTCATCAAACAACTGTTTCACTCAGACCAAGAATAAATGAGTAGGACACAAAGATAATATACCCGCACGGTATACAAGGCCAAGCATGCAGGTGTCAGAGCACAAAGCAGAGTGTCGGGCACCGACAGAGTGTCGCCACATCAATCGAGTACCAAGTACAATGTACTAAGCACTGCCGAGAGCCGCTTCAATCGTAGAAAAGATCGGGTTATACGTGACTGCATGTACCAGGTGTCGTATCATTCAACACCTTGTCTGTGTGGCTGTCCTAAGCAATTATATGTGTTTAGGAACTTACTATATTATCACATAGGGGCATTGTTTGACAACATCAATCTGCTGCCGGTGAGGCGGTGCGAGGCACGGTACGCCACTTCCTGGCCATTCATCTAACCCTCATTACCAGCTTCTATTAGGTTCCTATATCGAAGCGTAATAATTTGGGGCTTTACTGCAAGGGTACAAAATCAAGGCCGGAGGCATCGGCAATGTACCATTTTGATCGTACCGCACAAACTTCTTGCTGAATGGGCCGGCCTACGGATCGGTACCTACTCGCCGCCTCGCCCATCGGTTGGTACACCGTACCGGCAGCACTATGGGAAATTCGCCAGAAATGGCAACATTCTCACTAACTTTTCTTCAAACCTCCCTCACCATCCTACATCAAAAAACCCACCTGGGAACTCCAAATGGTCTCATAACCTCAAACATAAACACAAGAGGGGAAATTAAGAGGATTCTAACCCCTCCCAACAACATTCATACACCCAAATAAATAACCTACATGATTCTTCACAAATCCATAGAAATTTCACTTCCAAACTTATCTATTATTATTCCTACAATCAACCCAACAACTTCCACAAACATTTGTACATGGGTTAGAACTTCATAGCAAAACCCCTAAACAAAGAACTAGACTCATTGAATTATGCCAAAATCCATACAAATTACTAAATCATATCAATCCATACCCGAAATCCTCTTCTCCTCTTTCTTCTTCTTCCTTCTTCTCTTCTCTCCTCTCTTCACGTAGAAACCCTAAAGCGCACTTATTCTCAAATTTGCATTTTTGCCTCAAACTCATAAGACCGTAGGCTTTATCCTTATTTGATTTTGTTGCCTAATACAATTTGTCCTCAAAATTGCATTCTATTTGTACCACAACTTATGTCATTTCTAATAGCATATCATCTTCTTATATTATAGACTTTTGTGTCCTAATAAATTACACTTACCCTGTTTATTTCCTCCGTTTATCGCTTTTCATGTTTAAATTTTAATTACTTAAAAATACAAATTATACCTACAAAATACCCTAAACATGCCGGGGAAAACGACTAGGTATTTCTCTGGGTGTTAATAATGGTTTACGAGATGTATGTAGAACAAGGTCATTCCGTTTGGTTGTAGCTATTTGTGGACATGGTGTCACAATTAAGCCTAGAGTATAATGTGGGTCACAAGCTGATTGGTGATGACTTGTAGATGTCATGTGTGTATAATAAGTGTTGACATGTATTGTGTGGTTTATTGTTCGTATGTTAATTGATATACTGTCTACCATATATGGGGTATTGTGCATGGTTTACTGGAAATAAATCTTGTGTGTTCTAATGGTTTGGCTTCAGATGTGTTTATATGAAGGCCAATGGGTGGTTATTTGGTTAGGCTATTTTGGACATGGTGTCCCACTATGTCAGGGTATAATGTGTAAAATAATATTACTTGATTGGTGATGACTTATATGTGTGTATAATATGTTGACATGTATTGTGGTTTATAATCAGAGCTAATTGATATGATTACAAATCTTATACATGACGAAATGTTGGAAGCCAAATTGTGTGTTCTAATGTTTGGCTTGTAGATAAAGTCAGAACAAGGCCACAGATATTTTATTAGGCTATTTGTGGACATGGTGTCACAATTATGCTAGGTATAATGTGTAAGTCATTGTTGATTGGTGACTAGAGATGTCAATAATATAGGTGTATAATGTCGCCGTATTGTGTGGTTTATTTCGAAATTGTATGTTAATTATTATGACGTCAAAATGATGCATGGGTATTATGCATGGGTTAAAATGTTGGAAGCCAAACGTTCTAATGGTTTGGCAGATGTTTGTGGCGAACGCGCTATCGTGACATGTGCTCGTTGTGGTATTATTTCAGGACATGGTGTCACAATTAGCTTCTCTAGAGTATAATATAAGTCAATGTTGATTTGATGACTTCAGACGCCAATACATGTGTGTAAATATGTTAACATATTGTGTGGTTTATTTGTTAATTGATATGATTATCCAAATGATGCATGGGTATGCAACATTATTTGTAATGTCCATATAGTTCCACACCTATGCACTTTTCAAAAATGGTAAAACGGTCATTGCAAAATCTAAATATTTTCTAGATCTCCACTTAATTTGGGAAGGACATCGTCGAACGTTCTCATACCTAGCTAATATCGACCTCGAGACAATAAATTTGCAGAAGCTGAGAAAGCGAGCACGGGTGCGCCATGGGCAAATTTTATATGATGTGAGCTACCTATAACATGTACCTGCGACACATGTTGCATGAGTGTAGAGGGTGAAATGGACGCCGATAGTGCCGCCAGTAATGTCGAATAGCTTAGGGACATGATTATTATTTGGAATGTTAATGATAATAGACAAAACATGAATAGTGACTCCTCCCTTTGAAGAATTCAAGATGGTAGGTAGTGGCCGAGGTGGACGGCAAGGGTCGAATGGTTTTTAGAGAGAGAATGTCCCTTCTTTAAGATCTTAATCCGGGCAAAATGGATGCCTCTTCCTGAGCGTAAGAAAAGCAGTTCTACGAATTTGAAAACGCAGCCAGCTTGAGTTTGACAAACTCCTGTGTGGGTTTATCCTACTCGGCTACACTTTGTTTAAGTACGGATGATTCGATTGGTTCGGCGGCCCAATGCTTGACTGTCCTAAATCTTGGAACCGAGGTGGAATGAAACCCATTTGACAAGCCAGACCCACGGACTGCGGTTGTCTATGTATAATAGCACCAGGCTGTAGGTGTAAGGCGTCGAATGGCTATGATTTCATGTCTACAATGGAACCGATGTTGATGATTACCGTAACAACTCCGAGGTTTACCTGACCACATGAATAGTGTTCATGTAAAATATTTTTTTTATGAGAAATGTATGGTTGAGTAATTAAATGAATTGTCAGCTTAATTAGCCCATGTGAGCCACTTTTTGTGTAATGGATTAAGAATTCACATAACATACTTTGTGTTATTTAATTTATGTCAATATGCATGATGATGTATTGCATGGTTAGAATGGTTGGAATGGCTATACTTCATATGCAATAAATAAAAATTAGTGTGTGCATAGACATGAAAATTGAAAGCAAATCAATATGGTTACGGTGAAGAATTTCATTGGGATGATTTTCCGTGAGAATGGTAAGCCGGGGGAGACGGGTCCTACAAATTACACGTAGATATATGTATTGCTTCTTCTGGCCCAACACATCTACCCTGAGGGTGTGTGTCCATATTACACTTAGTTGTATTTTCAAAAACAACAAGCTACTAAACGATGTTTTCCTCACATGGTTTAGCAAGTGTGAGCCGAGGACTCGAGACACGTAGAACAGACAGAAGACGAGTGTGATCAATTTGTTTGAATGTGTTTACATAGGATCATTGCATGCACTTAGGTGGGAGTAACATTTAGGGTGATTCCACATCACTACCCTCCCCCGCGAGGAATACTGTACAAGGAGTACGAGCACGCTCACGAGCGCCAATTTCTCACAGCCTACAGTTTTGACGGTTTTATGACGTGATATTGATGAGGCTATTGTTTAGCCTAAGTATCACCATGGTGCCTTACGATGTTGTCTGGGGATGTGCAATACCGGGTGAGCTCAATTACACAAACGAGCACTGATGTTCATGTGGTGCTCAAACCCAACATCCACTAGTATTCCACGTGTTGACGGGTAGTCAACGGACCCCCGGGTTTGGGGACACACAATGCATCGAGCCTAGGCTTATAACACCCAGAGCTTATGCTGATAAGTTAGTTTGATGATTACCTAGCTGGTGGGCCAAGCACGCCAGGAAGTTCTGTTAAGCACACCACCCGTATTTGATGTGTTAGGTATGATACCTGTGACAATCACGGACAGATTAGAACACCGCATGTGTTTTATGCGCGGATGTATAACATGAATTGATGTGTGGATCATGAATTGCCGTATGTAGTAGGTGCGCTAACCCGGGCGTTATGTGTTCTGTATAACCGTATGCTCGGGTGAGTAAAGAACGCACTAGGTCCAGAAATATAACCTTAGTGTCGAGAAAGAAATGTCCGTACTGACAAGAGCTCCGCTTTGAGCATGACGATCTGTTTGTGAAATTCCCTCCGAGGCCAACAAATGCTGCAGACAAGAAAAGAGTTGTATCAATTTAAACTTTGAAAATTTTGGAAGTAGTAATTGCATTGTTCAAACTATCGTATGAAGTAGCAAGGAAGGCTACTGTTGGAAATGAAAAAAAAAAAAAAAATTGGAAGAAGAAATTGGATAAAATAAGTTTTTATAAATTTATTTGGGTGTTCTGGAAAATGAAGAAAAAAAATATATGTGCATATTTTGGTGTCGCAGCAAGAATGAGGAAAAAAGAAAGAATGAAAGAAGAAAAAAAAAAGGGGGGAAGGAAACAAAAACAGAACCGCTATCGCTTGACGTCACGATACAATGAACGTGACGCGACACAAACAATTATAGGCATGTAGTTGGGCTGATCAATCGACGTGATGCGTATAAAGCATGTGTTGGAGCCAAATGGGAGGCCGTGGACATACACCGTATCATGACAGCGTATTAGTTTCAGGTGTCACGATACAACCTCAGACGCGGGATGTCAGAGCGTGGAATGACAGCGTCTCTACATACAAATGCCATCCGTGACGTGATGTGCGCCCGATGGCTGGGGCTGATTGCGGCCGCAATACAAATTGTATTGTGACGAGACAGTCGATCGCGGTCGAGCACAATCATTGTATCGCGTGACAAGCGGCGTACTGGCAGAGTGTCACGGCTACAACTCACTCATAATCGGACAAAGAAGCAGTGGAGGTTGGCCGCTAGGTTGTGTATTACAACCTCGTACACGGCTACCAAACACGCCACATACATCGTAGTAAGGCGAAGGGATGGTGGCACGCAAAGAAGGGCACGGCCGCTGCCAGGGCGCATTTTCTTCGCGACAACTATGGCTGGGCCACGCGACACGGCCACCCGCCACACGACGGCGCAAGGCGCTGTGCCGGCAAGGCGCACTCGGTGCACCCAACCGCTGGGTTTACGGTACCACATCGTTGGGGACACACCGCCTTGCACCTGCTCACAAATTTTTCAAAAAAAATAAAAATAAAAATAAAATAAAATGAAGGTACTCAAAAATGAAATTTTCGTAATAAATTTCAAAATTAAATTTGTATGAATGTCTTCGTGTGATACCTATAAAATGCAAGCGATTGAGTATGAAATGCTTCTCGTATGACAACAATGTTTGAGCCTCAAGATACCGTATTAATTTAACGTGTCATCCGACATGCGTGATGCCACGAGCAAGGTGACTTTGTGAGGGCGCCGGGATATTGGGGTCGCACCGTTTTACCGTGCCAGCCTTACGAGGCCAGATGGTATTACTTCGCGTGCCGCATCGCACGCCGTATAGCAGTAGTCAGTGGAGGTCCGAAACTCAGAGAAGCATCATCCCGACATTCACAGGGGGAGGAGATCCGACAGGCGCACTCATTGGTTCATGCAAGACATGTGTGTTAAAGGTTACGGATTAATCGATTAGACTAAACAAGGCTCACTAGAGGGGCGCCTGCGCGACGTGGAATCGGGCAAAGACTTAGAGACCTAGAGGCAATGACATATGTATTCCGTGATCCGCTCATGGGTGCATTTTCGGATACTACGAGACATGCGAAAGCTCAGAGTTCAGAAATGGCAAATACTTCCTGATGGGATTATGTGGCTAAATTCACCGAGTTAAATTGCTTTTGGTCGATGACGCGGCCACGCATACGCTGCCAGATATTTGAGAATGACCGGTTATTAGCCGGATTGTGACGGACAGATATGGACTCCGCGGTTGGGACAACATAGAGAGAGGAGACTGAAGACAAGAGCACTCGATGCGTTGGTAGTGTGAGATCACCTTATTCTAGTTCTGGGAAGAGGCAAAAGACTTCTCGCTTCACACTGTCAGGACTGGGGCATGGATCGCATCTAGTCGCCCGTGTGTGACGGCTTCGCCACGAGTGCATGTGAGACGGATTGCCCCCGCAGACGTCAGGATCCTGTGACTTCGGGGACAAGAATCCCGCCTAGTCGTAGAACAGAGAGTATATACAAACATTTCTCCACACCCCAGCACGAGTCGAGGAACTGGGGTCATTTCGGCGCTATACAAGCACCTTCGTGCCATGTGGGGCCGTGAGGGGCGAGAGTGGGTCGGTCGCAGGAATTCTGCCAAGACTTCTAGCCAGTGCAGACGATATGTTTATGCGATACTGGGGCATATGAGGCGAGATTGTCCTATGAGGCGAGATTGTCCTAGGAGGCGAGATTGTCCTATGAGGTAGAGGTCTCATGGTACTACAGGCTGAGCATATAGAGCAGCCTGGGAAGTAATGCCACTTCTGCACTTGTTGACTAGGAGAAGCAATTACGATTCATTCATCGCTGTGACCAGGTGATGGATTTCGCCGAGGCAGGCCTTGTATTTCTATAGATGTTCTTCTTCCCTTCTAGATGGGTGAGTTGACCGATAGGCTCAGATTGCAGAGTTATAGATCTCCGAGATTCTCACCATGGACCCTCGGAACGGGTGTCGCAGCATGGCATCATTGCATTCATGTACCAACATCATTAGCCTGTGGGTGCACGGTAACACCACTCTTGGTGTGGGTTGAGTGAATCTTTGGGGGATACTCCAATGAAGACTCATGTCTCGACCAGAAATGGAAGAAGTGTGTTGGGCAAAGCAAGGTCAACCCTAAGGTCAAAAGAAGCGACCGCTATGATCCTAAAAGATCCCGTGGGTAAGATCTGTAAGAGATCCCAAATTTCTCGTGGGTAAGAGACTGGGAGATCCCACCGGTGTAAGAGACCGAGGGAGTATGTCCCGACTTCGCGGTGGTGTAAGACTGTAGATATCCGATTGTGGTGGGTAAGAGACCCGGCATCCCGATGGTGCAAGAGACCCGTGGAGGTCCTAAATTGCAGGGTGTAAGATGGAGTGTATCCCGACCAGGGTAGACCAGGAGAACCGAAATTCGTGTGGGTGTAAGGAAAGAGATCCCAATTTCTGTGTGGGTGTAAGAGACCATATCCCAAATTGCAGTGGGTGTAAGAGAGACCCAGTTATCTCAATTTCGTGGGTAAGAGACCAGGTTATCCAAATTCTCAGTGGCAGGACCAGTGGAGATAGAACCGAAATTTTTGTATGCGGGATGGGCTAGGCTCACGTTGTAGCCAAAGCAGAGCCGCCCGGGAGAGAAAACACACGGTCATGTTATCACGCCAGATCAGAGTTGAGTGAAGGGATACTCCGGGAGATTCGGGATACCCCAAATTGCATTGGTGTTAGGCCATGACTCGTATGATGCGACATGGACTACACTACCCATTGGATTGTCAAGATTAGACCTCGAAGTCATCGATTGTGACTCGGGAAGGTTAGAGCGCGGCATAATACCCGCAGGCTTCAGAGGTTACATGCCAGATTATATACGTGTTAGAGGACACAAGGTGCATGTGTCCTGATCAGGCAAGCCGTGGGAAGAGCGTTTGTTCTGAATTCCGCGCCTTACAACAAGCACGCGAGAATACAAGACGACACCATATGAGGCATTGTATGTGGGAGGCCGAGATCATCAAGCAGGTCACTGTGAGAGCCCCCACCGTGGTCCCGATCTGATTAGAGAGACCTCCGGAAGGTGAGCTGATATCGACAAAATACCGTCTCAACAACACACAGCCAAGCAAGAGCTATGGGCCGACGACGACGTCGAATTTCAGAGTTTGAGGACATCTTCTCAAGGTGATGCCTAAGAGGGTCGTTCTAGTTTAGGAAGTTATCATCGTTTATTGGGCTGAGACGAGAGTGGTGGCACCCGCGGTCGGTCAGTTTTTTACAAATTTCAAAGATCGTCCACGAGGTGGCTTCACGCCCATGTCTGCAGCATACTTCAGATCCGTGTGGATCGGGATCGATGGAGGTTGACAATGGACCTCTTCGAGACCAAAGGTGGATAGTCGCGGATCAAGCTTTTGGCGAAGACCGCGGAGGTAAGAAGAAAGGCGGCGGCACCGCGGATGAGGAGCCAACGGGGAGCGAGAAGCAGGACAATGCAAGCCACCCATCCCTTCTTGTTTGGGAGATGAAGGCTGGTACGTGGTTTGTCGCATTTAAATGACGAAGCATGCATGGTATTGTGCACGTTGCATATGCATGAGTGATTGTGATTGTCCGTGCACTTCGGACGAAATCTCTTTCTTTAAGGAGGGGAGAAGACCAGAAAATTCCAATTTTCGAAAGAAACTACACTTCCAGAAAATTTGAAATTTCAGATCTCGAACGGACTTCACCACCGTTGAATATCGGCGAATCTGTGATAACATCGCCACTAATTCGGGCCGAAATCCGAGACAATAAATTTTGCAACGTTTCAGGCACTCCAGATCGAAGCCGTAGTATTACGTGATATGACAATGTCACCCATAACATGTAAATCATACATGCCATGGGCAGAGAGCGACTCCATGAGATAGTGCCAATGTCGAAAAATCCGGGGCTTAGGACATGATTGTAATATTGGAATGTTAATGATAGGACATATCATGAACAGTGACCTCTTTCTCCCTTTGAAGACCAAGATGCAAAGTGGCTGAGGGGTGATTTGCAATATGAATGGTGGTTTTTAGAGAGAGAGCAGCCCTTCTTGATTCCGCTAATCCGACCGCTTGATGAGCAAAGAAGGAAGCAGTTCTACGGGCAAGCCGAGTTTTCGAGAAACCCATGAGGTAAGGTTTTGTCCATTTTGAGTTACTTTACTAAGTGCTGGATGATTCAATGTCAGCCTTGACCCGCCGCTGGATCGGGAATGTCCTAAATTCGCTGGGAACTAAGGCGTGAATGAAACCGTCATTCACCACCGGTTGGGGTTTACACTAGCTATAAATTGTACTGTGGGTGTATAATGAAATGGCCATGGATTTCGGTTACAAATGTGGAACCGATGTTGATGATTTTCACGCACAAGAACGAGGGTTTCACCGCCATGTGAATATAATTATAAAAATATTTTTGTATGGCGCTGTATAAAGTGTTCGAAAGTAATTCAAATCGACTGCCAGATTTTTTAATTAGCCCATGTGACATAATTTTTTTTCAGGTGGATTGAATTCACATAACATGCTTTGTGTGATTTACTTATGTTTATCATATGCATGATGATGTATTGGCATGTGTTGTATGAAATTGTTGAATGGTATATCGCATTTCATATAATCAACGGAACAGGTGTGCATGACATGAAAAATTGAAAGAAAACGACGCATTGGCAGCGAATTTCACATTTATTTCCGTAGAACGGGGTTGTATTTGGCCCACGCCGAGGAGCCCATGGCGTTTGGAAGCTTCAACACATTCTACTCGGAGGGGTCCCATATTTCTACGACACACTTATGTATTTTCAAACAAGTTTTGTTTGAAACGCAAGTTTCCACAGGCTTAGTAAGTGTGGTGAGCCTGAGGACTCGGCAAAGTGACATGGAACGGGTAGGACATTCAGGTAGGACTGTGAATTTGCTTGAATGTGCTTACATAGATCATTGCATACGAACTAGCTTGCATTCTTCGTGCACATTAGCTCATCCCGGGTGAGGAATATGGTTATCGTGTACAAGGAGCGCAGGAGACGTGCTCATCTTGGTGAGGCCACCAAGAAAGTCACGAAATGGGCAGGGTTTCTGATACAGTTAAGCTTGGGACAAAGAAATCGGGTAGAGCTCCCCATACAAAGGAGATCGCCTCGATTATGAGTAGCCTGCAACCCGACCAAAGGTCTGGACGGAACAACGGTGGCTCGGCAGTATCACACTCATCATATATATGGCATGGCAGGCATGGAATGGCATAATTTCATTTTATAAGTACGAGAAAGATTAAAATGGGCGCGCGTGTGCATGTCATAACTTTCTCATTCATCATTCTTGCAGAGCGGGTGGTGAACGTACTTCCTCGACTACATCCAATGGAGTCTCACGAAAGTATTCCAATGCTTTTTTTGAATTACTTATCGGAGAGATTCAACAATGCTTTGGAAGTTGTTTATCTGGACTGCCTAATGTTTTAATAAAAGTTGTTTATCTAAGATTTCAATCCATTAATAAAGCTATGGCTTCTGAGGATGTCATTGTGGTTTAAAACAAAAAGCTTTTTTGTTTTAGATAAAGGGTCAGTGGGTGAAACAATTAATGATAAGTTTACACTTTGGCTAAGCATGTGTGAGAGAGCTCTGCGGACTGCCAGCGCATGGTGAGACATCATATGTAATCAGAAACTAGTTTTACTTGGAATGTTTGATTGTGTGAACATGGCACATTTACCCTATCATACTGTATAGCTTGCTACCCTATATTGGGCATTGCTCCCGTCAGAAGACCCTCTCTTAGGCAATGTGAAGTGCGCGTGTGTGGATACAATACTGAGGCCAAAGTTATGAAGAAAGCCGGGTTGTGGCTTGTAATTATTATTTTTTTTGTGAAGAAGCTTAACTACTTAGCTTCACTTTGTGCAAAAAATATTAGTAAAAATTCTGAATAGCTTGTTCTAAATTTTTAATATTTGCAATGAAGAACCTCGATAACTATGGTAGTCCCGCATTTTTTTAAGGGATGAGTGTCCGGTTAGGCCACTTCTAATTACAATTGGACCAAAGCAGGTCAGGCTGTATTATATTGGGCCATGCGCTTTTGTACAGCATTTTGAGGGTGCAAAGCCTCGTATAAAGGAGACTCGGGCCGATTTTCTCATTAAATCCCTGGGTCCTGACATGGTGGTGGAAACAGAGTTACCTAACATCCATACTGCAGGTTGACGAAGTTGGCTAACTTTAATTCCAATTTTGGGGGCATCACAACAATAGCCCAAAAGCTAGAAGTAAACCAAAGTAGGAAGAATCTCTACCTCTTGAGTAACCCTCAATCTCCTGATTTACTCCTCGTCTGTGAGCTCCAATTGTCGGAATGAATACCTCTTTTCTACTTTTTCTCCCTTCTTCTTTCCCAATTCTTTCTTCCTTCCTTTCTCTCTTTCCTTTTTCTCTTTCTCTCTTCTTTCTCGCCTTGATCTCAAGCCAGCAACCCCCACCCCCCATATTTATACATACTCTCTTCATGTTGACACATGGCTTGGCCATGTGTAGCCAGGAACATGAATATAAATTCATTATGTCACCCTAATAACTACGCCTTGAAAACATGAGAATTTCTAACACCCGAATCCAAAGAAATTCGAGTGGATAGCTAGATTTCGCAAAACGATTCCAATGATGAAATCCGTCTCATCATCCAAGATCTAAAAAATTTTAGGTTTTCACCTGCATTGAACAAATTCCCACGGTTCTTTTCAAAATTGCATTTCTGCTTTACAAAGGTAGATGTGATTGCTTTTAAAACAAGAGAAAGAACTTATAAAGGTACAAGGGTTGATTATCATCTGTGATAAGTAAAGATTCTGTCTAGTCCGGGATTGATTTATAACTTGAATGCATCAGAGGATACGGTATAAGAATCCCACTCTCGTGTTCCACCTTCAGAGCCCGCATCATCCAACCATTTCACGCTTTGACTTTCATTCCACACGATTTTTCAAAGGCATATTTCCATGGAGCTCTATCATGGCGGTTACCCTTCATCAGAGTCTCCCGACTAAGCCCTCCTCGAATTAGTCAACGCTTATTTTTGCAATCCTACTTATTGTGTTTAATGTCCCTTCTAGAAACCACTTACTAGCATTCTCCTACAAGCTTCTTCTTTAACTAGATTCTGCCTTCTAATCGATTAATCCACACCTCGAAGAGAATCGAACGATTTATGGGCGTAGCCTCTCGCTTTCATCAGAAATACTTTGATCGAAGATCCAATTCCTCATCAAGGACACTAACAAACCCATAGTATCTGCTAACACTAACCACAACAAAACAAGCACATAACCAATCAATCAAAGATTAGACAAAAATAAACATCGTGATCTCGATAATCAACCCTGTTATTTACTGGACAAGCCAAAGAAACACAATCCATAGATTCAAGATCATACATAAAACTGCATAAAAGAGGAAAATAGAGGTTTAACAAATGCTTTCAATCTCAAACCAAATTCCATCATAGCCATTCCTCATCAATCTTCAATAACAACCAAGATAATCCACAAAACCAAATTAAGCCAGCTGGTGCATGAAATCTAAACTAAATGGAACAAAAACTCCGCGTTAGCAAAAGTAACCTTAAAAAGAGCTCTCCGTGAATGTCTCGAACAACCTTAACTTGATACTATAGTATTTATAAAGCCAAGTGTTTGATGCTTTCCTTCTTCGCGCGGCGGTGTTTTTGTTGTGGCAAACCTTTCTTTCGCTGGCGATACTACAGCCCGAGGCTACCTTTTTCATAATTTCTCTCTTTCGCGAAGCCTTTGCAAATAGCCGAACCGTCTCATTCGAGGCGACCATCTCCCTTCGTATGTAACCGTCCCTGTGGGCGAACCTAAGGCTACAAACCAATACCTTCCTCACTTGCTTTTCCACTCTCGCTTGATTTTCTCCTTCAAAACATAAGCAAATGATTACGATTCTAGAGATAATGAATCTAGAATTGAATAGATAAAACATAAAACATACATCTAAAAATGCTACGCAATCTATACCTACTGTGCTCTTGGTCTTCACTTCTTCCAAAAATTAACCGTCAGGAAGCCCTGTACTTTTGTTTTGATCGACAGGTACCTCCTTGCTTGATTCGTAAGACCAAGGAAGAAGTCGAGCTCCCCATCATGCTTATTTCAAATCCATGGATTCGAAACTCTTCACATGCGAAACATTAGTAGCACCAAAGATAATATCATCAACATATATTTGAACAATACATGTTTTAGTTATTGTATCAATTTTTCCATTTTGAAATCACTAAGAATATGAAACTTGCTTAGCCTTTCATACCAAGTTTCGAGCCGTCAACTATAAAGTGTCTTTTTTGAGTTTGAAACGATGGAAGAACCAAACCAGTGGTTGTTCAACAAACACTTCCACATTTATGAAACCATTCAAGAAAGCACTTTTGACATCCACGGATATGTCGAAGTGTTTGTAACAAGCAAAGCAACATTCTTATGGCCTCTAATCTTAGCTATGGGGTGCTTCATAGTTAATTTTTCGATTATATCCTTTAAATAATTAATCTTGCTTTGTTTCTAATAATTATGCCATTTAATTCATTTTTTGTTTCTAAAGCATTTGGTACCAATAACACTTTAATCATTAGGCCTAGGTAGCTCCCTAATGGGTATATATATTAGCATCTTCATTTTATCCCCATATTTGTTAGTGATGCATTTTTTTACTATCTAATAAGTGTTCTAATGTTGCTAATTGAATTTAGGGGGCCAATTTTGAAGAAAATGGAGCAATATGGAACACAAGGATGCTTAATTGAAAAAAAGATCGAATTACTAAATTACTAATGCCGCACTAAGGCCAATGATGTCACGACGTGCCCGACCATCTTAGTAGCGGATCAACTCGTATTATAACACATCAAGGCCAGCCACTTACTAACGCCGTTTCTACCCAATTCTCAAATTTCATAACAACCTATTTTGAAGGTCCATATTGTTAGGCGTTCAATAGCTTTTATTGTTTATTTTACATTTTGCTAACTGGGCACCCTCGCTTACCATTTTCATATGTTAACCCCTATATTTGTGTATTTTTTGTAGAAACGAAGAAAACGCACAGTAAGCAATTGAGAAGAAGAGTTGTGGTCACGACCACAAGTTTATACTGCTTACCAGCAACAAGTCGAGAGACTATGCTACAAAACAAAGATGCAAGTAAGAGTTATAACCATATGTGAAGAATATCTTAGGAAATACCGATTTGATCGCGACCACAATTTTCCCTACGACTCATCAGCTTTTCATCCTTGGTGTGGTCTAATAAGCTAATTTTTCCCCAGAACACAAGTTTTACACTTTTACAGGGCTCGACCTCACGCGCTTATCGCACTACCGATGATTTGCGCCCAGCCTCCATTTGTTGCCCGTTTTTGGCCCATTTTTTCGCTGTGTATTTAAGGTTCTTTTTCACTCATTTTTAGGTTTCGAACTTTGAGAAAGGGAGGCTCTCTTCAAACAGGTTTTCTGGAAGCTTTGTTCCATCTTTAGGTTAGGCTTTGGGAGATTTCAGATTTGTGGTTTTATTTCAGAGATTTGGTTTGTAATTGATTTTTGTTGAAGGTCAAACCTATAGAATGTGGATTTCAGAGCTTGGAGCTTGGAGCTGATTGAAGATATTTGTAGCATAACCTTGTTTTTATTTATCTCTACTCCTTCAAATTTCAGTTTTATGTTTAAAGTCATCGATGAATTTGTGGGTTTTGATACGTAAATGAGGTTGTGACATTTCTATAGGCTGGTTATCGATTTGATGTTGTGAATTGTCTAATCTTTAGTTTGGCTAAGTATGCTTGATTTGTTTTGTTATGTTAGATCTTTCACTATGGCTTCATAATTGATGGCCGAGAATCGGATTTTGATTTTTACTGCACTCTTGGGTACTTGATTACTTACAAATCTAGTTCTTTAAGGTGTGAGTCAATAATTGAAATTCTAATTAACATAGTTAAAGAAGTTTAGTGGAATTAGACATGTCTAAGACTAAAAGGATTTCACTAGAGGGGACACCCAACAATATTATGAGGATTGCAAGGACGACCATGACCAACTAAACTTAGTCTGGGTAGTTTCATTACGGCGACGTAAATGACCAATAGAGTTCCCGAAATGTCTTTACTTAACCCAAGCAGATGGGACGAACTATGGAAGATGAAAATACAAGGGGAACATGCAAGTGATCCTTATACCGTATCCTCTCGACCAAGTTATAATCTCATTTAACTGGCCTTATCTAGATGAATCCTTTATACATCAATGAAGATAACCAACCCTAAATTCCTAAGTTGTTTTTCTCCTAGTTTTATTCAATTACTCCAGTTTTCAAAACTCACTCTTTATTTTTGTTTATTTTTGTTTTTATTATTTTTACAATTTCTCACCAAATCATTGAGTCGGTCAAATAGTGAACGACTTTAGAAGTCGGGGTACTTAATCCTCACTAAAACCACACCTTCCTCGTGGGATCGATACTTGGTTTTAAAAGAAAGCCACTTTATTACTTGTGACCTGTGCACTTGCGGGCTTAGGTTGTTTCATTTTCATAGACACACATTTTTGGCGTTATACGTCAACAACTTAACACATAAATAGAAGACAATTAGAGCTTTTGAACACAAGTCCCTAAGGTTAGAAACCCTAGGGCAAAGCTCTCTAGGGAAGAGGAAGAATGAAGAAGGAGAAGATGATTTGGAGAGAAAAAGGGGCTTTCATCATCATATTTGTTATTTCATTTCCTCTTTATGCTTTCCCTCACTTCTATGGTTGTATCTTCCCCATTCTGAACTAATTTAGATTTCTAGGGTTTTAGATGTAGTTTGGTTATGATTCATGTAATTTGGTATTGATTACTTTCTATTTGATATTTGAATCACTTTCTATTAAATGTTCTATTCTATTATATTCTTCATGCTTGTTGATGATTGATCATCATTAACTTGATTTGTGGTTCAATTCGAGATATGAGAAGTGGGAGTTGAATAAGACCATGATTGGAACATCAAAATCCGCCGTATACTAGAGATAATCATGGGTTTTGTGTGGTAATTCGAGGCTCTCGGTTTATTCCTCTTTAAGGCTCGGCTGAGTAGAGATGCAAAATACCTAAACCTTAGGAGTAGATTGTGGGTTGTCGAGAGAGACCCACGTATGCATTAGTGAGCTTACCATTAATAGCTTATTTGAATGTTAATTGGGAATAAATTGGACCTAATTCATAGTGATTAACCAAATGAAATCTAAACCCTAGGTCTTTTACATTCCTACTTCATCCTATTGCATGCCAGTTTAGGATTCCATTAGTTTAGTCACCTTCCCTTTTTACTTTCCATCTTAATCTCTCATCCAAATAGAGCTAGGACTGTCCCAATTTCAATAGTTAGTAACCTAATCCCCTTGGGAACGATATTCTTACTTTTTACACTTTATTACTTGACGAGATGCATGCACTTGCGCATATAGGCACATTATTTTATATGCACGCATTCGCGTCTATCAACTCCCTAATGATCATTAGTTGAAGTCTCCATAAGACCATTGGAGGGAAAGGTGCACTAAAACCCCCAACGTTTGGTCCTATGTCCAATCTTGTCTTTAAAGTTTTTTTTTTTTTTTTTTTGTTCAACCCTGCCCTTATCATTTCTATCATGACATACTTATACCCATCCCGTTAACGAAAATGCCAAATGAACAAACGAAAGCTGGGGCGAAAGTGAGTACTCCCATTCCCTAACATTCTTTGACAAAATGCCCCTTGATTCTAACCCCAACGCCCGATACCCTGCAAACATTGAATTTCAAACTTATATTTTATTGAGCTCCTGACCGTGAATAATCTAAAAATTAGTGAGTTTCTAAATTTTCTCTAGATCTCAACACTCCATTTGAGACTGGTTATCGACATCTCTATGGCAGATAACGCCTGTTTTGAACCAAATATCTCTACACATGCGTAAGTGGACGCCATTTGCAAAACAACTGTGAATATTTTATTTTCTCAAAGGTATTGTCCAATATGTTTATGTTGTTTATTTTGTTTTTGAAAGATATTGATTTTATGAGCAGTTGGAAAAAAGTATGTTCATATTGTTTAAAATGAACCATATTTTCTAGCTAGTTGATTATTTAATTGTTTCGAGACATGTCATGTAAGTGTGAATGAATAACTAATGGTTTTCTTTGCTTTAAAAAAATGATTTTTTTCTGGTTTCAATTATGGTGTCTTGTGCTCAGGGACATGTGGTCTCAAATCTTTTGTCCTGCTTACCAATGTCAGAATGCAATTTTGAAAGTCAACATGTTTCGGACATGTCACTGCCTGTATTCAAACTAATGTGCGCCTTAAACCTAGTTCGTTTGATTTGTTTCTATGTATTCACATCTTGATATTTAATTATTTTGGAACATGTCATGTGAGTGTGAATGAATAACTTCCCGGGTTTGATTTGGTTAAAAACTCGGATTCAGCTATGGTATTCCTTGTGGGTCGGGATGTGGGTCCCAAATTTTGTCTAGCTTCTCACACTAGTGTCACTGAATGCGCTTTTTTAAAAGTAAAAAGTATGTGGAAAAAGTTCATTGTAATTGGTCCCACATGAATATATGGCTTTACTAAGTTCACTTGTTTGTGGTTAAGAAAAAGAAATCAAAATAAAGTTGTGTTCATTTGTTTCACTACTGTTAGGGTACATGTAGTCTCAACTAATGAGGAAAATATGATGTGCCTTTTATTAGTTGTATTTTATTCATTTATGCACCTTATCCCTGTATTTCTCAAAATGGAAAAATGGATGAGCATGGACTTAAAACATACATCATGGTGGGGTATAAGAGGAGAACCATTGTTAGATTATGTCAGAGTGAGAAGGTACATATATTGGGAGGACTTTGATATTGAATTCGATATTCTAACCATTTTGAATATGTATAAACAATAGTTGAATTATGCACATCTTCAACATTTGTATGTATTAGAACCTCGATCACAGAGTATGAGTAATGGAGGGACTTTATTTAGTTGATGACAATGACGACAGAGGTGGATATGTGCATTTAAGGTCGACACTGATATGCTTGAGTTTTCTGATAATCTTAATGTTACTACCCTTATATATGCTCCAAATATAAATTTAAGACCAAATCCTAATAAAGTGTCACCTTCAAGTGAGGATGAATTGGATACACCGCTTGGCTTTGAAGGACAACCTAAATATTCAGAATAGCAAGGTAGGTGAGGACATAAATCCAGATACTAGTAATACTGATTCAAATGATGACTCATATGTTAGTGAGGAAACTATAGAAGTTTCTAATAATGTTAAGATCCCACCATAAATATCTCATCCTGTCAAGTTCAATGTAGATGACCAAAGGCCATAATTTTTGTTGGGAATTACTTTTTCTTATGTAGATGATGTGAGAGATTCGATACCCAAGTATGTTATCTCCAAAGGTGTGGCTCTAAAATTTGTGAAATGTGAACTAAGTCGAATCAGGGTAAAATGTAAGGATGGTTGTCCATTCTTGTTGTATGTAAATAAAGATGGTAGTAATGTTGGACTAATAGTGAAGACATTTGTCCCATAGCACAATTGTTATAGGATTTTCGAAAATCCTAATGCATCTGCAAATTTCTTGGCTAAACATTACAAGCAAAAAAATTCTAGATATGCATGACTACAAGGTGAAAGACCTCAAACAAAATGCTGAACAAGAATTGAGAGTGCATGTTCACTATTCTAAGTGTAAGAGAGCTAGAAGAATGGTTCTATGTTTATTCAAGAATTTTTCACCTCTAAATACTGCACTGGGGCTTATGTGCTTTAAATGTTGGTGGCTTTAGGTATAGATCAAAATGAGAAGAATTTCCCTATTGCCTAGGCTGTTGTGAAGAATGAATCAAAACATCATTGGTCATGATTCCTCAATCTACAAAAGGAAGAACTAGATTTGGGAGATGGAAATGACCATATCTTTAATTTCTAACATGTAATACAAAGTAATACGCTTTGGTAGCCTCATTATCAATTATTTATCAATTCAATCGATTTACTCTTAAATTTGTGTTGAAGGGGTTGTGTATCTAGTTATTGATAGTTCTAAAGATAGAGCATAGAGCTTGTTGTATATATACATGCCAACTAGTCAAAGAAGCATAAAGGTAGAGAATTGCAATTGCAATTTTGAATAGTTTGATAGTCAACATTTGAAGAGGAATTCACTGACAATATGAAGAATATGGGGGAGATAAGTCCAGATGCTACAAGTGATCTCATGGCATATCCACCTAACACATGGTTTTGTGTATATTTCAATAGTAGAAGTAAGTCATGGGTTGTTGTTAACAATTTTACAGATGGTTTTAATGCATGGATTAATGATGCTAGATTTAAGCCCATTAGGTCCATGATGGAGATTTCAAGGAGAAAAACCATGAATAGTTTGGAATTATGGCACCAACATGTGAGAAGTGGATATATGATTATAGCCCTTCATGTAATGAGATGTTTCAAAGCGATCACAAGGCCTTTTTAGCAGCTTTGGTCAGATTTATCTTATTTAATGGAGACACAAGATATGAGATAAGTGAAGGATGACACTCATATTGTTTACTTGAATGCAAATAGTTGCACATGTAGGGACGGACTCAGTGGAATCCCCTCGTCAATATGCAAAATGTGCTTTCTTGTCTACAAGAAACAAGAACCAATGGATCACTTTTCTAGATAGTATCGTAAGGAATCATGGCAAGATGCTTATAAATATAAGATTATGCCTGTTAGGGGGAAAAGATTTAATAAACTCCATAAGTATCTCCTAGTAGCTCCTCCTAAGGTAGAAAATAAGAATGGAAGACCACAAACCAAAAGGAGGGGAGCAAATGAACCAAGGCTAAGCATTCAAGAACCAAGTTGACAATAAAGGGAAAACAACATGCATGCAAAGATTTTTGCCAACGAGCTGGCTGGCACAAATAAGTCGCAAAAAGGCACTGGGCTTTTCTCCTAACTTATTTGTAACTTGATAATACTACGCTTTTATACATTCTTTACATAAATGATTAACCCCATTTAATTCCAATTATGTGTAGAAATGAAAGTACCCGCTTGAAACTTACCAAAGACACAAATGCCTTCTAATGACACCTATACACATGCCATCTACCACCGTAATCGCAACCCAATGCAACAAACCACCAACTTTCCAAATGCTGCAAGTACGCCTAGGCCAAGATCAAAGCCAAACTTCACTAGCAAGAAACATGTTTCCTCTACGGGTGTTGCGGTGTTGGAATTTTGTTCAATGAGAAGGATGGTCTAACGACATATCGTAAGTGTAATCATGGACAAAATTTTAAAATGTTGGCAATATTTCGGTATCGACCAACACCGAAGAAGAGAAATCAAGACCAATATTTCAATAAAGAAAAGTCGTTGAGATTTTGACTATATCAATGGATATATCCGCGATATTTTTAAATTATTGATATTTCGGGATTCTTGACGATTTCGCGTGTATATCTATCGGTCAAAGATAGTCAAATGCCGCTTAAATTTTTGTGAGGAAAAATTATATAATGAGTCGAATCTTATGAGCAGTAAATCTATAGAATCGAATGCGTAAGCCACTAAGCTACGATGTTGAATAATAGTTTTTAATCCAGCTTTTCATATATTTATACTAACAATTTAACAATTGAAAATTTTATATTATTTATATAATAATTTTAAATATGAAGAATATAGATTACATAAATTTATTACATACCAAAACATTTATAAATTTAATGTTAAGTATATTCAAATCATTTATATTGTTATCAATTCCATAGTATTAACGTTAATAAATATTTATTATATGCTAAAAAATTTTATATTTTTATTATAAAATATAATAAATTATCTTACATTTCTATTATTTTTTCAAAAAAATAATTTTATTTAATATAATATAAAAATTATAAATACGATCCATATTTAATAAATTTCATTGTTTAAATTTGGATTTATCCTCAAATAAAACATTTTATAGAGAAGTATTTAATTTTTATTTAAATGTAATCAAATATGTCTTATCAATAATTTTCAAATTTTAAAGTAGATAAATATTTTATATTGATCTAATTTATAAAACAATGTTAATATGTTTAATAGGGTTTACTTTATTATTTTTGAAATTATTTCACTCTATTCTTATGAATTTTGAATCATTTTTAGTTTTATCGATTTTTTTGTCAAAATATCCATCGATATTTTCCGATATATCCGTAAACTCTAAGTACCGATATTTTGATCCTTGAGTGTAATATATTGATTCCATTGAAATTTTTCATGTTTTATTGTTGTGTGATAAAGTACTCATATCTTGAATTTCAATGATGTAGAGTGGCAACACATTGATTGTCATCTGTGAGGGGAGTCAGTCACAGACATTTACCTCAACATCAACAAGAATGATCATGCGTAGAAGTGATGGGGGTCGTTAACTGCCCAATGATGCCATCTAAACCACTCTAATTAAGACTTGGAGAGGTGACCACGCATGACCGTATAAATATGTTGCATCAAGTCACAAGAACAACAACTCATAAGACAAATGAAGCTGGTGCTTGGTGTGGAATTTGCATTTAGGGTAGTGCCTTTGTGGCATATTGGATACTATGTATGATAGTAGTGTTTTGTGACACTTTGTGATGTTTTGAGGAACTCTATGACACTTGTGCTTTGGGCAACATGTTCAAGAATATTTTGAGAACTATGTGACACTTTGTGCTTTAGGCAGCATATGTTGGGTTGTAATTTTTTTTTTGATTAACAAGGTAATACTTTGGCAAGTGCCAAAGCAAATTTTTCGGGGTTTATGGACCCTATTTTGTGCGATGTCGGGATAAATGCCCCATATTTTATATACATGATATACATCTATATATATATATATATATATATATATATATATATGGCATTATTTTGGGTTTATGCATTTGTTTCACTTTGTTTCCTTTATACCTAGTTATGCAGTCTTGTTTGTTTTTCCCAAAATGCTTCTTAAATTGGAATACAAAATTGTATTGATAATTGTTATTGTATTGGATACTTCGACAGAAGACCTGATTTTCCATATTGAAAGCGCTTGAATGAATAGAAAAAGCAAATTTCTTGAAAGCAAACCTCAATGAGAACATTTAAATTTTTACATATTTTCTAATGAATAAAATGAACATCTACTAAACTCTAGATGATATAATATTTTTATGTTCATGAAGTAATCTAAGCTTTCATTTACTTTATGACCTCTTTGCAATTATGTTCTTTAGGCAATCAAATTGAATGTTCCACGAGAAGTTCGTACTTCCTCCAATGTCTACAAGAATTCATTTGGGCCCCTCTCGCTTCGTAAGATACCAAATTCACCTTAGTACTGATATCAAGAGCAAAAGGAAAAGGCAATATTGATTATGCCAAACCAATAAGTCAAACCAAAGCTTACAATAAACAAAGGATTGTAAGCTTACAATGTAGCAAAATCAATGTAAGAAATAACACAAACAAATTTCCACCAACAATGGATTCATCAACCATCCATTCTATCTATTTCAATTGCCATCAACCAATTTTTTTATACATCACTTTCACTACAACAATGATACTCTTTCTCTGATACGTCAATACAACAATTACAAATAATGCAAATCCTTTTCAAGTATGCTCCACTCCAACTTGCTTGAATTCATTTTTGGAATGGTATCAACTCATCACTCCTTCATAAATATGACCCCAAGCTTCATAGCATTAATCTCATTTTGCGCCTCTTGTTCTCCTATATCGAAAGAATCACAAGTTTTAGGCATGAAATAGAGAGATGTCATCATCTCTAAACACAAAAATACCTTCAAAAATCAAATGCCTTAGTGGATGAACTGGCAATCCATTTTGCAGATGGTCTCTCTTTCGCAATGTGTAGAATGTTGGTTCAAAACACAATCGTTATGCATTGTAAAGGTGTCAATAATCAGTCTTACCCACAATGATAAGATTGCTTAGGGGTTTTTTTCCCTAATTTTCATATTCAAGGCAGGCTCAAAAAACAAGCTTCAAATTGAATGATGAGACATCAAAGAGGGATTTAGCGGGTATGGGGATTGAGTGATTGAGAACTTTTTGGTCAAAAGAATATTTTGGGTTCAAAAAACCATGTGCAAAGCTACCACGTACGGAAAAAAAAAAACGCATGTGAGGGTGCCACATCAGCGTCGTTAACACCATGTTTGTCCATTTGACATTTCCGTTAATGGTAGGGGAATAAGTATGTCACGGCAAAAACACTAAAGGCATGACTGGACCGAAAAAAACATTAAGTGTTAGATTGGACATAGGGCCAAACGTTGGGGGTATTAGTGCACATTTTCCTAACCATTGAAGGATTTACCTAGATGTTAACTTCAAGACCCCATATGAGATCAGTCAACGTGTGTGCAAACTGGCTAGGACACTGATTGTTATATTTAAAAAAAAAGGTGTGACATTGATCGCTTCATCGCAGCAGTCAGAGGGCATAAAAAACAAAGATGAATTAATTTTATCATTATGCTTACGTTGTCTCAGCTTGTCCCTCATAGAAATGCCACTTATCCAAGAGGCTACTTACCATGAGCTGTGACTTGGTAACACTTAATTTTCTGGGTTGTTCACCCAACATTAGAAAGCAAATGATTGGTATACCGTTGATTCCTCACACTAGCATGATTGTTTTTCAACATATGGTTTACTCGGTTGACAGGTCATTCCTAAGAAATAGTCGGACAAACACATAAAATATTATATACAAAATTATATACATCAATATTTAGTACATGAAAAGTCATTTTCTTAAGATGAAGTCATGGACACGAAAAATCCAGGCTTGAAAGATTGCTCTCCAGCTGCATTTAAAGCAAAGTGCAGCACATATGATGTATACATCTCGTCTTATAATTTGCTTGTCTAATACTAGTTAGCTCTTTTTTATTTGAACCGAAGAAATATTATGAATACCCTATTGAGTAAGGTACGATCACATTCCATATATATATCGACTATGGGGAAGTTCCTATCCCTATATAAGCATAAGCTCCTCTTAATCTTTTTTACCCATTTTAAAATGGTGAGAATCATTTGGGCTTAAAATGAACAATATGGTTAGGTGTAAGTTGTTGCAAAATTCATTCTTGAAACTACTCATAAAAGCCATGATCTTCCACTGGCTCTGACATATATGGATATGATCAGACTAGGTCAAAGGAGTTTCTGAAAATATTATATGATTCTATTTTTCTAATGGGTGTTGTGACATTCTATGATACTTGATGTACATATAAAATTTTATCATCTGCCACAATCCAGTCGAAAATGACCACCCATAGAGAGTTGGAAAATTATACAGGCAAAAAATAATAATAATAATTCATTGAATTAGCAGACTATGGAACCATTCAAACCAGGACAGATTCAAGCTGCTGAGCTTTAACCTAAATTGGATGGTTTGACATTTTATATTTTATATATAATTAAAGCTGTCATCTTCATTCCCAATTGAGAAAGCCCATAGAGGTTCGGGTATATTATATAGAGGCAAACAAATAATATTGACTATACTCCATATCAGGGGGAAGAAAGAGGAGGCTAGCTATTACCTTAGAAAATTTAAACCAAGACAGATTCAAGCTGCAGCAGCTAAACACGTTTTCGGGTTTTAGAAGTAAACCAAACATCATACAATCTCCATCATTCCTTCATCTATATATACTTTGGGTTCATTTCACTTGTTCTCTCCATCTTCAACTATAATACACTACTTCTCTATCTCTCCTCTTGACAACTAATACCCAATTCATTCTCATTAGCAATCTCTTTTCTCTCACTCATATACAATGATGAGTTCTATGGGTGGTAGTGAGAAAATGGCAACCATATTCTTTTGCATCGTGTTGTTTCTCGCTACATCGGTTTCATCAGCATCCCTTAAAGTAGGCTTCTACAAATCTAGTTGCCCTTCTGCTGAGATGATTGTAAGAAAAGAAAATAAAGTTGTACAAAGAATCCTGGCTTCTGGCTGTTGACTCATTAGGAATGCATTTCCATGATTGCTTGTTAGGTATGTTGCTTTCATCCTTCAATTCTTGAGACAATTGTGGCTTGGTATATACAAATTAATGTTTTGTGGTCTTTAGAATGAATTTATTGATACCCCATATGATAATTAAGTACTATAAAGTTGGTGGTGGTTCTCATGTTTGTTATATGTCACCATATATTTCAGGGTTGTGATGGCTCAGTCCTACTTGATTCAACCCCTGGAAATCCATCAGAAAAAGAAAGTCCAGTAAATAATCCAAGCTTGAGGGGTTTTGAGGTGATTGATGAAGCAAAGGCTGAAATTGAAGCTCAATGTCCACAAATTGTGTCATGTGCAGATGTCCTTGCATTTGCCGCCCGAGACAGTGCCTACAAGGTTGGAGGAATCAACTATGCAGTACCATCAGGACGTCGTGATGGAAGAGTATCACTCAAAGATGAGCCTACTCTACACCTGCCCCCTCCTTTCTTCAATGCCAAACAGCTCGAGGAAAACTTTGCTAGAAAAGGCCTAAGTCTAGATGAAATGGTGACACTATCTGGGGCATACCTCTATTGGGGTGTCAAGCACTGTTCTTCCTTCTCAAACCGGCTCTACTCTTTCAATGTTATCACCCTCAAGATCCTTCAATGGATCCCGGAGTTTGCTAGATACTCTGAAACCAAATGTCCCCCATCATCAAATACAGGCAGTGATCCAACAGTGCCACTTGAGTTTTGGACACCTAATAGGCTGGACAGTAAGTACTATAAAGATTTGAAGAACCATAGGGGCTTATTGACATCAGATCAAACCCTTTTTGATAGTCCTTCAACTAAGAGGATGGTGAAGAATAATGCAAGGTATGGTGCAAATTGGGGTAATAAGTATGCAGCAGCAATGGTTCGAATGGGCGCCATTGATGTTCTCACAGGGACCAAAGGCGAGATCAGGAAGCATTGCAGAGTTGTGAACTATAGATAACATAAAAGTTCATAAGCATGGAGAAATTGGAATTATTTGTATTCTTTTATTTCTTACATTATTTCGTTGTTGATGCAATTGTAAATCTCCCATTCCTATTCTTATGTGTTTGATCATGTCTTGAGGAAATAAATTTGGAAAAACCAGTAGAAGGATTACATGTTCTAACATATATAGTGATGCTATTCAATTTTGGTCTTTTTCGTTTACAGGGTCTTTCACTCTAACATTTGCATATTGCAGTAAATAATCAATAACATGCCCACTAAAAAAAAGAAGAAAAACAGAGTTTGGTATATGTACTCTCCTTTTTTCCACAAAATTTCGGAGGCAAAACAGGAAAAAGATACAAAATTTCATGGTCAAGACACAATTTCTTTCATGAACTCAATTTGACATCTTTAAGGCTTACCAGAATTAGGGACCCGAAATTCATAAATTCGCTTCATTGTATTGAAACAAGCAGGAAAGTTCTGCTTTGAACCAAGACTGACAGAAGTTTCACATGAAGGTGAAAAGCAGGCTGGAGTTGATCGCTTGATCAGGTTATTCCAAGCAAGCCCATGACCTAATATCCACCACAAAAATGGGAATTTTTCCATAACCAATTTCCATCACAGTTCAGATGTCTATAGATTCAACGCTAAATTATCAGAAACACAACACTGGAAAGTAGGCTTACATGCTGCTCTTTGAGCCTTGAAGATGCAGAGAAGAAACTGGATCAGCTTCAAGATTCAATGCAGAGGGTTCACACCTATTACACATGATAGAAAAATTCTTGTTGAATATGATAGAAATATTAATTGGTGTTGATTCCCACCCTTCCTCTTGTGCAATTCGTTCTTTTTCCTTATCTGGTTGCAAATACAAATTGCTGATCTTAGACCTTGAAAGCCACCAATTAGTGCATGTTTTTCTGTAATATCTTCTCTTTAATTAACGATTGTGAGATCTCTTATTCCCTAAGTCAGCCTTTCTCCCTAATGTAAATATGGGAAAGGAGAATCTCAATAAGGTTATAGCTTAGTTTCCTGTAACTCCATTAAGTCCTATTGATGTAGTTTATAAGGAGTAAAGGATCAAGATCATGGAATGCAGAGCTGATGGAACAATGGATCAACTTTAAACTCAATAATTTTCATGTTACATCACTGCAATAACAACAGAATGTTGAGGCTCCTTTTTGCAGGTTTTGGAAAGTGCAACCAGTTAGGATTTTCATTGGAGGCTGATGAGATTTTCACCCAGATGCAACTAAAGCGAAGTTCAGCACATATGATGTGCACATCTCTCTTCTTATTTGCTTGTCTAAATCTAGCTAGTTCTATTCTATTTGAACAGAAGAAATATTATGAATACTTTATTGATTAAGGTAATTGATCCAATATGAGTCAGGAAAGTTTTTATCACAATATACACAAGATATCTAATTTTTCGACACATGAAAGCCTATGCCCAAATGACAATATCTACATAAGATAAAAAGGCATGTTAAAAAGGCATGTTTCAAGCATGTTAAATTGTTAATCCTGCATAAATCAACAAATAAGTATAAAATATTTAATACAAGAAAATACAAAATAAACAACAATTTAAAACAGAAAAAAATTTATTCTCTATTCCAATTCCGCCGGAACCGCACCCGCCATTCCTGGCCTAACAAAACTAAGACATAAGGCGAAATTTTTTATGACATTTTCCGTTCCGGTTTTTGGAACGGACCGGAATATTCCGGCCGTTCCGGCCGGAACGGAACGGAATTTAAAACTTTGGTTTTAAAGCCTTGAGGGCCCAAAGCGGACAATATCTACATAAGATAAAAAGGCATTTTTGAAACTACCCATGAAAGCCATGATCTTCCATTGGTTTGACTTATATGATATGATAAGACTAGGTCAAAGTGGTTTCTGAAAAATATTATATGATTCTACTTTTCTAATGGGTGTTTTGACATTCTATGATAATTGATGTGCAGATAAAATTTTATCATCTCCAACTCCAGTCGAGAAAGGCCACCCAGAGAGTTGGGAAATACAGGCAAAAAAAGAGAAAAAAAAAGAGTTCATTGAAGAAGACTATGGAAAATTCAAACCAGGACAGTTTCAAGCTGCTGACCTTTCACCTAAATTGGATTGTTTGACATTTTATATTTTATTTATAATTAATGCTGTCATCTTCCTTCCCACTTGAGAAAGCCCATAGAAGGTTGGGATACAGGAAAATGAATAAGACTGAGTAAAGAAATTTTCATCTAAGACAGATTCAAGCTGCATCAGCTATGCACGTTTTCAGGTTTTAGAAGTAAAACCAAACATTAGAACATCTCCAGCTTTCTTCCATCTATATATACTAGTTCATATCACTTGTTCTCCCTATCTTCAATATAACACACTCTCTTCCCTTGACAACAAATGCCTTATTCATTATCATTAGCAATCTCTTCTCTCTCACTCATATACAATGATGAGTCCTCTGGGTGGTAGTGAGAAAATGGCAACCATATTCTTTTGCATCATGTTGTTTCTCGCTAACCATCTTTGAGTGATACCCTTCCTTCGCGACGTCTGATGGTACTGCATAGCTGATTCCTCCAACCTAGTAGGCGCTGTCTCGGGCAGCACTGGAGACATCTTCACAAACATTGATAAATTAGACATTGGAGCCAATTTCAGCTCTCTGCTTCTCATCAAATCAATTGAAAAGCCCTCAAGCTTGGATTGTTTGCTGGATTTTCTCTCTGGTGGAGTTCTAAACTTTGAATCAAGCAAGATTGATGCATCACAACCCTGTAATATTGTGACATATAACAATATTATAAGCACCATCACCAACTTATAACACTATCATATGGGGTAGTATCAATAAATTCATTCTAAAGACCTCGGAAACACTAATTTGTGTTAGAGATCGCATCAACAGAACAAGATAAACTGAGATGAACATAAACGTTTTTAATGAAAATGCTTTACGTAACCTAAGCAATATGTGGAAATGTTTGCAGTGGAAACTTAGCATCAGAACTCGTTTTGCACAAGTTCTGTGTCGATACAATCTCCTTAAGACAAGCATTGCCCTCGCAGTGGTGCTTCGAGAATAATGGCAATTTGTCCCCCAGGATGACATGATCTCCCAACAGTAAGAAAGCACTTTCTTTGTTGGTCGTCAACCCGAACCGCTTCTGCGCGCGTGTGGCGCGGGGCAGGTGTGTGGTGGTGGTGGAAGAGAAAACATCAATAATTTTTTGAACAAGAATATATATCCCTACTTCCTCTCTCAAACAGAGGATATGAAATGAATGAATGAATATATATTCAAATGAGAGAAAGTATTATGTATTTTTATATTGATCGCATGATAGCTGGTATACAGAAGTTTTTTTCGTCGTCTTCTTCTTCTTCTTTTCTTCTTTTTCAGTCTCTTCTTCCTTCCTTTGGGAAGGGGTTTGATTCTGCTGCTCATGCATAATGCATTACGCGCATCTGGCTGGAGAAGACGACGTTCAACTGGTGGACCTACGCAAACGACAAATGCTGGATGCCAAAGGTGAGCTGCCAACCAACCCAACCCGCCCGACTAAAGGCGGGAGGGCGGCGGCGCTGCGGGAAAGCGTGAACCAAGCATGAGCTGAACCTCCCCTTCCACAAACCCGTGCCCCTCGGGGCCCAAACCCAACTACAAGGTGGGTGTATTTATACCTTTAAAAAAGTCTTGCCCTATCCGATGTGGTACAAGCTTTTCCACAAGCTTAAACCTTTATTACCATTTTTTAAGGTGATGTTTGGAGGTAATTTCATTCACTCTTAATGGTTTTGAGCAACTCAATATAATCTCTCATCTCTCATGGAGGAGAACATATTCCCCATGTGGACCCACGTAAGCCAGGGACCCATTTTAATTCTTAGGTCAAAGATAGCTAATTTATTGTTCTCAAACCCATTTTTTCCAAATAATCCCCATGAATGAAAGTGATCAAATTAATGCGAATGACATGTCGATTAATTAAGAGAGAGAGTTTAGTTGAAATTCTTCAGATAGAGGAAGGTAGCTTAGCCTTGAAACATTCTTTAGAAATGCCATTCGGTTACTGACTCGACGCTGAACATGATGTCTTGAACTGCTCAATCATTTGTGTAAACCAAGACAATAACATCTACACGCAGAATCTTCCACACAGCTTGGTTCTCACTAAGTATGTTCACAGCCCCGAACAACCCCCGGTTTCATGAGTGCTTCAGAATGTAGCCTTTATCATTCCTCATAGAACTCGGCCCAATTCACTCACATAGGTGACTTCTTATGAAGGTATTCCTCGTTACAATCAATTTGTCTTCTAACAAGATATAAGAATCATTAAGTTTGGCTTACCCCCGTTCAACGTCGTAGGCATCACTATTCCCATTATAGGAATGAGTAGAGATCGGTTCTCCGTAGTGATCTTCAATGAGTCACACAAAACTCGGTCACCTTTGAACTCAGATTCGGGATCTCCGCCGCCTAGGTCGGGTCATTCCTGGCTAATTCTTGGGCAGTATGTTTAATCCCATTCCCGATGATTTTACTCTATTTGCTCGGTCAAAACCTTGGTTAACTGATCCAAGAATGTTCTCTTTGACCTTATATCAGTTTGTCATAATGTACTAATAGAGGTGGAAGCTGTCTTTATGGGCATTATGTCTTCGACTAATATGTCAAGACTTACCGCGATATAAGACTGCCTTCCAATTGTTGATTGACTATCGCAATGAATGCAAAGTATACAGTTAATGTGTTGTGGCCATATTGAATATCTTCTAAGAAATGAGACGGGGCTTCACTATGCTTCTTCACCGCCTTTATCCAAAGGCAATAAACCCGATTCCATCGGGATCTAGCAATGCACGCTTTGTTTAGAAGATTTCCAAGACACTCGCCCACCACCAAGTGTAAAATGGATAGCCACTTGTGGACTTCTTAGTCTTTGGTGTCGGATATTCAATTCGCATCAACAGATCCTTCAAGTAATCGCCGGATATTTGAGGTAATCCATGCTTTGTGTGTACTCAAATACCTCAAAACTATAACTATTGTCTTCCAAATGGTCCGACTTGGATTCCTCGTGGTATCTACTCAATTTATCGACAAACAGAAGCTATGTCTCAGATTTTATACGCTTCATGACATACATCAGATGCCAAATTGCTTGTGCATATTCTGTTGTAGGCTTTTTGCCATTATTCGATAGATGTAGATTTACATCACAGTGTGTTCTACTGACTACTATCATTTTGTTTAAATATCTTGAGAAATTTCTCAATGTAATGTGATTGAGATAATATTAGTTCATCTGATGTTTTGGAGATTTTTATCCCAAGTATAACATCCGCAACACCTAAGTCTTTCATGTCAAACTTATTGTTGAACATTTCCTTGGTAGTTTTAATGATTTCATTATTGCTGCCCATAATGAGTATATCATCAACATAGAGACAAATAATGACAAATCCACGTTCAGTGTTCTTGACATATACACATTTGTCATACTCGTTGATTTTGAATCCATTTGTCATCATTACACTATTAAATTTTTCATGCCACTACATCGTGCCGTTTAATCCATAAAGGATTTAATGCCGACAACTTTTTCACTGAACAATAAACCCTTCGGTTGTTCCATGGTGATTTCCTTCATCCAGCGTCAACATTTAAGAAGTCGCCTTTTACATCCATTTGATGTATCTCAAGATTGTGTATAGTCGCAATAGCTATTAACATTCGAATGGATGATATTCTTGAAAGCACGGGGTAATAGGTACTCAAATAGTCCAAGCCTTCATTGTGAACCTTTGATAACCAACCGGGGCTACGATCAATAGATTCATCCGCTTTCATTTTCTTCTCGAATATCCATTTAAATCCTAGAGGTTTTGAACTCGTGGAAGATCCCCTAGTTCCACAGATGATTCTGCAAGATGGGATTCTACTTCATCAAGCATAGCCCCTTTCCAATATGGAGCCTAGGTTCAGACATAGCTTCCTTTAAAGCCTTGAGGCTCATCTTCTAAAAAGATACGTTATAGGAAATCCGACCAAAAGATTAGAATTTTTCAGTTCTTTGCTGCGCCCAGGTTCATCATCATCTTGTTGGCCTCGACCACGCCATTGCATCATGAGTCCTTTTACTCAGTTCGACTCCTCGCGGTGGATTCGTATGGAAATACATTTTCAAAGAAAGATGTACCCTTGGATTCGATAATAGTATTGGCATGCATATCGATAATTTCTTATTTATGAATCAGAAAACGATATGCACTACTATTATGTGCATATCCAATGAAAACACAATCAACTGTTTTTGGTCCTATTTTAACCTTTTTAGGTATAGGTATCGCCACTTTAGCCAGACACCCCCACACTTTTAAGTATTCGTAAGAAGCTCTTCGACTCCTCTTCCACAACTCATAGGATTTATCGGGTTTTCAGAGGTATTGGGTTGAGAATATAATTTGGCGGAAAGAATTGCTTCCCCCACATATTTTGGAGGCAGTCCTTAACTGCATAGTAATGCATTCATCATTTCTTTTAAAGTTTTCGTTTCACGCTCAAGAACCATTTTGGTCGAGGTGAATAGGAGTAGTCATTTGGTGTATTATACCATGTTGTGAACAAAATCCCTAAAGGTGCTTCTCTTAAGATCACCACTTCTATCACTTCTTATTACCTTGATTTTTCTATCAAGTCAGTTCTCCACTCTCATTCTTGGAAATGCAAAACATTTCCAATGCCTCATCTTTACTTCTCAATAAGTAAACATAACAATATCTAGTGCAATCATCAATTAATGTAAGAAAATATTTCTTACCACCTCTCGTTTGAATAAATTTCAGATCACTTATATATGAATGTATTAATTCTAGAGGTTCATTATTTCTTTCAATTGATCGAAGGAAGTTCGTAAGTTTGTGATCTAAGCCACATATCTCGTTACTTATGATTTGATCTATTTGAAATTTTTAGGCAAACATTCCATATTACCGACCAAGTAATGTATCATAATTAACATGTCCTAGTCTACCATGCCACACATTTGAAGATTCAAGCATATAAGGTATACGTTGTTCTTTTTATTGATATTCTTAATAGGAGGTACAACACTGGTCACATTCATTTTGAAGAATCCATCGCTTCATGTACCCTCTTCCACATACATCCCATTTTTGTGAAGATGAAGCTGCCCCCGAGACAAACACCTAAATACAACTTGAAGCCCTACTCAACAATGATCCAAACACTTAGATTCTTTCGAATTTCCGCACTTACACATCATTGAGAGTAAGTTCTCGTCTGAGCGTTATCTTCAATACTACCTTCCCTTGGCCTTCAACCTTGGAAGAAGAGGAGTTGCCCATAAAGAGTTGTTCTCCATTATCTATGGTTTGATATGATGAGAACATCTTCTTGTCTAAGCAAATATGACAAGTAACCCCTGTGTCCACCCACCATTCCTTGGTATTATCGCAATGGTTCACTCGTGAGATTACCTACCGATTAGTTCAATGCCCGAGATATCGTTTACTTCAATCACATCGTTTCGAGGGCTGCTTTCTTCTTCAGGATTCCTTGTTCCGCGATCACGACAAATTCTAGCACGGTGCCCTTGCTTGTTGCACACATAACACTTTCCTTGGAATTTCTTCATAGGACCTTGCTTGGGACCGTTGCCATTGTGCTTCCTCTTCTTGTGATTGTGGGAGGTCCCGCCTTGCTCCACAACAACATCGGGCCTTGATTCCATGATGCCCTTGCTAGCCTTCTTCTCATATGCACGGTTGTCTTCCTCTATTCTCAGCCTCACTATCAAGTCTTCAAGTCTCATTTCCTTCTTCTTATGCTTTAGGTAATTCTTGAATTCTTTCCATAGGGGTGTCAATTTTTCAATAATTGAAGCCACTTGGAAGGATTCATCGAGAGGCCATCCTCGTATGTATGTCATGCGTATCAACTGCAGATCTTGAACTCGGCTAATCACCGTGCCTTGAATCAAGCATCTCGTAGTCTAGAATCCTTCCCAATTACAAACTTCTTGAGCCCCGTATCCTCGGTCTTGTATTTTGTCCAAGGATTCCCAGCCAATTTTCTTGGCAAAGATTGAAGGCTTAAATACATTATACAAAGGTGTTTCGCCCAAGCTATCTGGCAGGTGGGTTTAACACGCCAAGAAATTCCAAGATAAGCCTATGTTTCCACAACGACAATCCACTTTGCCTATACCGGGCCATTTTTCTCCTTCACGCGGGAGCATCCTCTTGAAGGAAACGAGCCAAATTCAAGGTGGTCAGGTAGAACAACATCTTTTATTGCCACCTTTTGAATTCTGTTCCATTGAACTTTTTCGGCTTCTCTCCATGACTCATAATTACCGCGCCATAACAAAGCAGAGGAGGCACCACAAAGGTAAGAATCAGTAGTCATTCTACTAAACCGACTCTGCTTAAACAATATATTAAAAATTTAAAATGATTCTAGGACAAATTTTTGACTAAAACCAATATTAAAACCAGTGCTATCGTTTCACGTAAACAGCTTTATAAATAAAAAATATGACTTTGCCAAAATCTGAGTAAAAATAAAATATGTTAAAACAAATAGATTATTGATTTTTCAGAATTGAGCAACCAAACAATTCCAGAACTGATATCAATGTTTGAAATAAACAAATCTAGTGCAAACCTATACTGATATCAATATTTAGAATAAACAAATCCAATGCAAACCTATACCGAGCAAACATATATATGTAAACTGATATCACTATTTAAAATAAACAAATCTCAGCTGCGTGAGTTCTGTAGTCCGTAATCTAAGATCGATGACTATAAAACGCATCGATATCTATATAAAAAATAACATAAATGTAACGTTTTGCAAACAAAAACAAGTGTGAAGATGAAACCAAGGCCAAGTATTAGTCTCGTAATCCGCATCGATGCCAAAAAAATGTACACGCATCGATATCCGTTAAAGAAATTGCAAAGAGAAAAACTGGGCAGGGGCCGTTTCTATACACGATTTATAAAGAAAACCAAGCAAGGGGGCTCATTCTATACGCAAATTTATGTAAAACGGAAAAACAAAGGGCAATACTTGTCTTAAGATTGTTAGAGATCAAGAGTACAGAACAAAGATTTAAATCGGAGATGGAACATAAAACGTTTAATGGAAAACAATTTACTGAACCTTAAGCAATATGTGGAAATATTTCCAGGTGAAAACTTAGCAATCGAACCTCGTTTGCGTGATCAAGTCTGTGGTCGATTACACTTCCAAGACAAGTATCGCCTCGCAGCCGGTGCTTCTCGAGAATAATGGCAATTTGTCTCCTAGGATGAAATGATCTCCCAACAGTAAGAAAGCACTTTCTTTGTTGGCTGTCGAACTCGAACTGTTTGCAGAACACAGTCTCTCTCTCAAACGTATGAAATGAAATGAATGAATGAATATATATTCAAATGAGAGAAAGTGTGGCCTTTATATAGACCTACTCATGACTGTTCGGTATAGTCATGAAGCTTGGGGAAGGGTCACTGGGCAATCGCTTTCTGCTCATGGCGCGAATGCATACGCCGTCCTCGTGGAGAAGACGACGGCCCAACGGTAACCTACGCAAAACGACGCCGCTTTTGATGCCAAATGTGAGTTTAAGCGAAGCTCCGAACCCGGCCCCCGCCTGGGCGGCGGCGGGCGCAAGGCACAGGGTGAACTAAGCATGAGCTAGGTCCTCCCTTCCACAAAAATCGGGGTGCCCCTTGGGGCTCAAACCCAACTACAAGGTGAGTGTATTTATACCCTTTAAAAGTCTCAGTTCTATCCAATGTGGGGATGCTTTTCCACAAAGCTTAAACCCTTAGTTACCATTTTCAAGGGGTGATGTGTCGGAGGCAATTTCTAATCTACTCCTAATGGTTTTGAGCAACTCAATATATAATCTTCATCTCCTCATGGAGGAGAACACATTCCCATGTGAACCCACCGAAAAAGCTTTATGGGACCCATTTTAATTTTAGCTCAAAGATAGCTAATTTATTATGCTAAAACCCATTTTTTTCCAACAATTTGTATATACCAAACACAGTTGTCTCAAGACTTGGAAGGATGAAAGCAACATTAATGCACTTAACAAAGCGACAGGTAATGCATTCTAATGAGTCTTCAAAGAATAAGCTAGGATTCTTCGACACAACTTTGTTTATCGCTTTTCATCATCATCTCATGCAGTGGCAACTAGATTTGTAGAAGGCTACTTTAAGGGATTCTGATGAAACCGATGTAGCGAGAAACAACATGATGCAAAAGAATATGATTGGCATTTTCTCACTACCACCTAGAGAACTCATCATTGTATATGAGTGATGAGAAAGATAGAAGAGATTGCCAATGAAAATGAGTAGGGTATTAGTTGTCAAGGGAGAGAACAAGTGATATGAACAAAGTATATATAGATGGAGGAAAGCTGGAGATGGTACGATGTTTGGTTTACTTCTAATACTCGAAAATATGAAAGATGCTTTGATTTTACTTGTAAAACTCAAAAACACGTAGCATAAAGCTGATCAGCATCTATCATATATATATATATATATATATATATATATACACACACGTGTATGTGAATGTTGTGTTCACTTATGGATCAAGTGGTGGTGATCAATCCAACAAAGGATCATCAATATATTTGATTATAAGATAAAGGTTGATGAAGTTTTTACCCAACGTATTAAACTTCTTTATGTTTTAACTCTTCTATTTTTTTTTTACAAAATATGCATCTAACCTATTAATTATGTGATTGTAGTTCCGACCAACGAAAGAACTATGATATCTTATGTTTATAAATTATAATTCATCCAAAACGGAAGAATTATAATAATGTATTCTTTTGGAATTATGGGATTAACTTAAGATCAAAGAAAGAAATATGATCTCTTATGTTATGAATAATGTTTATGAATTATATAATTCATCCCAACGTAAGGATTATAATAATACATGTTTGGAATTATGTGATTTAGAACAATGAAAGAACTATCATCTCTTATGGTTATGATTAATGTGATATCCAACTCTTTTGTTATAGTTAGATAATTATGAACCGTGGTGTTAAATATTTTCATGACAATAAAATACTATTCCTTTGAATCACATTCCATTTTGCAGCAATGAATCCTATTGTTATTGTTGATTACTTATATGGTATTGAATTGCTAAATGGGACAAACTTTAAAAAAATAGAAATAACACATTTGACTTGCTCTTGGATTTATGGATTTAGTCTATGCCTTAAGAGAACATGCATTCTTAAAGCTTACTTCTAAAACTATTAATGAACAAAAAGCTCAATATGAAAAGTGGGAGCGCTCTAATCACGTGAGTTTAATGATTATGAAAGACTCAATCACTCCTATAATTCGTGAAACGATCCTGGGTTCAGATATGATGTATTTGGTTGTAAGGGAAAGAGTTCAAAATAGAGTTTTCTATATTAAACATATTGAGGGCAAACTCAAGTTGACAAATCTTTTGACAAAAGGTCTTCCACCTAAACTTTTTATGAATTATGTTACGCACATAGACTTGCTGGCAAGTTTGTAAGTTTTACACTGATTTGGTGTAATGTATAATGCATATAAAGTTCTTGACATTAATGATTATTATGTTACTTTTAGACATTGATCTTGTGCACAAGTAATATGTTTAAAAGTTGTTAGGACCATTATGGGAATGAATTATAATTATGTTATAAAGGGCATTAATTTATGCTAATTGAGGTTCTAATACTATAATTTTAGTTAATATTGGCCCTGTAGACCCATTATTCAATGGTTTGCATACATCATTCATGAAACAGAACTAAAGGATGTCAATTTGAGAAATTATTATGACCGTATTATGTTTTGATATTGCAAATATGGTCATATTGGCCAAGTTGAAGATTGTTAGTTAATCCTATAATGTGTGGCCATATATGATAATATTGTGTAATAGGCATGCAAAATGTTATGTAAAATATTATGAATGGAAGTTATTATTTTTATGAAGATGGTGTTACAAATTTTGTAACTTCATCATTATGTGGTTTAATATATGCATTTATGCATGAGTAATGGAGGAATGAAATATGAAATGTTTAACCTACTAGTAACTCCATCACTATGATTTAGTATATGCATAATGTATATGAATGGAGAAATGATTACATGACCTATATATTTTATTTGCATTCAATGGTAACCTACCATTACCCATCAATTGACATAATTGTGGTAAATAATGTGTGTAATTCCATGTGGTCTTTGATGGGAAGACAAATGGTTTTTCTTTTTCTTTTATAAATGTTAAGGTCCCAACTCATACTTTCATGCGTCTTATGTTTTTTTATTGTTTTACTTATAAAAATACACCACACTAGTGACCCATCCACTTATATGAGAGTAGTGAGTAGAAGACCTTAGCCAAGAAATGACTCACAAGGTAATCAACTTACTTCTAAGGTGTTGTCTCTCAGGAATCAAGGTAAGGACATGATCATTCACTTGTCTTTTCTTAAGATTTATAGCTATTATGTTTATTCATCTAAATGGGTTTTAAGATAATTTATTTCCTCATTGTCTTACAATATTTAGAAAAGTTTTTTTTCTTTTATCAAGACATAGTATAACAAGCCCAATACAAAATAAGTTAGGAAACATAAACACAAATAGATGAGGTTAAAAACAAGGTATTTGCCTAAAAATAATTGCATGAATAAAAAAGATGGTAAATGTCAAATAGAAGGACAATGTAATCTACAAAATGAAGATTTCGAATTTGAAGAATACATAGAAAATTATCCAAAAATCCCTTTAATGGTATAAGTAGACTCAAGTACAACTATTTTATGATTAACATTAAAGAATAACAAATAGAAAGTCTAATTGATAAATTAGAAAATTAGAATTATAGAAGAAAATAAGTGTTTTAAAATATTGGGAAATGACAAAATATACGCCAACTAAAATTTAAAACTCATATTATAAAATAAAAACAGCTAAGATAGAAGCAACAAAATAAAAAAATAAAAATAAAAAGGATTACAAAATGTATATAAAAGAATTACTAGTATTATGAGTAATAAGAAGATCAGATTCACCACATAGGTCAATAGCATTTTTAGTTAATAAGCATAATGAACAAAAAGGAGGAAAAACATAATGGTAATTAATTATAAAAGACTAAATGATAATACAGAAGAGGATGCTTATGATATCCCAATAAAAGAAAGTCTTATAAATAGGATTAAAAACTGTATAATATTTAGTAAATTTGATTGTAAATCAGGATTTTTGAAGGTTAAAATGCATCCAAATAGTATACATTGGACAAGCAGTTGAGTTAAACCGATCGGATGTTTAGAAATCAAAAACCATTGTGGTCCTACTACAAAAAAAAAAAATTATTGAAGCTCCCCTATGAAACTTAGATGGATTTCCCCAATTTTTATGTGTCTTTGCCATGAGATTTTTCAATATTTGATGATCAAGACTGATCAATTTAGAAGAAAATAGCACATTCACTTTAGATACAGTTTTTTCAAGCAATTTTAAGCACCAAATCACAAGGTAATAACCCCTAATTGTCTTCTAATATTGACAAATTGTCCCTCATTAAGGGGTTTGGTGAAAATGTCAGCAAGTTGGTCTTCAGTTCTAATAAATTCAAGTGTAATGTCCGCTTTTTGTGCATGATCTCTGAGGAAATCATGTCTAATCTCTATATGCTTGGTCTTAGAATGTAGAATGGGATTCTTTGATATGCTAGTGGCGCTAGTGTTGTCACATCTAATGGGAACGTGAGGAATGCAAAGCCAAAGTCACTAAGTGTTTGTTTTATCTAAAGAACTTGTGCACATCCTAACCCGATGGCTACTCAACTTCTGTCGTTGATAAGGCAACTGAATTTTGTTTCTTGTTATAACAAGACACAAGTGAGTGACCTAGAAAGTGACATGTTCCACTAGTGTTTTTTCTATCAATTTTATAACCACCAAAATCTACATCCGAATAACATATCAATTCAAATTTATCACATTTTGGATACCAAAGACCAATATCAATAGTGCCTTTCAAATATCCAAATATTCTTTTAACCGCATTCAAATAAGATTCTTTAGGACATACACGATACATGATATCGGGTCTACTAGTCGTTAAATAAAATAAAGAACCAATCATGCCTCTATATTTAGTTTAGTCAATGAGCTTACGTTTCTCTTTCATGCCAAGCTTGATGGATGAGCCCATAGGTGTGCGTTAAGTCGTTAGCAAGATCATTGAAGACTCGTTGAGTCCCCAGAATAACACTAAAAACTTAAAGAAGCCATTCGCTTACACCAAAAGCTTGATGGTTTGCAATATATATTATAAAATTGAAACAACCAACTACAAGTGCACGGGCCTTAAGTAATAAAAGTTATTTTCTATTATGAACTGATATCGTTCCTATGAGGATATGTTGGTTTTCAAGGGGGATTGAGTACCCCGACTACCCGCTTAATTCACTATTTGAGCCTCTAATTGGGTTGATTTTGAAATTACCAAACTAATTAAAATAAAACTTAGCAGAAACAAAGAATGTTATAATGAAAACTGGATGTGTGACACCCCAAAACCCGGGGTTCCTATTGACAACCCGTCAACACACGGAATACCTAAGTATCGCATATCACGATACCACTATATCGCATCCCATTCACCGGGATCCATTCATGCCTATATATTTTAGAAAAATATACAAATTTATCAAAACAGTTTATAAGAGTTCGAGTTATAACTCTCTTATATTACATGTAAAATCTAGTTTTTTTTACAAAAAGGTTTCTCAAACCACAGTCGTTTTCTTCACACCGCGTCCCAGATGAGGCCAACCACACGCATATTAACACGCACCGGAAAAGCTTTATCCTAACGACAGGTGAGCAATGCCTAGTATGATAACTCCCACAAGGGCTACTCCCCACCTAAGTGCACATGCAATGCCATGTCTACATAATAATACACACACGTTATCCCACTCGCATCATGCCAATTCTACATGAAATCCTACATGCCATGAAACGCAGATGAGACTCATCATGCCCCATGTCCCGAGTCCTCACCGCCCCTCTACATGCTAATGCCAAGTGTGAAAGCCGTCATCTCCGATGACATCCAATGATCATTTTAAAACCAATTTCATTTGTTTATAAACTAAAATCTTTTAGATGATACATCACAATGATCATTTTATATTCAAAATCTATACGCTTTTACGGGTAATTTACTTTGGGTATCTCATCATGGCTCTCAAAACCTGCATATTTTTACTGCCTTTCATCATCACGGGGACTATGTCTAACCATAATTGGCGGGTTTTTCACCTGAGGGGGGGATCTATCCCTTCTTACTGATACTCGGCACATATTTTCATTCTCTTGTATAAAATCGTGCGACTCTGTTGGACGTTGTCCCATTTAACCGAGCCCACCCAATCAAACACCAATGCAGTGTCCATTCATTAATCATGCACTCACACCCATTTAATGCGATGTCCCCGTGCGTATGCAATGCAATATGCCATTGCCTATTTGTACCATGTCCCATTGATGAATGCGATATGGACAATTTTATCAAACATGCATATCACCACGCGCTGGGCACAGAGCCAAACATGCATATAATTTCCTACACAACTCATTCATGCCAATGTATCACACGAAAGCATATATCAACATTACATACAAATCATTACTTAGTCAAGTAATGAAGCACTTTATCCTCTAGGCTAAATTACGACATAACATGTCCACAAAATAGCCTACAACATGCCATGTAATGGCCATGTAATGGCCATGTCTACACATACAATGTAACGCCTCAAAAATATCCTTGAATTTTTGTAATAATTTTATTATATATTCCGGGTATGAATTGAGCCAAACTTGGGTTTTTCCGGGAAAACTGATAAATTGTGTAATGTGAAATGAATATGTGAGCATATGATTAAATGTTATATGCTAAAATGAGAAATTGATTGAACCCAGAAATAAACCCATGTGTAAAAATGGCAAATTTGGAATTGGTAAAATGAGAACCTAAGGATCAAGAATAGAATAAGCTTAAATGTTGGTAAAGTAAATTAAATGATAAATAAAAGTGAAATGAAGACCAAAAAAGGAGAAAATGAGAAATGGAATTGTGTGTAGGTCAAACATGGCCTTACACTTAAATGGGGCTTCTTAAAGACCAATTTCAGTTCAGTGAACCCATTCTCGAGTAAATCCCGCTTTGAGCAAGGAGAGGAGAAAAGGGAGAAGAGAACAAGGGCAAGAGAAGGATCAATCTTTGGGTGGGATTGTTTCCCATTTCATACTTAAGAGATCAAGCAACCTACAAGAGAAGATTCAAGAGATTAGCAAGTACCAAAACCCTTTCCTCTTGTGATTTTTGGGGGAAAAGCCCCTAAATCCTGTAAAGAGGGTTTGGCTGGTTCTAACCTACTTTGGAGTTGTTTAAGTTGGATTCTCGGTGGGTTATACATATATGAGTTTGATGGAGTTATTCGGCTTGTGGCGAAATGGCAAACTGATATCGGTAACCCGCACATTGGTACCGACATCGTAAAGTGGTACCGATACCCATAGTAATGTAAGGAATTGGTACCGGTACTAAAAAGTTGGGGTACTGCATTCCCTTCACCAAGAAAGGATCGTACCGTACCGATCAAAGTGGTACCGACATCGAGCTTCCAAAGAACCCTCGCTGCACCCTTGCACTCTAAGTCTCGTATTCGTACACTGATTGTTTAGGGACCCTAATAAAGGTTTAATGGGGGTTCATGTAAGAGTTTACAAGAGAGAAAATGTATCGTGCCTCGCCACCGAGGCTAAGCGAAGTATGATTAATTGTTCAACCACTAAGAGTGGAGAATTCTAGATTACTAGGTGCGGGTGTGAAGATGACAACCCGACTTGTGAACCGTATCGAAAAGAGACAAGGGATCGGAGTAATTGGTCTGTTTCTTCAGGATCAATTCCTATTTAAGTCTTCTATTTAGAAATATATATATATATATATATATATATTGATTTGAATGATAGTATTCAATGTTTATCAAATATTTACATGCATGCAGTATTAACTATAAGTGAATTTCATCGCATGAGTAAATTGATTTTGAAATGGCCATATTGAATGACCAACATGACGGGATTCACTAATTGAATTCACGCGAAGGTAATCGATTTGTTCAAAGCGAAATCAAATCACTACTTAATGACAAATGTACGGATTCACTAATCAATCGTCGCGGAATGTTAATTTCTATAGTCCAATGTGAGATTGTAATATTGAATGTGAAATCACATTACTACTGAATGACAAACAAGGTGGGATTCACCAACTGAATCCGTCATGAATGTTAATTTTTATAGTCCAATGTGAGATTGTAATATTGAATGTGAAATCATATTACTATCGAACGACAACAGGATGTGCGATTCACCAACTAACTGCTCTCAATGTCGACTCTATAGTCATATGAAATCGCAAACCGAAAAGCTTAAAATGATATTAAAAGTGTATTTGTAAAAAGCATCTTTACATTACACATAGTGGCATTGTATAAAGGCATTATTTTGATAAATGCATGATTCGTATTGAATCGAAATGGAATAGAGATCAGATGTAACTACTAGCATGAAATGCTTAGCGATTGTTTTAGCAATGCGCAGTACCAGTGATGTATTGATCAAAGTACTCCAAGGTCGAGGAGCTCGTGAGTCACTCGTAAAGTCTACTGAGTATGCCCACATACATCCTCACCATTTTTTAGCATGACATTGTTTTTGTAAACAAAAGGAGTTCAATCGCACCCGAAATTATTTTTATACTCATATATCCGAATACGATTCGATATTACAATGGGTATAAAATGCCATTTTTGTTAAATGCACATTTTATAAAGGAATTGCATTGAATTTGTAAATGTTTATGGGCTTGCCCCAAATTGAAATCACTTCCGCAAAGATTTGAGAACGAAACGCTTTATATTAACGAAATGTATTTGATAAATGGATTTTATTAATGGTTTTTGGCCGCCCCCGGGTTTCGGTCGATCCGCCAACCGGTCGGCCAGCCAGGTCGCCACCAGGGTATCAGAACATCCCGGATCTGGTTCAGACCTGCCAATCGAGTCAGACCGAGAAGGGGTACTACATACAATTTATCACATATCAATATATTATTATACATATCAACATTTCATCAAACAATCATGTCATGCCATGCAATTAGTACACTTAGTGTTATGATCAAAATTTCAACAATGATGCGAGCACCAAATGTCAATCACTGGCATATGGATGGATTTTAGACTTAAAGAGATTTTCATAGAGTCCAAAAATGTGCGAATCAGAGTTCGGACGAGAAAGATATAGCATGCCCCGAGGGTTGCAAGATCATTTTGGCAACTCCCGTAAATTCCGGTAGCAACCCTTTAAACCTACTACAAACCCATCCCATACCATTAACATGACACAACACGGTTCCAAAATCAACCCAAAAACAATTGTAAAACCCGAGAAAATTTTAATTTTTTCTGAAAAATGGAAAAAACAGTAAAATTGCCGAAATGGTTCAGGGAAGCTTGAAATTTTTTCTAGATCTTGGATGACGTGTGAAACCCCGAGAAAATCCAATTTTCTGAAAAATGGAAATGGTAATTTCTGTCAAAATCCAAAATTTTTCTAGATCTCGGATGATGAAACGAACTTCACCGTTGGAATCGTCTTGCCAAACGAATAACACGCCGACTCGTCGACTCGAGACAAATTTAATTTCAAGTTTTCGAGGCATCTGCCGTGCCATAAAACGGCCATGAAGCATATGCGACGAAAAATTCACCTACTACATGTACTCATGTGATACATGTTGCATGATTAGAGAAAGGATGGGATGAATGGCTTAGATTAAGCCAAGTGTCAAAATCCAAGACAAAAAGGGATATGGATGGAATTTTGAAAAGTTAAATGAGAATAAGACAAAAGATGAACAATTTTCTTCTTCAATTTGAAGAAGAAAATGTGTAGTAGAGGGGAAAATCGGGCAGTGGGGTGTGATTTGAGATTTTAGAGAGAGAGTGTGTGTCTTCTCTCTAGATTTCCAGCCGTTCGAACCGTCGGTTCTCGACGGAGTAAGAAGCAAAGTCAATCTACGCGGTGAGGGCTATGAGTGGGCACCGATTTAGTGGAGTTCCAACAACTCCATGGGGTAGGGATCTTTTCCTACTTGGTTTATTCTTTGGTTAAGGGTCATTTTATGGATTGGATTTTGCTGGTGCGCTGGGTTACGTTAAGTATCGGTCTCAAAAGCTTTGAACCGAGTGAAGAAATCCCTAATTATGTGGCCGTGAACAAAGGCCAACTCGAGGGCTCACTGCTCACGTGATTTTTGGTGTGATTGTGTTGTCGAAGAGTTCAAATGAATTTATTTATTTGCTAATTAGCCCATGGGCTAATTTTGGTGTTATTGATGTGAATTTAATAACATGAATTGTGTGAATTAATTATGTTATATATACATGTTTTATATATTAGCATGAGTTGTCGATTGGTATAATGCATTCGATATGCACCGGGGCACTAGAATACACATTAGAGGAGCCGACATGAAAAATAAAAAGAAAAATATTGTGAAAGGAATTTCAACTAAGATTTTTCAAGAATACAGTGTTGGGAGACTGTCCAACACCACACTCTGAGGGCCTATGAATTGTTTCTGGGAGGGTTATCCAACAGATTCATTTCGAGGGTTTTCGAGAACAAAGCTTTTGTTTTGAAAACCGTATTTTACTCGTATTTAGCTTAGGTATGTGAGGAGTCGTGAGGACTCGAGACATAGGATTGGGCATGTAGACATTCAAGTAGGATCATGCATTTACTTAAGCATGATTCTCTTTGCCATGACATGCACTTAGGGTGAGTAACCCAATGAGGAAATTATCACTCACTGGCTTTGCCTACCCCGTCGAGGGATCACTATTTCTGTATCGGGAGGTAATGTGAGGACGATGCTCACTAGAGGCCACGCTAGAAGAAAGCTGGGATTGTGGCTTTGAAATTTCATTTTGTACACATGTATTAAAATTGCAAATCTTAATATATGTTTGAATTTAAGAGTGATTAACTTGAACCATGTAATATAGTTGGTTGGGATATATTAGTGAGTAATGATGTATAGCCCACGTGGCCATTTTTACCATTTTTAATTGTATATGGACTTGTGGTGCTGTAAAACATTGGGACAAAGCTGCCATGTGATTCACACAGGTTATATTGCAGAGCTCCCCGCACAGCAAGCGAGACTATGCCCGATTTTTCGAGAGTGGTGTCGTTACCCGACATCCATGAGAGCCCGTGGGTCAGACGGTTGTCAACGGGACTCGCATAGTGAACTGGCGCCACATGACTAAAATTCGGATCACCGCTGATTCGTCTCGCAAAATCTAGGTACCAAGAAAATTTTCTTGAATTCGAGACAAATAATTTTCACGACGCCGAGGCAACAGCGCCTAGTAACCCTGTGGACGTGATTTTACGAGAATCTTGGGGATTCGTGAAATAACTCAAGTTCATTAAAATGTTCAACTTGAACCGGAACCAAAAATAAATTGTTTCGCTATGAACGGATCCGAGCAAGGATCGCGTGACACATGGCGCTTTAAGAGCCACTCATCAACTTAAGTTAAGTTAGACAAAAGGTTAAAAAAAATCAATTTTTGGGAGGAAATGGGAGATTTTTGCCGGAAAAAAATCAAAAACTTAGAGAGAGAGGGGAGAGAAAATAAAGAAGTTCAACTTCTCTTGATCTACTGAGTTCTGGCCAGATTAAATTTGTTTCCAAGGTCAAGAATTTAAAGTTCATTCATTTGGCGAGAGCTATGCGTGGGTACCAAAATCATAGGATTTCGCCGAAGATTTAAGCAAGGAGTTCGGGAAATTAAAGGTTTCGGGTTTAGAAAGTGTCCAATCTGACTTCCTAGAGTTTACGCTCCAAGAGGATAGTGGATTCTCTTCCTACTTGGTTATTTTTCATTCTAGTGGGCTATTTGGTTGAGTTTTAATGCCCTAAAGGGCTGTTTGACCGTTTTTTACCTAAGGGATTGTTTGGCAAATTAATAGGTTATGGGAATAGTGCCTTGTTTGACCCTATATGATGTCCACAAAATGAGCCGTTAGAAAAATAGATAATTTGACTAATATCCATTGAGGAAATTATAGCCTCATCTCGAACTTGGATGTTGGGGCTTTTGAATCACCCAAATCAGACCTCTATGACCCTAGTTATGGTCTGTTTTCCAAGACTCCGCCACAAGTCGCCTCTGCTTTTGGCGAATCCCATCAGCCCGCATTTTGGGACTCCGCATTGGTTAGGAAAAGTAGAATTCTGACTAGTAGCCTTCTAGGAAATTATAACTCTATCTAAGATCTTGATGTTAGGGTTTTGAATCACCTAAATCGGACCTCTGCAACTCAAGTTATGGTTCGTTTTCCAGGACTACTATAGTTTAGACTGTTTAATGATTTGTGTCTAGAATTTTTCCACAATTGGTATATGATTCTAGTATATCATTGCTTGAATTGAGTGATATAATTGGTTAAAATTGTGTGTTTATAATTGTCACACCCCCCCCCCCCTCTTAGGCGGATGAAGGGGGGCGCGAAACTATATTGGAACTCTTTACTTGCTTTTTCAGACAATGGTGGGCCCAAGTCTTATAACTGAATCAAAATATTATATACAAAGATACAAAATAAAACTACCAATCGTAGCTAAGTGGGCTGCTTACAATGTCAATACATACACTCAAGGAGTCCCATTTACTTATACATATAAAACTCCGGACATTTACATTTACATAATCGCATGTGTTAGCTCAAATGTATCGCGTGGAAGATCACGGATGCCCTCCTCGCACTCAAGGATTAAACCCGAAGCTAAGCTTATAGCTTAGTGGGAACTTTATGACTTTATACACGCACATTACACGGGATACTCACTTACAGATATAACAAGAATAAACATAATAAAAGAGTGCATATCCCAATCTTTCCAAGAATTCATATAACAAACTTATACACATACTTGAACTTATATCAAACTTATACTTGTTCAAATCTCCCTTAGGAGTTACAGAGCTTATACTTGTATGAAGGTACCCGTAGGTACATTCAAAGAAGAACGATGTACATTACTTTACTCTTATTCATTATTCAGACTCTTATCAAATAACTGTTCAGATCTCCCGTAGGAGTTACAGAGCTTATACTCTTGCAGCTCCAGGTACCCGTAAGTACATTTGTAGAGCGTAATCCATGTACATTACTTTACTTCTTATTTGTTATTCGCACTTATCAAATAATTGTTCGCATCTCCCGTAGGAGTTAAGGCAGGTTATACTTGCAATGGCTAAAAAATTCGTAAGTACATTTAGAGCAGAACGATGTACACTACTTTACTCTTATTCGTTATTCAGACTCTTATTAAATAACTCGTCGTATCTCCTGTGAGGGAGTTACGTATTTATACTTGTACAGAGGTACTGTGAGGTACATTCGCAGTGTAATCCATGTACATTACTTTAGTCTTATTCGTTATTCAGACTCTTATCAAATAACTGTTTGACTACCTAGACCAATAATAAGAAATGAGTAGGACACAACATAATAAGTACCCGAAGGTACGGTACAGTACTGAGGTGCCGTAGCACAAAGCAGAAGTGTCGAAGCACTGACAGAGAGTGTCGTCGCACTAATCAGAGTGTATGCTAATTGATATGATTGTCCAAATTATGCATGGGTATTGTGCATGGTTTAAAATGTTGGAAGCCAAATTGTGTGTTCTAATGGTTTGGCTTGTGATGTGTTTATGTATGAACAAGGCCATTGCATGGCTTGGTTGTAGGCTATTTTTGGACATGGTGTCCCGATTATGCCTAGGGTATAATGTAAGTCATTACTTGATTGGTGATGACTTATAGATGTTAATATATGTGTGTATAATATGTTGACATGTATTGTGTGGTTTATTTGAAAATTGTATGTTAATTGATATGATTGTCCAAATTATGCATAGGTATTGTGCATGGTTTAAAATGTTGGAAGCCAAATTGTGTGTTCTAATGGTTTGGCTTGTGATGTGTTTGTGTATGAACAAGGCCATTGCATGGCTTAGTTGTAGGCTATTTGTGGACATGGTGTCACAATTATGCGTAGGGTATAATGTAAGTCATTGCTTGATTGGTGATGACTTGTAGATGTCAATTTATGTGTTTATAATATGCTGACATGTATTTGCGGTGGTTTATTTGGAAATTGTATGTTAATTCGATATGATCGCCCAAATGATGCAATGGGTATTATGCATGGTTTAAATGTTGAAGCCAAATTGTGTGTTCTAATGGTTTGGCTTGTGATGTGTTTGTATGAACAAGGTCATTGCATGACTTGGTTGTAGGCTATTTGTGGACATGGTGTCACAATTAAGCCTAGAGTATAATATAAGTCATTGCTTGATTGGTGATGACTTGTAGACGTCAATATATGTGTGTAAAATATGTTAACATGTACTGTGTGGTTTATTTCGAAATTGTATGTTAATTGATATGATTATCCAAATGATGCATGGGTATTATGCATGGTTTAAAATGTCCATATAGCACTCATTGTAAGACCCGAGAAAATTCCAATTTTCGGAAAAAGGGTAAAACGGTCATTTCGGTAAAAATCTGAAATTTTTCTAGATCTCTAATGTCGAAACGGACATCATCGTTGGAATCATCTTGCGAAATCTAGCTAACACGTCAAATTTCGTCGAATTCCGAGACAGCCAGAATTTACACATTTTTCGAGGCACCGAGTATCGGGTGCCATAAAAAGACATGTGATTTGACAAATGTCACCCATAACATGTACTCAAGTGACACATGTTGCATGAGTAGAGAGAGGATGGAAATGGACGGCCGAGATAGTGCCAAATGCTCCAAAAACGCTTTAGGGACATGATCGTATTATTCGGAATGTTGTACGATGGTGGGACAAAAACATGAATAGTGGCCTTCTCCCTCTTTGAAGACCAAGCGATGTAGTGTAATGAGGGTGGACGGCAAAGGGTTGAGAATGGTGGTTTTTAGAGAGAGAAGGTGTCCCTTCTCTTTAAGATTCCGGTTAATCCGACCGTCGGATTTCTTCGGAGCAAGAAGGAAAGTAGTTCTACGCGACGAGGGCAACGCGTAGGTACCGGTTTCTTGGAGTTTCAACAAACTCCATGAGGTAGGGGTTTTATCCTACTTGAGTTACACTTTGTTTAAGTGTTTTGTGGATGATTCGGTTGGTTTGAGGCCTTGAACGGCGTTGATCTACTTCCCAAATCTTGGAACCGAGGCGTAGTTTTAGAAATCCCATTTGGACAAGCCCGATCGCCCACGGACTGTTTGGGTTGTTCATAAGGCAATTTGTGCTATAAATTGTATTGTGGTGTGTATGCTCGAAATGGGCCGCGGATTTTGTGGGTTCACAATGTGGAACCGATGTCGATGATCAAGCCGTGAAACAAAGAACCCGAGGGTTTCACGCTCATGTGAATAGTGTCTATAAAATATTTTTTATGAGAAAATGTGTATGGCTGAGTACCAAATTGAATTGCTCGTATTTGTTAATGCCATATCATGAGCAATTCTTTGTGTAATGGATTGAGAATTCACATGTTAATATGCCATGTGATTTAATTTATGTCAATATATGCATGATGATGTATTGGCATGTGTTGTATGAAATGGCTGAAATGGCATAATGTACTTAGTGCACCTGATAACCTAAAAAAATTAAAAAGGTGGTATGACATGAAAAATTGAAAAGAAAATCGAATATGGTTATGAAGGAATTTCATGGGTGATGATTCTCCGTAGAATAGTGTCAAGAGGATATCCCATGGCCACATCGCTCTGAGGAGCCCATGTATTGTTCTGCAAGCTTCCTCCAACACATTCGCCTGAGGGTAGTCCCATATTTTACCGACACTTCGTAAGCAGTATTTTCAAAAACAACAAGTTTTGTTTTGAAACGTTGTTTTTCTCATACATGGCTTGAGGGCAAGTGCGAGGGAGTCGAGGACTCGGTATTACGAACTGGTATTTATTATCCAAGTAGGGATCACGAATTTGCTTGAATGTGTGTTTACATAGGATCACAGATATGCACTTAGGTGGGGAGTAACCCATTTAGGGTGATTCCACTACCGCATTATCTCACCTGTCGAGGGAATATATTATTTCAGGTACAAGGAGCGCATTCCAGAGACGGCCATCTTAGAGGCCGATTCGAAGAAAGACATAGGCTTTGATGGTTTTATGATGTATATTGATGAGTATTATTGTTTGGGCCCAAGTGGTCGTTTTTACTCATGTATATGCGTTATGATGTTGCTGGGGATGTAATGTACCGCTGCAGAGCTCCTCGTACAAAGGAGAGACTCGCTCGATTTTCATGAGCGGTGCCTGCAACCCAACATCCACTAGTATTCCGTGTCGACGGGTAGTCAACGACCCCCTGCTCGACGTCACAAATAGTATCGTGAGCCCCAGTTTATACCAGAGCTTAGTGTTGATAAGTTAGTTATATGATTACCTAGGGCTTAAAAGAATTTGGGTTAATGCCAGAGTTATTAAGTTGTAAGAACATCACCACTTGGTGTGGCTTGATGTAGGGTTAGGTATGCGATTACCTAGACAATCACGGGACAGGATTCGAACACTGCATGCATGTGTTTTATGCGTGATTGGATGTATAACATGAATTGATGTGTGATCATGTGAATTGCTGTATGTATGTGTGAATGGTGTGCATAACCTGGAGTGTTATGTATTGTGTGTATAAATTGTATGCTTGGTGAGTAAAGATAGAGAAACGCTGAAATACTAAAGGCCAAGAAATATAACCCAGTGTTCGAGAAATTTTTGCAAATATCCGTAGTATCCCCGACAATAGCTCTAAGTTTTTGAGCATGAATAGATCTGCTTTTGTGAAATTCGAAAATAATTCCAAGCAGCACAAGAAAAAGAGTTGTAATTAAACTCTTGAAAATTCTTGAAGTGCAGTACCGCATTGTTCAAACTATCATAAAGTGAAGTAAAGTGGGCAAGCGCTACTGTTGAATGAAAAAAACTGGAAGAAGAAATTGGATAAAATAAGTTTTTATAAATTTATTTGGGTGTTTTGGAAAATGAAGAAAAAAAAATATATGTGCATATTTTTTGGGTGTTTTTCCAGTAGCAAGAATGAGGAAAAAAAAAGAATGAAAGAAGAAAAAAAAGGGGGAAGGAAACAAAATATAACTGAACGGGTTGTCGCTTCAGTCTGTGTCACGATACAATGGGAATTGTATCGCGGACACAAAGAATTATAGGCATGAAGTTGGCTCGAGACCGATCACATACAATCTCCAATTGTATCGCGGACATAGCAGCAGAGCGCCAAGCAGTGTTATTTGGGAATACTGTCACGATACAATCGTATCGTGATGTATAAGCTAGTTGGTTATAGTGTGTCACGATACAAATCTCTTGTATCGCGGACAGAGCGTGAATGACCGGACAAGAGGCGTGTCACGCATACAAAGCACATCGCGGACGTGAGGGCCTCGATGGCTAGTGGATTGTGCGGGTAAATACACCAAATTGTATTGTGACTGAGATGCATGGGTCGGGCCGTTGGGATCGCGCCACGATACGCCATTGTAGTGACAAGCGGGCAACCAGTAGGAGTGTCAGTCACGAGACAACCGGACTATATCGCGACAAATACGCAGAGGTCGTCGCTATGTTGTGTCGCGATAACCTCGCGACACGCCCAACCAAAGCAATAACACGGCAAGAAGGTTCGCGAGTGGAGCTTGCGCACGGTGGCGCCACGACACGGCCCGCCAAAGCCACACACGCCGCCGGGTGCCACGACACGGCCGGCCAAGGTCGCTGGAGCACGGGCCGGGCTGCCGCGACACGGCGCCATCAAGGCTGGCCACGATACCACGCAAAGGCGCCGGGCCGTCGGGCGCCAGGCAGGCAAGCCGCACTCGTGCACTCCAACCGCTGGGTTCGCACTATTTCAATCATCGGCTTTTGGGGACACCGCTCATGTGAGCATCGGTTTCACAAAATTCTCAAAAAATTAAAATAAAAATAATATAAAATAAAATAAAATAAAATATTTTTAAAATGAAATTTTTTTTATTTAACAATGAAATTATGTTTTGCATTACTGTAAATGAATGGACATTGAGTATGAAATGTTTTCTGTGTATGAATAGTGTCTCGAGGCTGTGTTTGAGCCTTGGAGATACTGCATTGAATTTAACGTGCCATTTGACATGTGTAGATGGCTAGTCGGCGAGGGGATGGGGGCGTCCGCGGAATATTGAGTCGAGGCCGTCGGTTTTACAGCCCAGCCCTTTGTTTGAGGTGTAGGTATTACGGTGGGCTGTATCGCCTGTTTGTATAAGCGGGTGGTCGGGAGGTCAGAGTAACCTCGATGGTTTAGGGCACATCATCCTCAGGCATTCCGGGAGGAGATCGGAGTGGTGCGGACCATTGGTTCGTGCGAGATCGAGAAGGTCTTTAAAAATTGTGAAGATTACTTGACACGGCCCAGGGATTAGACTAGGCTGCGTTCGGCTAGAGGGTGAAGACCCAGTATGGTGGGCTGAGCGAAGACCTCTAGGACTAGAGAGAGACGATGACATGGGCGAGTTCGGGAGCTGTTCATGGAGTAAGTATTTTTTCGGATACTACGAGACATGCAGCTCGGGGTTCCTAGATTTGAAGCGGGGGACCAGTGCAGTGATGGATTATGTGGCTACTTGCAGATAGCCCCGTTTCTTCCCCGATGATTCACGTAATACAGACAGCTTTGAGGTTAGGAGATTTGAGAATGGACTAAAGTTGTCCATTAGAGCCAGGATTGTAGGCCTTCGTCTACAGGATATGGACTCCATGGTTGGGACAACCCTGACCATAGAGAGGGAGATCGAAGATGCTCGGAGCACTCGGGATGCGGGTGTTGGTAGCAAGAGGGAGGATCAGCCTTCTTCTAGTTCCGGGAAGAGCCAAAGACTACGCTTCACACGAGTTTAGGGACGGGGCCGAGTTGGGCCTCCCCAGTCGGCCGAGGCCGGGAGGATCTGTTGCCTGGCAGACGGCATGGAGCATGAGACAGGATTGCCCAGAGACAGGGATCCGGGACTTTGGGACAAACGCAGGTCTCGTTAGTGTTGTAGAAACAGGGAGAGTATACAGTTCATTCCTCCGCTAGTGGGTGGAGGAACCAGTTTCGGTTCGAGTCTTATCTAGCACCTTGTGTTCTGGTGGGTACAGAGAGGGGGTCGAGTATGGGTCGAGGAATTAGGGGTCTGAGACTCACAGTAGGGACTTCTAATGTCAGGCGGGAGTAGACAATATGTTATTTACGTCGATGACTTGGGCATAGGGCGAGATTGTCCTAGGAGGCGGAGGCGTCCTAGGAGCGGGGGATCATCGTGATCTTCTGAGTGAGCATCTGGAAGCGACGGATGTAGGGTGCGATTTACTGCGGCTTGTTATTTAGGTAAGCGTTTAAATTAGGCGCATCATATTCATTCATTGTTGCATCTTGTGTGATGGATTTTGGCTTGAGGTTTAAGATATTTAGAGAAGTCAGGTATAGATGTTCTTCCCTAGGATGTAGGGTGAGAGTTGACTTGATAGGTCGGGATTACGAGTTAGAGATCTCCGAGATTCTGCTCATGGTGGACCCCGGGAATGGGGTGTCACAGTATGGCATCATTGCGTTCATGTGCACGGTAACATCGCGTCGAGTCGGGTGTGGGTGTACGGTATGGTCATTCACCACTCTTGGTGAGTGTGGGTTGAGTTTGTCTTTGGGACTACGTCCAATGAAGACTCATGGATTCGAATCGAAATGAAGAGTAATTAAAGTGTATTTGACAGCGAAGGGGTTGTTAATTCCACTAAGGTGAGAAGCACGGAGTTAGGGTGAAGGAGACCGCGGTGTATCAGAAAGATCACATTGTGGGTGTAAGAGACCCGGGGAGATCCACGAGTTACATGTGGTGTAAGAGACTTGGGAGAGATCTAGTACTACGTGTGGGTGTAAGAGACCGGGAGATATCAGAGATTTACGTGTGGGTGTATGAGACCAGGAGGTATCCGAGATTTACGTATGGGTGAGGCCAGGGAGGTATCCACTAATTTACGTATTGGGTATAAGAGACCTGGGGAGGTATCAGGAGCTACGTGTGGGTGTAGAGACTAGGAAATCAGAATTACATTATTGGGTGTAAGGGACATGACGGAGATCCCCAATTTACGTAGATTGTAGGGCCGGGGGCTATCTAAGTTTAGTGTGTGGGTGTAAGGGCAGTGGGTTATCGAAATTTACGTAGTAGATTTAGGGCTTAGTGGAGTTATCCAGAAATTTCTATGTGGGTGTAAGGGCCTAATTGGAGATATCAAAAATTTCTGTATGGATGTAGGAGGCTCACGGTGTGCAGCCCAGAAAAGTTATGTTGCAGAGAGAAAACACACGGTCATGTTATCACGTGGACTTAGAGTTGGCTGATAGGAATTCGAGTGACTCGAGATTTGGATACCCACTGAAAATTGCATTGGGTGTTGGGGTGAGCGCGGGCTCGGTATATGGATGTCGTGCTTCCCCAGCGTGGGCCCAGGTGACGGTCAGATTGGTTGTCAATGATTGTGACCTTGGGAAGGTGATGATTGTGACGGGAAGGTTAAGCGTTTACACACCAAGCGAGGGGGTTGGGGTTACATGTTGTGTAGATTACTCCACGGGTGTTAGAGGACATCTTTGCGGGCGCCCACATCCGGATCCATAGGGTAATTTGGGAAGAGCATTTGCCCTTAGTGGAATTAGCTGCAACAACGGGTTCATCAGGGGCGAGGTATACGGGAGCAGGCACCCGCCGCTGAGGCGTGTGGGAGGCCATGCGGATCAAGATTATGTTGGATCGGGGGTGGGAGGCTCAATCATTTGGTCACGATCTGATTAGAGACACCTCAGAGATTTGAGCCCGATGGGGCGTCTTCTCACGGCACGGGCGGCGGAGAGAGCTATGTAAAGCGTCTTGGCTTGTCGACCATAGAGTTTGAGGTTAGGGGATCAAATCTTCTTGAAGAGATCAACTGGGAGGGAGGTGGTCGGGTTAAGTGACGAGGGAAGTGTCGGCCCGAGGTTTATTGGGCCTTTCGGATACTCGAGAGGGTAGGCAACATTGCGTCTTAGGTTAACTCTGGCCGACATGTCGGGTGTCCACGAGGTATTTCACGTCTCCATGTAGTAAGTATACTCGGATCAGCTCATGTGGTGGATTGGGGACTGATTGGGTTGACACAGATCGGACGCGGGGGACGGTGTGCGTATGGATCGCCGTGATCGGGTTCACGGCCAGCAGGCCAGGTGAGTAGTGAGTCTTGTAGGCGACCTTAGTGGGTGGAGGAGTCAACGTGGGATGAGAGGACACAATGCGGGCCACCTATCCGCCTGTGATTTAGGATGAAGATGCGTGGTTTTGGTCGTTTAATATTTAAATTACGAGGGTTTACATGCATGGTATTGTGCACGTTGCGCTATGCATGTGAGTGATTGTGATTGTCTAGAATTTGGGACAGGAAATTCCTTTTAAGGAGGGAGAATGGGCAGAGAAAATTCAATTTCGGAAAAATGGTAAAAGGTCATTTCGGTCAAAAATCTGAAAATTTTCTAGTTCTTGGATGTGAAAGCGGACTTCACAGGTCGTCTCATAAAAATCTAGATAATGTCGTCAATTTACGTCGAATCGAGATAGTCGGAATTTACACGTTTTTCGAGGCACCGAGTATCGGGTGCCGTAAAACGACATGTGATATGAAAAATGTCACCCATAACATGTAATCAAATGACACATGTTGCATAAGTAGAGAGAGGATGGAAATGGACGGCCGAGATAGTGCCAAATGTCGAAAATCCAAGCTTAGGGACATGATTGGTATTATTTGGAATATTGTAATGTATTCTCCTTTTGAAGACCAAAAAGATCTGATGGGCGGGTGGACGTGCAGTGGCTGAGAATGGTGGTTTTTAGAGAGAGAAGGTGTTCCTTCTCTTTAAGATTCCAGTTAATCCTGCCGGACTCTTCGGGCTTGAAGGAAAGTAGTTCTACGTGAGCGACGCGTAGATGCAGGTTTCTTGGGTTTGGACCAAACTCATAGTGGTAGGGTTATATCCTACTTGAGTTACACTTTGTTTAAGTGTTTTGTGGATGAGATTCGGTTGGTTTATGCCTTGAGCAGTCGTTTGTCCGGTCTAAATCTTAGGCAGAGGTGTGGAAGTTTAAAAACCCACATTTAGACGTCAGTGACCTAATCCCACGGATGTTAGGTTCTTCATGGTATAATTTGTGCTATAAATTGTATTGTGGTGTGTATAAGGCCGGAAATGGCCATGAATTTCGGGTTCACAATGTGGAACCGATGTTGGATGATTAGCCGTGAACAGTAACCCGAGGGTTCACTGTTCACGTGAATAGTATTCATAAAATATTTTTTTATGAGAAAATGTGTATGGTTGAGTAATTCAAATTGAATTGCTCGTATTTGTTAATTAGCCCATGTGAGCTAATTTTTTGTGTAATGGATTGAAATTCATAACATGCTTTGTGTGATTTAATTTATCAAATATATGCATGATGATGTATTGGCATGTGTTGTATAAAGCGAATATGGTTGAAGGAATTTCGGGATGGATTTTTCCTTAGAATGGTGTTGGGAGATGGTCTGCAATTACGTTGGAGAGCCCATGTATTGTTTGAAGCTTCTCGACACATTCACCTCTCAGATAGTCCCATATTTTTACCAACACTTCGGTAGTGTATTTTCAAAAACAACAAGTTTTGTTTTGAAATGATGTTTTTCTCATACATGGCTTAGGCAAGTGTGAGGGAGTCGGTGAGGACTCGAGACATGGGAACGAGTATTTAGACATTCAAGTAGGATCACGAATTTGCTTGAATGTGTGTTTACTGCTCTCGGATCGTGCATATGAACCCAGGTGGGGTAACCCGTTTAAGGTGATTCCTTCTTTTGGGCATTAGCTCACCCTGTCGAGGGAATATATTATTTCAGGTACAAGGAGCGTACGAGGAGACGGCTCATCTTAGAGGCCGATTTTGAAAAAAGTCAGGTTGTGGCTTTGATGGTTTTATGATGTATATTTATGAGTATTGTTGTTTGGGCCCAAGTGGTCGTTTTTACTCATGTATATGCCTTATGATGTTGCTTGGGACAGGTTATGTATTGTGGGTAGAGCTCCCTGTACAAAGGAAGTGCGATTTTCATGGTGGTGTCGGGTAGCTTGAGCATCCACTGAGTATTGCGGGTTGTGAACAGTCAACGGACCCCCAGGTTTGGGGCATCACACTCATCGTATATATGGCATGGTATAGACATGGAATGGCATAATTGCATTTTATATGCACGAGGACATCGCATTAAATGGGTGCGTGTGCATGGTCATATTCATTCATCATTCTTGGTGAGTGGGTGGTGAGTTCGGTACTTTGGACTACATCCAATGGAGTCTCACAGGTGCATTCCAATGCTTTTGAATAAAGTTGTTTATCGGAGACTGTCCAATGCTTTTAAATAAAGTTGTTTATCGGAGACTGTCTAATTTTTTTTAATAAAGTTGTTTATCGAAGATTGTCCAACAGCTTTGAATAAAGCAATTTATCGGAGGATGTCCAATAGGTTTTAAAAACAAAAAGCTTTTGTTTTGGATAAAGGGTCATTGGGTGAAACACCAATGACAAGTTTTTACACTTTGAATAAGCATGTGTGAGAGAGTCGGAGAGGACTCGTGTTAAAGGCATGGTGAGTGACACTTCATTCATGGCATGTAGGCATTCCAAAGTAGAAACTACATTTTACTTGGAATGTTTGATTGTGTGAACATGGCATTTACCCTACTGTAGCCCCTACAAGAGTTTACCCTATTGGGCATTGCTCACCCCGTCGTAAGACCTCCTTTTAGGTACAGGGAGTATGCAGGTGGATAGCGCTCACTCGAGGCCACAGTTATGAAGAAAGCCGGGTTGTGGCTTGTAATTATTTTTTTGTGTAAAGAAGCTTGGAAAAAACTACTTCTAGCTTGTACTTTGTGCAAAAAGAATTGTAAAAATTCTTGGAATAACCTTGTTCTAAATTGTAATATTTGTACGAATGTTGTAATTAAACTCTTGATAACTATGGTAATTAGCCCTGTACATTCTTTAGTGTGGATAAGTGGGCCCGGTTAGGCCACTTTCACTCATAATTGGACCCAGTGAGGTCATTGTATTATATTGGGCCATGTTGCCAGTTTTTTTTGTACAACAGGTCATATTTTGAGTAAAGCTCCTCGTACAAAGGAGACTCTGTCCGATTTTCATTAAATCCTGGGTCCCGAAAAAGGGGACATGGTGGTGTGGTGTAGGGTTACCTAACATCCATAATTCTTTCGCAGGTTGACGGGTTGTCAACAGACCCCCGGGTTTTGGGGCATCACAATAATAGCCCAAAAGCTAGAAGTAAACCAAAGTAGGAAGAATCTCTACCTCTTGAAGTGTAACCCCTCGTCGAATCTCCGGATTTACTCCTTGGTCTAATGAGTTCCAATTGTCGGAACGCCGACTTCCTTTTCTCACTTTTTCTCTCTCCCTCTCTTCTCTTTCCCACTCTCTTTCTTTCTTCTCTTTCCTTTCTCTCCCTTTCCTTTTTCTCTTTCTTTTCTTTCTGCTCTTTGATCTCAACTGCTTGTGAACCCCCCACCCCCCATATTTATACATACTTCAAACCCCTAGCATGTTGACACATGGCTTGCCATGTGTAGAAGGACATGCATTTTGACACAAATTTCTGTCATGTGTCACCCGACACCAGTGCCTTGAAAAACGTGAAATTTCTACTGTCTCGGAATCCAACGAAATTCGAGTGGATAGCTAGATTTCGCAAAACGATTCCAATGATGAAGTCCGTTTCATCATCCAAGATCCAAAAAATTTTAGGTTTTCACCTGTACTACAGCAGCAAATTCCCGCTTTGCCTTTTTTCAAAAAAATTGCATTTTTCTTGGGTTTTACAAGATGTGATTGCTTAAAACACGAGAAAAGAACTTATAAAGGTACAAGGGTTGATTATCATCTGTGATGTTTAAAGATTCGTCTTTTTAAAGTCCGGATTGGTTGATTTATAACTTGAATGCATCAGAGGATACGGTATAAGAATCCCACTCTCGTGTTCCACCTTGTATTTTCCCGCATTATCCAACTATTCATAGTTTTGTTCTTCTAGGTCGATAATGCGATACTTTTCAAAGGCATATTTCCATGGGAGCTCTGTGGTCATAATTCGTCCTTTCAATAGAGCTGGGACTAAGCTTTCGAATTAGTCACTATTACGTTCTTGCAATCCTTACTTATTGTGTTTAATGTCCCTTAGATTGAAATCCACTTAGTCTTAATTCCACAATTCCTAAGTCTCTTTAGCTAGATTCTTTAGCCTTCAAATTGATTAATCCACACTGAAGAGAGTGGAACCAGATTTAAGAACGTAGTTCCTCGTCACTAGGAATACCCTTGCAAGGATCGAAGAAGATCCAATTCTCATCAGGATTAATCAATTAAACCCATAATATTCCAAGGATCTAACACTAAACCACAACCGAAACAAGCATAGATCGACGATCAATCAAGGTAGACAAAAAATAAACATCACATCTGATAATCAACCCTATAGATATTTAGCCTGACGTTTTAGCAAACACAATCCACAGATTCATGCAAAGATCATACATAAAACTGCATAAAATAAAAGATGAGAGAGATAGAAATACAAAATAGAGGTTTAATCTGCAAATGTCTTCAATCTCGGACTCTAAATTCCACTCTATAGAGTTGTATTCCTCAGTAATCTTTAATAACAATCCAAGATATCCACAAAAACCAAATTAAAGCTCAAGAAAACATGAAATCTAAACCTAAAATGGAACAAAACTTCCAAGAAAGAAAAGTAACCTAAAGAGGCCTCCCTACATGAATATACAGACCTTAATCCTTGATATCATTATAGTATTTATAGTACGTGTCTTCATTTTGATGCTTCCTTCCTTGACTACGTGAGAAGGGTGTTTTGTTGGCAAACCTTTTCGTTCTTGGCCGAGAAGGATGGCTTCCGACAACAAGCAGAGGCTAGTCTTTTTCGCATTCTCTTAAGCTACGCGAACATCTTCCTTCATGTGACGCTCTCATTAAGTAGAAGAGGGCGGCTTGTCTCCTTCGTAGCGTGACAGTGCTCCCTTTCTGATACTAGAACCCATAGCTACAAACCAATAAATTCCTCTCACTTTGGTTTCTTCCATCTCTTTGCTTGATTTTCCTTCAATTCCTACAAAACATAAGCAAAGGATGGATTACAGATTTCCTAAGAGATAATGGTGTGAATCTAGAATTGAATTAGCATAAAACATATAAAAATCATACTGAAAATGCTACGCGATTCATACCTATCAGTGTGCTCTTGGTCTTCACTTCTTCCAAATTGAACTGCTTGAGGAATTCTCTTATGTACTTTGCTTGATTGAGTGCCCTCTTAGAAGTTGTTTATTTGAAGACCAACGAAAGTTGAGGCTCCCCGTCATGCTTATTTCAAATTCATTTTGCATGGATTCGGAAAACTCTTCACATAGTGAAACATTAGTAGCACCAAAGATAATATCATCAGCATATATTTGAACAATAAGCATGTTTTAATGAAGAGAGCTGTATCAATTTTTTCCATTTTGAAATCACTAAGAATAAGAAACTTGCTTAGCCTTTCATACCAAGCTCTAGGAGCTTGTTTCAATCCATAAAGTGTCTTTTTGAGTTTGAAACACGGATGGGGAAATTAAAACTTTCAAACCTGAGTGGTTGTTCAACAAACACTTCCACATTTATGAAACCATTCAGAAAGCACTTTTTTGGCATCGTTTGATATAAAATGAAGTGTTTGTAACAAGCAAAGGCAAGCAACATTCTTATGGCCTCTAATCTAGCTATGGGAGCAAAATTCTCTTATGATCAATTCTCTCTTGTTGATTATAATGTAAGTACTAATCTTGCGTTGTTTCTAACAATTATGCCATTTTCATCCATTTTGTTTCTAAAAACTCATTTGGTACCAATAACACTTTAATCATTAGGCCTAGGTACTAGCCCCTTAATGGGTATATATTATACTCATTTTATCCCCATATTTTGGTTAGTTTTATGCATTTTTTTACTATCTTAATAAGTGTTCTAATGCGCTTTTCGTTCATAATTGAATTTAGGGCCAATTTTGAAGAAAATGAGCAATATGGAGCATAAGGATGCTTAATTGGAGCAAAAAAAGAAAGATCAGAATTGTCAAATTGGAGCCTCACGTCACAACGTTAAGGCCCGCGATGTCATGATGCACGACCATCTTAGTAGCGGATCCTTTCGTATGTCACGACATCAAGGCCACGACTTCCTGATGTCACTTATAGCCAATCTGCTCTCTCGACCCATAGTAACTTTATTTTGAAGGTCCATATTGTTAGGTATGCTTTTGGTTAGCTTTTATTGGTGCAAAACATAGCTTATTTCATGACTTTGATGCTAACTAAGCACCCTCCTTACTCATTTTCATGTCTAACCCCCTATATTTGTGTATTTTGTAGAAACAAAGAAAACGGGACAAAAAGCAAGCAATTCGAGGAAGAATTAAAGAAGTTGTGGTCGTGACCCGCAGAGCACTATGGTGAGACCACAAAGCAACAGAATTCGAGGAGACTACACAACAAAGATGCAGTGTGGTTATAACCACAGAAGAATATCTTAGGAAATACTCGATTTGATCGCGACCACAACTTTCCCCTACAGCGACTGTCATCAGCTATCCTTGGTGTGGTCTACTATAAGTTGATTTTCCTGCAACACTATTTTACACTTTGCAGTGTGGTCGCGACCACAGGGCAGTTATCGTTGCGACCATGATGATTTACGCCCATAATATACTTCCATTTCTAGGCTGTTTTGACCCATTTTCAAGTGCTTCAGGTTCTTTTCACTCATTTTTAGTGTTCGAACTTTGAGAAAGGGAGGCTCTCTTCTAGGGTTTTCTCTCTTGAAGCTTTGTTCCATCTTTTAGGTTAGGTTTTCTGTAGATTTCTTAGATTTAGGTTTTATTTGTGAGAAACTTGGTTTGTAATTGATTTTTGTTGAGAAGCACGACCTTATGGATTGTGGATTTCAACTTAGAGCTTGGAGGTTGGAGCTTGGGATTGAAGATATTTGTAGCATAACCTTTGTTTTGTATTTCTATCTCTACTCCTTCAAATTTTGCAGTTTTATGTTTGTAGTTAACATGAATTTGTGGGTTTTGATGGCTGAAATGATAGGTTAGACATTTCTATAGGGTTGGTTATCAGATTTGATGTTAGAATTGTCTAATCTTTAGTTTGGTTGGATGATTTGTGCTTGATTTGTTTTGTTTGGTGTTAGATCTTTGGAATACTATGATTTTGGCTAATTGATGCATGCTGAGAATCAGATCTTTGATCCTTTTACTAGGGTATCCTTGGTGACGCTTGGATTACGGCATAAAATCTAGTTACGAGTTCTCTTGGAGTGTGAAAGAGTCGATTAAGTAAATTCTAATTAACATAGTTAAAGAAATTTAGGAATTAGACATGTCTAGTCACTTTAAAGAAAGGATTTACTAGGAGAGGGGACACCAAACACATTAAGTGAGGATTGCAGGACATCTTCTGTAATCAAACTTAGTACAGGTAGTTCTATTGCAGGGCGTAGCTGTGACCAATGACTCAGAGAAAAATATGCTGAAAAGTATTGCCACTAACGACTAGATGGACACTAACTATGAATAAGTGGATAATGCAAGAAAATACAAGGGGGAACATGAAGATGGATCATATGCAGGTATCATGGACCAATTTAAAGTTACAATTCATTCAACTCAGGCCTTATCTAGATGAATCCTTAGACATCAATAAAGATAACCAACCCTAGTTCCTCCTTAAGTTGTTTTCTCCTAGTTTTATTCAATTACTCCAGTTTTCAAAACTCACTCTTTGTTTTTGTTTAGTTTTATTTTTATTATTTTTACAATTTCTCACCAAATCATTGAGTCGGTCAAATAGTGAACTACTTTAGAAGTCGGGGTACATAATCCTCACTAAAACCACACCTTCCTCATGGGATCGATACTTGGTTTTAAAAGAAATCCACTTTATTACCTGTGACCTGTGCACTTGCGGGCTTAGGTTGTTTCATTTTCATAGACACACATTTTTGGCGTTATACGCCAACAACCTAACACATAAATAGAAGACGATTAGTGCTTTTGAACCTGAGTCCCACAAAGTTAGAAACCACAAGTAGCTCTCTAGGGAAGAGGAAGAATGAAGAAGGAGAAGATGATTTGGAGAGAAAAAGGGGCTTTCATCATCATATTTGTTATTTCGTTTCCTCTTTTATGCTTTCCCTCACTTCTATGGTTGTATCTTCCCCATTCTGAACTGATTTAGATTTCTAGGGTTTTAGATGTAGTTTGGTTATGATTCATGTAATTTGGTATTGATTACTTTCTATTTGATATTTGAATCACTTTCTATTAAATGTTCTATTCTATTATATTCTTCATGCTTGTTGATGATTGATCATCATTAACTTGATTTGTGGTTCAATTCGAGATATGAGAAGTGGGAGTTGAATAAGACCATGATTGGAACATCAAAATCCGCCGTATACTAGAGATAATCATGGGTTTTGTGTGGTAATTGAGGTTTCTCGGGTTTATTCCTCTTTTTAAGGTTTTAGGGTTGAGTAGAGATGCAAAATACCTAAACCTTAGGAATGGGTATGGGTTGTCGAGAAGACCCACGTATCGTGATGAGCTTACCATTAATAGCTAATTTGAATGTTAATTGGGAATAAATTGGACCTAATTCATAGTGATTAACGAATGAAATCTAAACCTGAGTGCTTTTACATTCCTACTTCATCCTATTGCATGCCGAGTTTAAGTTCCATTAGTTTAGTCACCTTCCCTTTTTACTTTCCATCTTAATCTCTCATCCAAATAGAGCTAGGACTGTCCCAATTTCAATAGTTAGTAACCTAATCCCCTTGGGAACAATACTCTTACTTTTTACACTTTATTACTTGACCTTGATGCATGCATACGCATATAGGCACATTATTTTATAATACACGACCAGCGTCTATTGACTCCTAATGATCATTAGTTGAAGTCTCCATAAGACCATTAAAGTTTTTTTTTGTTCACGCTGCCCTTATCCTTTCTATCGTGACATACTTATACCCACGTCAGGTTAACGAAAATGCCCGAATGAACAAGCGTGAGTGATTGAATGGTGCTTATGCCCATTCCTAACATTCTTTGGACAAAAATACCCTTGATTCCAACCGCCCTCGATACCTGACATTGAATTTCAAACTTATTTTTATTGAGCCCTAATCTGTGAATCTAAAAATTAGGGGAAAAACCCCTAAATTTTCTACAGATCTCAGCAACTCCATTTGGTAGTTTATGGCATCTCTACAAGGCATAACGTCTGTGTTTTGAACCAACATTCTACACATTGCAGAAGGGACACCATTTGCAAAACAACTGTGAATATTTTATTTTGTCAAAGGTATTGTCCAATATGTTTATGTTGTTTATTTTGTTTTTGAAAGATATTGATTTTGTAGCGACCTAGCCGTCAGGCAGAAGAGTCAGAGCAGAAACCGGGGGCCTTGGGTTTATTTCTTTTAGTGCTCGTTTTATTAAATTTTTATTTTCAAAAGTGTCGCGACGAATCAGCCCAGGCGAATGGCGGATCGAGCGGGCCGGTTTTCCGGCGTTTTCATTTATCTTATCAAAACATTTTATTAATTCATTTTAATTGGAAGCGGTTTGAGTTTTAGGTGAAGCCCATAATCATTTACAAATATAAAGCAGTCGGTAGGCCCTTAAACATTAACGAAGCCATTTACAAGAAAAGCATTCTATGCTCTTTTCGAATGATACCTGAAAAATCAAGTTTCGAGGTTTAACCGCTTTTTGTTTACAAAACACCACTTGTTCAAAAGATGATATGCAAAAATTCGGAGTATACACTTATACGCAGTACTTTCTCTATGACTCTGCGCTGCACGATCTTGGGCTTCTTCTCTTTGCTTACTTGATACCTGCGCATAGTTAAAACTACACGCTAAGCATTTTCATGCCTAGTGGTTCTATACAGTTCTATTCCACTAATTGATTAACTTCGGCAAGCATTTATCGATAAACTATACCTAATATATCAACATATACTCATGCTTTCAATGTACAAATCATTTTAAAGTATCATATCATATCATGCATTTTCAATGCAGCAATTCATTCGATATTCATACATATCCATAAAAATATCTCATTACACTTTCGTCAACATTGGCTATTTCACCTTGACTATTCGATTCACAATTTAAGTTCCGTTTGATGAATCCTCCCTTATTATCGTGGTAATGTGCTTATACATTTACAATTCTATCTCCCGTCATGGCGGATGTCGTTTGGTGCATCGACCGCGTGGTATCAACGACCGATGCTCCCGTCATCATACGGATGCCGTTTGGTGCATCGAGCGCGTGGGTATCAATTAAATGCCATACGCCATCGCGGCGGATGCCGATTGGTGCATCAGCCGTGGGACATTTCTTCAATGCCATCGCCATCATGGATGCGATTAGTGCATCCGCGAGTGGGACATTAGGTAATTTCGGGGTGCCTTTGTGGATCTTGGAATTGGTGCATCCGTCGGGCGATTCATTTGGTATATTATTCACTTCACAATTCCGGTAGTTCAGTTTGGTGAATCCGTCTTTTATCATCATTCGCTTTTCATTTGGTTATGATTATCACATTCGATCTCATATTCACTTTCGTATTATCTTTAGACATACCATTTACATAATCATATCACATACTCATTCATGAACTTCGATTCATGTTCTCATTCATAGTTAATTTGTAAACTACCAAAATACTTGAATTAAGGATAGAGAGTCAGAGAACAAACCAATTATCAATTCCGTTTCTTTCGATGTCAATCCCCTAGGCGAGGTTGTCGTCTTCACCACTTTTTAGTCGAAATCTGATTTATTCACTCTTAGTGATTATGCAAATAATCGTACTAAGCGAATATCGTTGAGGCAAGCAAAGCTTTGCTAGGGGCGGTGAGTCTCGATACGTTTTGACTTAGACTCATTCTTATTCCCCTGTAGTCTGCTGCTTAGGAATTGGAATCATTCAATCGGATTATCTGACTAAAGTTATGGTATTTTCATGCCAACTAATCAATTCTGGAATTACAGGGACGGTTGTATTACAAAATTTTCCGGGGTTCCTAACTTCATTTTTGACACTATCTCTTTGTACTCATTTAAAAGCTAAGGTGCTAAGGGTTTCTATTCAATTGGAATCACCCAATTCGAACTTTTGAAACTCAAGAAGTTCGTCGAAGCAACCCGGACTACTCTATGTTCAAAGCTGGAACCAGAGTTTGGCTTGCACATGGCCCCACTTTGAGTGAATTTTTAGGCCTCTTAGAATCAGAATTTGGCGACGCCTATTCTTTAAGTTTTGTTCTCCTTGAAGTCTATTTTACGTAGACACTTGAATCACGTAAATCGGATAAGAAATGAGCAAGTTATGGCCAAAATACAAGCTAGTCAGCGGGCAGCAGCGGGGTGTCTTGGGTACACCTAAAGTGTACCGGTACACTTTGGCCAAAAATGACCAGAAACGAAAGTGTACCGGTACACTTTCAAAGTGTACCGGTACAAGTCACCGAAATGCTTAAAGTGCTATTGTTTTCTCACGCTTTTATACTTTGATCCCAATCAATTCTACACTTCAAACACACATAAACCATTCCAAATTCTTGAGTCCTCTTTTCTACTCAATTCATCTTTCAATTACATATATTTCTTCAAAAAATTCTTTCATGAATTTCTTAAAGATCTTCAACATAGGTTATAATTATCCTCAAACCAACCATGATGATTAGTTAGGGTTTATTCTAAACCTAACTCAAAGACTCAGATTAACCATGGATCCATCCTAAAGAGGATTCTATGATTATCTTGTACCATATGAGTTTTACCCACAACACCTCAACAAGTTAAGGGTTTGCGTGATCTCTTCCACAAAAGCCTAGACAAAAGGAGGACCATTCTCCAAAGAAACAAAGCCTTAGGAAATCAAAACACACTTGATCCTAAGATGAATACATACCTTGGTTTTGATCTTATCTCATGCCTCATGCCTTCCTGTACTTATAGCACACATTACTCTCATCTTCCTCCTCTCTACGGTTTTGCTAGGGCAAAATTGGAATAAATGAATTTTAGCTTTTGTTTTTCCATTTTTATATTTTCTTTGTAGAAATTACAGCTAGCCCTCATATCTTTAATTTTGCATTCAACTTGTTTTATTTCTACTATGGCCCACATCTCTACTCCCTTTTTGATTTTTATACCCCTTAGCAAATCTAAATTTTATCCCTTGTTCTAGTGCCAAAATTTCGGGTTCACTAAATTTATCATTTCATAACTTGTCAATTTATCAATTTTCCGGGAAAAACCCAAGTTTGGCTCAATTCATACCCAGAATATAAAAAAAAATTATTATAAAAATTCTAGGGTATTTTTGGGGCGTTACAGATTTTATGAGTAGTTGGAAACAAGTATGTTCATATTGTTTAAAATGAACCATATTTTCTAGCTAGTTGATTATTTAATTGTTTCGGGACATGTCATGTAAGTGTGAATGAATAACTTATGGTTTTCTTTGCTTAAAAAAATGATTTTTAAGTTTCAATTATGAATTGTCTTGTGCTCAGGGACATGTGGTCTCAAATCTTTGTCCTGTTTCTCACTAATGTCAATGAATGCAATTTTTTGAAAGTCAACATGCTTCTGGACATGTCAATTAGCTCCTTGTATTCAAACTAAATGTGCCAGCTTTAAACCTAGTTCTGGTTTGATTTGTTTCCTTTATGTATTCACATCTTGATTATTTAATTATTTTGGAACATGTCATGTGAGTGTGAATGAATAACTTCTGGTTTGATTTAGTTAAAAGCGGATTCGATTATGGTATCTTGTGGTTGGGGACATGTGAATTACAAATTTTTATCTAGCTTCGCTGGAGTGTCGTGAGCAGTTTTTAAAAAGTAAAAAGTATGTGGAAAGTTCGGTTGTAAGTGGTCCCCAGAAATGAATATATGGCTTTACTAAGTTCACTTGTTTGTGGTCGAAAAAGAAATCAAAATAAAGTTTGTGTTCATTTGTTTCACTTACTGTTGGTACATGTAGTCTCAACTAATGAGGAAAATATGATGTGCCTTTTATTAGTTGTATTTTATTCATTTATGCACCTTATCCCTGTATTTCTCAAAATGGAAAAATGGATGAGCATGTGGACTTAAACATACATCATGGTGGGAGATGGGTGAGAGAACCATTGTTAGATTATGTTGGAGGAAGGGTACATATATTATAGGACTTTGATATTGAATCTTTGGATATTCTAACCATTTTGAATGTCTACAAAAAACAGTTAAATTATGTCAATCTTCAGCATTTGTATGTATTAGAACCTGACATGAGTATGAGTATTAGGACTTTATTTAGTTGATGACAATGATGGGATTATGAAGATATTAAGCAAAATTAATGTTGACACTGATATGCTTGAGTTTTATGATAATCTTGATGTTACTGCCCTTATATATGCTCCAAATATAAATTTAAGGCCAAATCCTAATAAAGTGTCACCTTCAAGTGATGATGAATTGGATACACCGCTTGGCTTTGAAGGACAACCTAGGTTTTTAAATATTCAAAATAGCAAGGTAGGTGAGGACATAAATCCGGATACTAGTAATACTAAAGGCATTGAAGAGGGTAGTGATACTGATTCAAATGATGACTCATATGTTAGTGAGGAAACTATAGAAGTTTCTAATAATGTTAAGATCCCACCATAAACATCTCATCCTGTCAAGTTCAATGTAGATGACCAAAGGCCATAATTTTTTGTTGGGAATTACTTTTCTTATGTAGATGATGGCAGAGATTTGATACCCCAGTATGTTTATCTCGAAGGTGTGGCTCTAAAATTTGAAAAGTGAACCCAGCTAGGAATCGGGTAAAATGTAAGGATGGTTGTCCATTCTTGTTATTATGTAAATAAAGATGGTAGTAATGTTGGACTAATAGTAGAGACATTTGTATAATACACAATTGTTATAGGATTTTGAAAAGATACCTAATACATACTATAAATTTCTTATTCATTTACAAGCAAAAATTCTAGATATGTGCATTCTACAAGGTGAAAGACCTCAAACAAAATGCTAGACAAAAATTGAGAGTGCATGTTCACTATTCTAAATTCTTAAAAGAGAGCTAGAAGGAATGGTTCTATATATGTTTATTCGAAATTTTCACCTCTAAATACTCGAATTAGGGTTTATCACGACTAAATGTTGGTGGCTTTAGGTATAGATCAAAATGAGAAGAATTTCCCTATTGCTTAGGCTGTTGTGAAGAATGAATCAAAACATCATTGGTCATGGTTCCTCTCAATCTACAAAAGGAAGAACTAGATTTGGGAGATGGAAACAACTACACTTTAATTTCTAACATGCACAGAATTATCTGACTACAGTTTAGTAGCTCTCATTTATCAATTATTTATGATTGATCGATTTACCTTAAATTTGTGTTGAAGGGGTTGGTGTATTCAGTTATTTATGTGCTCCCAAAGATAGAGCATAGAGCTTATGCTAGAACATATGCATGCCATTTAGTCGAAGAGAGCGTAAAGGTAGGGGTGCAATTGCAATTTTGAATAGTTTGATAGTGACATTGAAGAGAGAATTCAACGACAATATGAAGAATATGGGGAGATAAGTCGGATGCTACAAGTGATCTCATGGCATATACCTAACACATCATTATTTTGTGTATATTTCAATAGTAAGTAAGTCATGGGTTATTTGTTAACAATTTCTGAGATAGTTTTAATGCATGGATTAATGATGCCGATTTAAGCCATTAGGTCCATGATGGAGATTTCGAGAGAAAAACCATGAATAGTTTGTAATTGTAAAAGCTTAACATGTGAGAGTGGATAAATGATTATAACCCTTCATGTAATGAATGTTTCAACATCAAAGACTAACGATTGGTTGTACTATCTTATTTGAGACACAAGATATGAGATAAGTAGAGGATGACACCATCTTGTTTACTTGAATGCGAATAAGTTGCATGTGCAGGGATGGGATCTTAGTGGAATCCCTGTCAATATGCAAAATGTGCATTGCTCCGCAAACAGAACCAATGGATCACTTTTCTAGATAGTATGTCGTGGGAATCATGGCGAAGATCTTATAAAATGTAGATTATGCACAGTAGGGGGAAAGATTTAATAAACTCCATAAAGTATCTCACAAGTAGCTCTCACAAGGTGAAAATAGAATGGAAGACCACAGCCAAAAGGAGGAGCAAATAGAACCAAGACTGAAACATTCCAGGAGCCAAGTTGACGTAAAGGGAAACACTTATGCATACGTATTTTAAACAATCGAGCCCTGATAAGCAGGCTGCAGGTAATTGAAATGACTTTATTTTGTAACTTTATAATACTACGCTTTTACATTCTTTGATAATAGTTAACCCCTTACTAATTCAATTGTGTAGAAATGTAGAGAAGTCGCAGTACGAAACTTCTCAGCCTGACTCTGTGCGCTATATATACAATGCCATCTACCACGGCACTCTGGCTCGATGCAAGCAAACCACTTAACTCCGAACAGAGTACTAGGCCAAATGAAAAGTTAAAAAACTTCAATTAAGCGACAAAACATGCTGCGTGGTGTTGCAGGTGTTGGAATTTTGTTCAATGAGAAGGATGGTTCAACGACATACTGTGTAAGTGTAATCATGGACAAAAATTTTGGAAATGTTGGCAATATTTCGAGTATCGACCAACACCGAAGAGAAATCGAAGACCAATATTTGGTCAAAGAAAATCGTTGAAATTTTGACTATATGCGAATATATCCGCGATATTTGGTAAATTATTGATATTTAGAGTTTGGCTGATATTTCGGTGGTCTATCGGTTGGTCAAAGATAGGTCAACACAGTTAAATTCTTTAGGAGGGAAAAATTATATAAGAGTCAGAGCCTTAGAAGGCAGTCTATAGGACTGAATGCAGAAAGCCACTAAGCTACGTATGTTAAATAGTTTTTAATCAGTTTTCATATATTTATACTAACAATTTAACAAATTTAAATTTTATATTATTTATATAATAATTAAATATGAAGAATAAATTATAAATTTATTAAGTATATCTTCAAAACATTTATAAATTTAATGTTAAGTATATCTTCAAATCATTTATATTGTTATCAATTCCATAGTATTAACGTTAATAAATATTTATCATATGCTAACAAATTTTATATTTTTATTATAAAATATAATAAATTATCTTACATTTCTATTATTTTTTCAAAAAAATAATTTTATTTAATATAATATAAAAATTATAAATACGATCCATATTTAATAAATTTTATTGTTTAAATCGATTTATCTCAAATAAAATATTTTATAGAGAAGTATTTAATTTTTATTTAAAATGTAATCAAATATGTCTTAATAATAATTTCAAATTTTAAAGTAGATAAATATTTTATATTGATTGGAGCTTATAAAACAATGTTAATATGTTTAATAGGTTTACTTTATTATTTTGAAATTATTTCACCCATTCTTATGAATTTTGAATCATTTTTAGTTTTATCGATTTTTTGTCAAAATATCCATAGTATTTTCGATATATCAAGTAAATCCCCAAATCTGATATTTTGATCCTTGAGTGTAATATATTGATTCCATTGAAAATTTTCATGTTTTATTGTTGTGTGATAAAGTACTCATATCTTGAATTTCAATGATGTAGAGTGGCAACACATTGATTGTCATTCGTGAGGGGAGTCAATCATAGACATCTACCCCAACATCAACTAGAAGGATCATGCCTAGAAGTGATGGGGGGCTGTTAACGTGCCCAACATGCCATTCAAACCACCTCTAATTAAGGACTTGGAGAGGTAGACCATGCATGACCAGAAGTGAAATTATTGCATCAAGTCACAAGAACAACAACTCATAAGACAAATGAAGCTGGTGCTTGGGGTGACATTTGCATTTGGGGTAGTGCCTTTGTGGCATATTGAATACTATGTATGATAGTAGTGTTTGTGACACTTTGTGATGTTTTGAGGAACTCTATAACGCTTTGTGCTTTGGGCAACATGTTCGTTGAATATTTTTGAGGAACTATGTGACACTTTGTGCTTTGGGCAGCATATGTTGGGTTGCATTTTTTTTTATTAACAGTGTGACACTTTAAGTAAGGTGCCAAAGCAATTTTTTTTGGGCTTATGGATCCCTATTTTGTAAGCATGTTGGGATAAATGCCCCATATTTTATATACACGATATACATCTTTATATATATATATATATATATATATATATATATATATATATATATATATATATATATATATATATATATATATGGCATTATTTTGGGTTTATGCATTTGTTTCACTATTTTTTCCTTTATACCTAGTTATGTAGCCTTGTTTGCTTTTCCCAAAATGCTTCTTAAATTGGAATAAAAAATTGTATTGATAATTGTTATTGTATTGATACTTGACAGAAGACTGGATTTTCCATATTGAAAGCAATTGAATGAATAGGAAAAAAGTAAATTTCTCTTTGAAAAGCAAACCTCAATGAGAACATTTAAATTTTTACATATTGAAAATGAATGAAAGAATATCTACTAAACTCTAGATGATATAATATTTGTTATGTTCAAGGAAGTGACCGAAGTTTTCATTTACTTTATGACCTCTTTTGCAATTATGTTCTTTTTTAGGCAATCAAAATTGAATGTTCCATTGAGAAGTTCAGTGGCTTCCTTCCAATGCCCACAAGAATTCCATTGGCCTCCTCTGCTCAGTATACCAAATTCACCCTATGCAATTGATATCAAGAGCAAAAGGAAAAGGCAATATTGATTATGCCAAACCAATAAGTCAAACCAAAGCTTACAATAAACAAAGTTGTAAACACAATGTAACAAAATCAATGTAAATAACACAAACAAATTTCCACCAACAATGGATTCATCCAACCATCTCCATTCCATTCATTTCAATTGCCATCAACCAATTTTTTATACATCACTTTCACTACAACAATGATACTCTTTCTGATACGTCAATACAACAATTACAACAATGCAAATCCTTTTCAGGTATGCTCCAGCTCCAACTCTATGCTTGAATTCATGGAATGGTATCAACTCATCACTTCCTTCATAAATATGACCAAGCTTCACAGCATTAATCTCATTTTGCAGTTCTTTGTTCTCCTTATGCAGATTGTTAATCACAAGTTTTAGGCATGAAATAGAGAGATGTCGATACCCTAAACACAAAAAATACCTTTCAAAAAATCAAATGCCTTTCAAAAAATGTCTTAGGAGGATGAATCAACCATTTTGCAGATGGTCTCTCTTTCGCAATGTGTAGAATGTTGGTTCAAAACACAATCGTTATGCATTGTAGAGGTGTCGATAATTAGTCTTACCCACAATGATAAGATTGCTTAGGGGTTTTTTTTTCCCTAATTTTCATATTCGCAAGTTAGGGCTCAAAAAACAAGCTTCAAATTGAAGGATGAGCATAACAAAGAGGGATTTCATGGGTATGGGGGGATTGGGAGTGGATTGGAGGACTTTTTGGTCAAAATAATATTTTGGGTTTAAAAAACCACATGCAAAGCTGCCAGGCACACAAAAAAACACACATGAGGGCGCCACATCAGCGTCGTTAACACCCTATTTGTTCATTTGGCATTTCCGTTAATGGGAGGGGCATAAGTATCCATGTGAAACACTAGAGCATGGCTTTGGACCGAAAAAAAAACATTAAGGACTAATTGGACATAAATTTGCTGTTGGGGATGTAGTGCCTTTTCCTGACCATTGAAGGATTTACCTAGACGTTAACTCCAAGACCCCATATGAGATTAGTCAACGTGTGTGCAAACTTGCTAAGACACTTACTGTTATATTTAAAAAAAAAAAAGTGTGACATTGAGTTTCCATCAGAGCAGGCTGTAGGCATAAAAACAAAGATATGAATTACTTTTATCATTATGTTACGGTGTTCCCAGTTGTCCCCCATAGAAATGCCACTTATCCAAGAGGCTACCTCCCATGAGCTGTGACTTGGTAACGCTTAATTTTCTGGGTTGTTCACCCAACATTAGAAAGTAAATGATTGGTATACCTTTGATTCCTCACACTAGCATGATTGGTTTTTCAACATATGGTTTACTTACTCGGTTGACAGGTCATTCCTAAGAAATAGTCGGACAAACACATAAATATTATATACAAAATTATATACATCAATATTTAGTACATTAAAAGTCATTTTCTTAAGATGAAGTCATGGACACGAAAAATCCAGGCTTGAAAGATTGCTCTCCAGCTGCATTTAAAGCAAAGTGCAGCACATATGATGTATACATCTCGTTTTATAATTTACTTGTCTAATACTAGTTAGCTCTTTTTTATTTGAACCGAAGAAATATTATGAATACCCTATTAGGTAAAGGTACGATCACATTCCATATATATCGACTGGAAGTTCTATCCTATATAAGCATAAGCTCCTCTCCAATCTTTTACCCACATTTTAAAATCGAGAATATTTGGAGAAGCCGATGAACAATATGGTTAGGTGTAAGTTGTTGCAAAACTCATTCTTGAAACTACTCATAAAAGCCATGATCTTCCACTGGTTTGACATATATGATATGATCAGACTAGGTCAAAGGAGTTTCTGAAAATATTATATGATTCTATTTTTCTAATGGGTGTTGTGACATTCTATGATACTTGATGTACATATAAAATTTTATCATCTGCCACAATCCAGTCGAAAATGACCACCCATAGAGAGTTGGAAAATTATACAGGCAAAAAATAATAATAATAATAATAATTCATTGAATTAGCAGACTATGGAACCATTCAAACCAGGACAGATTCAAGCTGTCAAATTGGATGGTTTGACATTTTATATTTTATATATAATTAAAGCTGTCATCTTCATTCCCAATTGAGAAAGCCCATAGAGGTTCGGGTATATTATATAGAGGCAAACAAATAATATTGACTATACTCCATATCAGGGGGAAGAAGAAGGCTAGCTATTACCTTTAGAAAATTTAAACCAAGACAGATTCAAGCTGCAGCAGCTAAACACGTTTTCGGGTTTTAGAAGTAAACCAAACATCATACAATCTCCATCATTCCTTCATCTATATATACTTTGCTCATTTCACTTGTTCTCTCCATCTTCAACTATAACACTACTTCTCTATCTCTCCTCTTGACAACTAATACCCAATTCATTCTCATTAGCAATCTCTTTTCTCTCACTCATATACATGATGAGTTCTCTGGGTGGTAGTGAGAAAATGGCAACCATATTCTTTTGCATTGTGTTGTTTCTCGCTACATCGGTTTCATCAGCATCCCTTAAAGTAGGCTTCTAAAATCCGTTGCCCTTCTGAGATGATTTGTGAAAAAGCAAATGCATCAAAGCTGTGTCAAAAGAATCCTGGCTTGGCTGCTGGGGACTCGATGAATGCATTTCCATGAATTTGCTTTGTTAGGGTATATTTGCTTTCATCCTTCAATTCTTGAGACAAGTGTGTTTGGTATATACAAATTAATAACTAGGTCTTTTAGAATGAATTTATTGATACCCCATATGATAAGTACTATAAAGTTGGTGGCGGTTCTAATGTTTGTTATATGTCACAATATATTTCAGGGTTGTGATGCCTCAGTCCTACTTGATTCAACCCCTGGAAATCCATCAGAAAAAAGAAAGTCAGTAAATAATCCAAAGCGAGGGTTTGAGGTGATTAGTGGAAGCAAGGCTGAAATTGAAGCAATGTCCACAGATTGTGTCATGTGCAGATGTCCTTGCATTTTGCCGCCCGAGCAGTGCCTGCACCAGTGGAGAATCAACTATGCAGTACCATCAGGACGTCGCGATGGAAGAGTATCCACTCAAGTGAGCCTAGCCTACCTGCCCCCTCCTTTCTTCAATGCCGCAAGCTCGAGGAAAACTTTGCTGAAAGGCCTAGTCCAGATGAAATGGTGACACTATCAGGGCACACTCTGTGGGGTGTCACACTGTTCTTCCTTCTCAAACAAAATACTCTTTCCATTTTCCTCACCCTCAAGATCCTTCAATGGATCCTGGGTTTACTAGATAACGAAAGCCAAATGTCTATCATCAAATACAGGCAGTGATCCAACAGTGCCACTTGAGTTTTTCGGACACCTAATAGGCTGGACAGTAGAAATTACTAAAGATTTGAAGAACCATGGGGCTTATTGACATCAGATCAAACACTTTTTGATAGCCCTTCAACTAAGAGGATGGTGAAGAATAATGCAAGGTATGGTGCAAATTGGGGTAATAAGTATGCAGCAGCAATGGTTCGAATGGGCGCCATTGATGTTCTCACAGGGACCAAAGGCGAGATCAGGAAGCATTGCAGAGTTGTGAACTATATAGATAACATAGGTTCATAAGCATGGAGGAAATTGGAATTGTTTGTATTCTTTTACTTCTTACATTATTTCACTATTGATGCAATTAGTAAATCTCTATTCCCATTCTTATAATAGTGAGTCATGTCTTGAAATAAATTTGGAAAAACAAGTAGAAAGTTACATGTTCTAACATATACTGAGTGATGTATTCAATTTTGGTCTTTTCCTTTAGGTCTTTCACTCCTAACATTTGCATATTGCAGCATAATCAATAACATGCCCACTAAAAAAAAAGAAGAAAAACAGAGTTTGGTATATGTACTCTCCTTTTTTCCACAAAATTTCAGACGCAAAACAGGAAAAAGATACAAAATTTCATGGTCAAGACACAATTTCTTTCACGAACTCAATTTGACATCTTTAAGGCCTGCTAGAATTAGGAACCCCAAATTCATAAATTCGCTGTTGTGACAAGCGCAGGAAGAAGTACTGCTTTGAGCCAAGACTGACAGAAGTTTCACATGAAGGTGAAAAGCAGGCTGGAGTTGATCACTTGATGCAGGTTATTCCAAACAAGCCCATGACCTAATATCCACACGAAATGGGATTTGCTCCATAACCAATTATGCTGATTCAGATGTCTATGATTTAACACTAATTATCAGAAACACAACACTGGAAAGTAGAAGCACATGCTGCTCTTTGAGTATGAAGATGCAGAAGAAACTGGATCAGCTTCAAGATTCAATGCAGAGGTTCACACTATTATGATATGATAGAAAAATTCTTTAAGTTCTAATATGATAGAAATATTGGTATTGTGTTGATTCCCACCTTCCTCTTGTACCTGTTCTTTTCCTTATCTGGTTGCATAGCCAAATTGCTGGATCTTGAACCTTTAGGCCACCAATTAGTGCATGTTTTTCTGTAATATCTTCTTAATTAACGATTGTGAATCTCTATTCACAGTAGCCTCTTCTATGTGTAAATATGGGAAAAGGAGAAATCTCAATAAGGTTATAGCTTGAAGTTTCCTGCAACTCCATTAAGTCCTGTTGGATGTAGTTTATAAGGAGTAAGGATCATGATCATGGAATGCAGAGCTGATGGAACAATGGATTCAATCTAAACTTCTAATAATTTTCAGTTACATCACTGCAATAACAACAGAATGTTGAGGCTCCTATTTGCAGGTTTTGGAAAGTGCAACCAGTTAGGATTTTCATTGGAGGCTGAAGAGATTTTCACCCAGATGCAACTAAGCACATATGATGTACACATCTCTCTTCTTATTTGCTTGTCTAAATCTAGCTAGTTCTATTCTATTTGAACAGAAGAAATATTATGAATACCCCTATTGATTAAGGTACTGCCACATCCAATATGAGTCAGGGGAAAGTTTTATCGCAATATAAGTCTGAGAGCATCTTAGCTTGGCCGTTTGGCCGAGGGGCGCGGGCAAATATACACATAAGATAAAAAGGCATTTTTGAAACTACCCATGAAAGCCATGATCGTCCATTGGTTTGACTTGCCGATATATGACTAGGTCAAAGTGGTTTCTGAAAAATATTATATGATTCACTATTAATGGGTGTTTTGACATTCTATGATGAATTGATGTGCAGACAAAATTTATCATCTCCAACTCGAAGTCTGAGAAAGGCCACCCAGAAGTTGGGATATTATACAGGCAAAAGAAAAAAACAGAGTTCATTAGGCAGACTGAAAAAATTCAAGCAGGACAGTTTTCAAGCTGCTGACCTTTCACCTAAATTGGATTGTTTGACATTTATATTTTACATATAATTAATGCTGTCATCTTCATTCCCACTCGAGAAGGCCCATAGAAGGTTGGGATATTAGTGAATGAATATAGACTTAGATGAGTACCAGCTGAACAGTTAAAACACCTTCAGGTTTTAGAAGTAAAACCAAACATTTGCCTTATCTGAATATTTCTGATAATGATCTCTCAACTGCGTAAACCAGATGTGAAATGAAGTTGAAAAACCAGTGTCCGTGCTCTTTTAAGAAGTTGCCATTAACCCGCGTGGGACGATTTGGAGGAGCAACCCGCCGGCAAAGTTTCAAGACCCATTTGAATGTAAACACAAAATTGAAACCACTGAACTTTACTAGTCACAAAACCCAAAATCTACACATGTGGTGATCAGTGCAGAAAATTGTTTCATTTATACGTTAAAACATGAATTCAACAGCCTCAGTTCACAACAATCCAATCCAGCTTATGCCTTCGTGGGAGAGTCTCACACTACAATTATTGTCTAAGCAGATATTGTCTGGGAAGGAGAATTGAGAATGGCGAGAATATTTTGAAGCACAATATAATTATTTAGAAGCAGCCCTTTCGAAAGTACCTAGGGAAAAGAAAAAAATATTACAAAAATTTTTTTTTTTTTTTTTTATGTTTGGTTCAACGGTAGAAAATGTAATAAAAAAATTAAATATTGTCAAAGAATTTTCACGTATTTTAAATTTTTAGTTTTTTATATAATAGCGGCAAATAAAATAAGTTTGAATAAATCGTATAGAATTAATTTATTAATTTTAAACTATTTTTAATTTTCCTCCAATATTTTTCTTTCACTTTTCTTTCTTTAATACTTTTTAGGTTCCAATGGAAGCCATTGGATATACCTTTCAATGAGTAGGTAGTCTTATAATGTAATTTTATCCTAATGAAGCTGTCCAAATTTCAGCTCAAAGTTTATTTCATGATCATTTTTAACATGATAATAAAAATAAAAGACATAAATATTTATCTAGTTTCCATAAATATACAAACAGTAGTAATTCATAAAATTTGTTTGGGTTTAGGAATTTAGGAGTGAATTCCCAAGCCATCTTGACCTTGGACATATTGAAGACTTCCATGCATGGTGCCTCCAATGGTTATGGACTCGGTTGTGTTGCTTTATCGCTGTTGACGGAATATAGTTGTGTTGTTTGTGAAGAGATATTATGGATGAAGTCTTTTTTCAAGGAATTGGGTCTGAAACAAGATGAGAATGTGGTATATTGCGATAGTCAAAGTGTAATAGACTTGAGCAAGAATGCCACCTATCACTCCAGGACAAGGCATATGGAACTCGGATGTATTTGGATTAAAGCTGATCTACACTTAAATGCAAACAACCCCGATTGAAGAAGATTCGCGTAAACGAGAATCGATTGACATGATAGTAATCGTCGGAATCGGAGAAGGCGGGTTCTATTCCAAGCTGTGGCATGAATCTGTTAGAAATTCAAGTGATTCACTCCTTACGGGTGTTGAATGGGTCTAGAAGGGGTTTTGATTGGGTTCATCCCCATTTCATTTTCTTTGTCTAGAGACATACTTTCATGAACAGCGAAAGCATGTCTCCTTGTTTTCATATTTTCAATAACTCTTTATGCTCCATGTTTTATTACATGAAGACCTAGATACCTTCTCCTTAGGGTGTCTTTTTTCCTATAAATGGTAGAAGCAGAAGAATCCAACAAAACAAAGAGATAGAGGAGAAGAGGGAAAGTGAAGGGAGAAAAACATTAGAGAAGTTGGAAGGGATATTCTCAATTGAGAAATTTCCAAAATGTTCACTCCAAGAGGGCATTTGGCAATACTCATGCAAATTGGGCCAGTCCATGATTCTCCATGAGGTTTACTGAAAAAGGTTAATCAACATGGTGCTTCGAAGCCTCCATTATTTCATTGACTTGATTAATATATAGAAACGAGAACTAAACATAAAAAATAAAATTGAGTGTCATATTATTCTTACCTCTGTCCAAAGATCCTCCTGAAGTCTTCTTTGCTGCAGAATCTGGAGTCTCTGCCAAAGATAAGAATCTAGTCAAACAGCTTTGGGGTGATAGGATGACTGACTAATCGTTATATTTTTCATAACAAAGCTTGAATTATACATTTGATTAACAGAACTAAGGTCACCCCGGTTTATTTAGAACTTCATGTCTAATAAACAATATGTAGAAGTACAACGAAAAAAAAAACAACTTATAACTTTTTTTTGGAAACATATTGACGGATCAATAAATATAAAACACGAGAATTTGTTCTTTATTGATGTCACAGGCCAGAAGAGCCAAATCGGCATGTAACCAGACACAATTGGAGTCTTTATTTGAGATGACATGCATGGTTACAATAATTTAAGAAAATATACAATGGATCCTAGGTTATAGATACTTGAAAACCAATTGTCCCCATCTCAAACACAACAGTGCCACTACAGATTCAGACACCAAATAGGCTGGACAATAAGTATTATAAAGATTTGAAGAACCATAGGGGCTTATTGGCATCAGATCAGACTCTTTTTGATAGCCCTTCAACTGAGAAGATGGTGAAGAACAATGCAAGGAATGGGGCAAATTGGGGTAATAAGTTTGCAGCAGCAATGATTCGAATGGGCACCATTGATGTTCTCACAGGGACCCAAGGCAAGATCAGGAAGAACTGCAGGGTTGTGAACTAGATACTAAAGAGCTCATTAGTATTCATGGGAAATTTGGAATTTGTTTGTTTTTCACTTTAAAACAACAGACACACATGACTCTTCTTCATGACTGTGTATGAAGAAAAAAAATACTATTTTAAATAAAGGGTTCTTATATTTGATCATTTTGATGAAATATGTTTGAAAAACAAAAAGCAGAAACATTATTATTTGGAGACAACTTGCTTAATATCTCTTCTTAATTTTTACCAGTGAATGTTTTCCAACAGTCTGGATCATGCTAACTCTTAAGCGTGTGGATCATCCCAGTTGTCCCCCATAGAGATAAAATTATCCAAGAGGCTACTTACCATGACCTGTGACTTGGTAACACTTACTAATACTAGTTAGTTCTATTTTATTTGAACCGAGAAAATATTATGATACCACTAGTAGTGCTGGTGCTATCACATTCCATATATATATCAATTATGGGGAAGTTTCTGTCCCTATATAATTATAAGCTCCAGTTTAATCTTTTGACGTGTTTAAACCGTTAAGACTCCTTGAAGTCTAAAAAGCGGTTTATTCTCTACGTAGTTAAGTGCACAGTGTTGCAAGCATTCTTGAAACTACTACGCTAAAAATGATCTTCCACTGGTTTGACATATGATATAAATGAGACTATGTCAAAAGTTACCAATTATATATAAATTATTTTCTAATGGGTGTTGTGACATTCTATGATACTTGATGTACATATAAAATTTTATCAAGATCCTTCAGTGGATCCTGAGTTTGCTAGACACATGAAACACAGGCAGTGATCCAACAGTGTCACTTGAGGTTCAGACACCTAATAGGTTGGACAATAAGTACTATAAAGATTTGAAGAACCATGGGGGCATATTGACATCAGACCAAACTGCACATTAGCCATTCAGCTAAAGGATGGTGAAAGAGAATAATGCAACGTATGTTACAAATTGGGGTAACAAGTATGCAGCAGCAATGGTTCGAATGGGCTGTTGAAGTGTTCTCACAGGGATCAAAGAGCGAGATCAGGAAACATTTACGGTTGTGAACTATAGATAACATAAAGGTTTATAAGCAAGGAGAAATTGGAATTATTTGTATTCTTTTTACTTCTTACATTATTCACTATTGAATTTTTAATTGCAAATCCCATTCCAATTCTTATGTGTTTGATGTATCTTGAGGAAATAAATTTGTAAAAACCAGTAGAAGGATTACATGTTCTATAACCTTATGTGATGCTAATCAATTTTGGTCTTTTTCCTTTACAGGATCTTTCACTCTAGCATTGCATATTGCAGAAAATAATCAACCTGTCACGAAAAAAGGAAGAAAAACAGAGTTAGGTACATGTACTCCTTTTTCCCTAAATTCTGGTCAAGACTGACGAAGTTCACATGAAGGTGAAAAGCAGGCTGAGTTGATCAGTGATCAGGTTATCCAAGCAAGTCCATGACCCTATCTTCACCACAAATGGAATTTTCCATAACCAATTAGCACATGTCTACAGACTCGACGCTAAATCATCGGAAACACAACACTAGAAAAGGCCAGTGAAGTAGGCTTACATGCTGTTCTCGAGGCCTCTAGGTTGTGAGGTTTTGGCTATAGGGATATACCCAAAATGCAGAAGGGACAAAGGGGGACAAGGAGAATAAGGAAAATAGGGAGAACACCGTTTGATACCAAGTTCTTTTTTGTTTTGAAAAACACAAAAAAACATTAAATTCAGATAATAAGAACATTGTATTTTTAAAAATTGTTCTCAAGAACAATTTATGAAAACAAGCCTATGTTTTTCTTTTGCTTTCATTACAGGAAGGCAGTTTGATACTGTATTGATTGGAGTTATCTGACCCTCTTATCATTCTTTAGTGCCACATAAATCACAAAAGTTGAATGATTGATTCGTGTTACTTACGGTGGTCGGAATCAACTGATATTTATAAACTGTTCTCTAGCTATACTTACTTGCATGTCTTTATGATATATTAGCTCACAGGGTGAGTATGTGGATGGGTTTTCTTGTATGAAATGACTTACAGGTGAGGTTAATTTGGATTTTAAGGTTTGGTAAAAAATAATGGGGTGAAATGTTTGAAGCTGAAAATAAAACAAGTTAAAATGTAAAATAGAGCTCCTTGAGTGTTGAGTCAGCTGGGGTGATTCCTAGGAATGGTGGGGTTTCGGGGTCCTTATCGTATTGGAGAGGATGGCCCACTATCGTAATTTAAACGGATCTTCATTTTAGGTATAAAAATTGACCGCTTAATAAATATCCTTTAAAGTAGCATCCTTTATTCATTGGAGTACTTTTTCAGTCATTAAAACCTGATCACCTTGACTTCTTCTGATGGATCGTAAATGATAAATTATGAACATCAATGGATCTAACATTAAGCATCAGTAGACCTAAAAACTGCAGTAGCCTTATTCAAGGTGATTCAAAGGGATCAAAACCTAAATTAAAAAAGGGAGACGGTAGCGGTAGTGGAGACTGCGTGAAAAGCAATGGAACCTCAGGGTTGCCTTCGGATCCACACTGGCGGCCTTCTCGGGTTTAGCCACTCATCCTCCAGAGTTGTCATCCTTGGAGGTGTTTGATTCTTGAAAAAATGAGAGAAAATGAAAAAGCTGGAAAAGAGCGAAGGAGAATTTGAAAGCTAAAAGAAACTTTATTAATGAGCAAAAAAAAGGTTTCTCTTACAGTGTTTGCTTGGGCTTATATACTGCCCCCAAAACAATACAAATTACCAAAATGAACAAAAGTAGTTAACTATTATAGGGACAAAATGGGAAGAAATCGGATGAGAATTCGAAAAGTCAAAGCGAGATAAGTGAACAGTGTCGCGGAAGGCAATTTCATGAAATTTCTACGAAAATTTATGATCACTGAACTTGGATTCTCCATGGTTGAGCTAAATCCCTATCTATGTATAAAAAGCATGCAAAAACAACAAAACTTGTCACAAAATTTGATTAGTAGCTTTGCTAGGTTTTTAACGTTAATTAGACTGATTAGTACACAAAAGTGCTCAAAACCTGTATTAATAAGGATGTAAAATATCACTTTTTGAGTAGTAACCAACGATTAAGATGGATTCACCATTCTTTATTACAAATCTACAGCTTAATCGATGAAATCGCTCCACTGATTGATCTCCAGGAAGCTTACTCCACAAAAAAAAAATAGTCCACAGGAGTAAACTCAGTCCAGAAAGGCTAGAAAAAAAATATTTGAAGCTTAACAAACAATCAACTCTTGCAATTTTCTAACTATAACAAGGAAAGGCGTGTTATGAAACAAATTAACATGAAACTGCAGGGACTACGTGTAGTGAAAAATGGCCATAGAGTAGCATGACTCTCTGCCATGAAGGGCTGAGGAAGTTATGGTGATGAAGTTAATGAAATTTAAAAGTGTCTCAGAAGCAGTTAATTGAGAAACAGAGGGGGTGAAATGAATTCACACATTTATTTTGAAGAAAAAGCCAGCTGATCTTCTCTATCTGCCACTTGTTTCTTTGAGCCTGCTTGAATATTATTTGCAATTTGATAACAAAACTGACTCAATTATATATATGAAGAAGGAGAATTTTCAGAATTGCCCTTGAATGAATGCCTATAAATAATGAGAAAATGCTTGTCTAGATTGGTATTGAACATCTGAAGATGGGTTGGCTAAAGCTTGGGTGTTGGGTGATCATGGTGCTAGTTATGGCTGCGCTTGGTGGATGGTGAAAATGAGGAGGTGCCATGGCAGATGGACCTGATCATGGGCTCAAATTCAATGAAAAGAAAACAGAGGATGAAAAGAAAACAGAGGATGTAAAGACAATTGGGCCTCTTTTCCCGGGTGGAGGCAGCACAGGGCCAGGCATTGGTGTTGTTATACAGCCAGGGAATGGTGGTGGAAGGCTACCACCCTTTCCCATCAGACCACCCGGTGAAGGTGGAATTGGGCCTGGGAATGGTGGTGGGATTGGGATTGGGCCTAGGCCCGGGTCTGGCAGTGTAACGGGGCCTGGGCTTGGCAGGTTTAGGCACCAGTTTGGTCCGGGAAATGGGCCGAGGTTTGGTGGTGGAATTGGGCCTGGACTAGGTGGCAGTCATCCCGGTACTGGGCCTGGTTCCGGGTACGGGGTTGGAGGGCCCGGTGGAGATGACTATGGAGATCCTGATTATGGTAGCCCTGACGGGTCGGATTATGAACCTGGGTCGCCTGAGCCGGGCTATGACGGTCCTGGTGATGGTTCTTGGTGGAGATGACCGGGTTATGATGGAGGCGGGTTTGGGCCGGGTTTTGGAGGGATAGAGGCTCGCATGGTAGAGGTAATGGGGGTGGATATGTTCCACCTTGAGTCATTTCTTTCTTGGTTTAAGGCCATTCTGGATTCTGCTAGCTTCCCATTTAGCTGTTTGTATGATTTTAGCTTTTATGAGTGCTGTTGTCTTTGTATGTTTAGCTTTTCTGAGGTCCATTGTATAATATTCTCAGAATGCTTTCTTTTAATCTTTCCATAGTTTGGTAATGACTTGCTCAAATATGTACTTTTTCTTAGAGGTAAACAGGACCCAAGCAACCAAGTGAAAAATCAAGCTAAAAGAAGTAGAAAAAGCAAGGGACCCTTGAAAGAAATTAGGGCACAACCTATCCATTTAGTATATATATGTTGCAACAAGAAAAGCAACAATGAAGATGGAACTGGTCATAAATATCAACCATTGGTAAGGTTTCCTAAATGCACACTGATCACCATTTATGGCTGCAGAATTGAGTATGATAAAAACAGGGAACAAAAAATCATTTTTTTCGGCCGATATATTGTCGAAAAATCGGTTTAATGAAAGAAAAATCGGGAAAATCGGTAAAATCGTAGATTTTAAGCGGCATCCGAAAAAATACCAATTTTCCACCGAAATATGTTGTGAAGCATCTTGTGACCCTCTTATTTGGAATTTACGAAAAATATCGATGGAATATCGATAAATGTCGATAAAATATCGAGTAAATATCATTAATGGTATTTGGTACAAATTCTATAAATCATGTCATCTGATCTCTTCTGAGCTCATCAAATGCATCATTTCAGTTAACTCAAAATTATTTTTAACGGCGGTTATGCAAGTATTTTGAAGATGCTTTATTATGAATATTATCTTCGTGAATGGGATAAAGCCGTGAATAATGTAATGGAGTCGCATCGGTGTTCGTTTTAGTTTTAAATTACTATTGTAATGTAATTTACCGATAAATTATAATGAATATTGTTTTAAATAAGTGTATATTCTTATTTATATAACATAGTTAATAAAAATATTTAATGAATTTAAGTATTTTTATTAATTTTGAACTTTCTGGAGTATTTTGTCAAAATATCCATCGATATTCTGATATATCTGTAAAATCAAAATGCAAATATATCAGAAGTAATTACAAGTATTTTGTTAACTGGATAAAAAAATACATCAGAAAACTCAAATTCTTATATATATATATATATATATATATATATATATATATATATATATATATATATATATATATATATATGCTTGAGTTGTTCATTAGTTTGAGAATCTGCAACAAAATGAATTTAAATTGTAGCCGGATCATTACACCTCTACCAGTCAGATCCTTTTATGGGATGGTATCAGTGAATTAGATATGAATTAATGTAAATTTAGGAACAGTAGAAAATGGTGAAGGAAGCAACGTATTGGGCGTGGATCTAGCAATGATTAAACGTCTGTTTATTATCTAAATTGATATTAAATAAAATTCTGCAGTAGGTTGCGGATCAGGTCATTGAAACACAGATCGGTAGTGATAAATGTCTGTGTCGGATCACAATGACGACATAGCCACGACGGTCTGGCGAGTCGATCTACGGATCGACAATCTGCGGCCGTCAGATCTTAGGATCTGTCGCCGAGGAGTGGTATGGATGTGTGGCTATGATGAATCGAGGCGTAGAGGCGAATCTTAAACAGCTTAGAAAAAACCAAGAATAGAAAAGTGCTCTTTTATAACATTCTGTATTCTCAAAAAATGTATATGAAAAAAAAGCTGAAAACGCCCAAAACCATTCTATTGAGGAATAAGCGTTCATATAATAAATTATATTTATTATAAATAACAGTTCATATAATAAATTATATTTATTATAAAAAACCGTTCATATAATAAATTATATTTATTATAAATTTATAATTTATACATATATTTTGAGAATCTTAAGTGGGACCAAGAGCGCATAATTCTTCATAATCTAAGAACTTCTTCTTGAAGATACAAACTTGAGGCGTAAGTACGAAGCCATGTATAGAAAAATTTCCCGAAATGTGTTATGGTTCATTGCGATATAATTTCATGGCTTTCCACGAGCTAGCACGAGGATCAATGGTATTATTAATTAAAACCATATAATTGAAAAACAATTATCTAATCAAGTTGCCACTCCACTAAAGGCCAGAGTTGAACTCCAAAATTAATAATATTGATATATATTAATTTCCTCCATTATGAATATCGATAATTAATTGATTATATTTTACGTCATCGATTAATTATTTTAATCCTCTTAAGTTATAGTTTCTCTAATGGATCGGAAATGCCTTTGGCATTGACTTCGGCCCATCAAATCACAAAACATATCAAGAGGATATTTAAATACAATTGATTTTGTTTATTTCGTAAATCTTGGTAATTAAACAATCACGTTCCCCAAAGATCATCTAGGTATTGGCCATTCGAAATGAGCTCACATATTGATTGAACCGATAATTATTGATCTGTTAAAAACAAACTCGGGATTGAGAGAAAAATAATAATCAAATATCACTTGAGATTAATTCCTTTGAAATTTAACTTTAATCAAATCTTTCTTTGATCTTATCGAATGCAAACATAATCTGCACCAATATTTTATAATAACCAAGGCAGTTATTTCATAAAATATTACGATGCAAATAAAGCGTCCGACTTTATTCAATAGCGTGATCTTATTCATTAATTATGAGAACTTATGATCATGTCTTGTGGACGATATCAGAAATTATGACCATATCTTTGCGTAGATGTCACGGGCGCTAATACTGAAAAATACTAGTGTGCCGCAAGGTGAAATTAATACCTCATTAATTTATTGCTGAGAAAAATACAATAATTTTATTTGTCTTGCTACAAAAGCTCGAATAAAAAAAACTCCCCACTAGTCTAAAGCCAAGTCACAGTGACCTCCCCAACACTACTTAGAATCATGCTGAAAACTTGAGCAGGTAGAGCCTTTGTGAATGGGTCATTGGGTTTCACTCACGGCCCATTTATTTTGGTAACCAACTGTGTCTCCTCGCTCTGATGATGTCATGGATCAAATTGGTACTTCCTCGATGTGTTTTGTTTCTTGTGATACCTTGGTTCTTTTGGGTGTGTAGCTGCATTTACTTGTTGTCACGGTGGGGTAATGGTGACGCGCGGAACATCACGAAGATGCTCAATGAACCTTCCATTACCTGGCTTCCTTAGGCGCCTCGAGCGACAACATGTTCGACTAAGTGATTGGGAGGATCACTAACTACACCGTCATTTAATACTCCTCGACGGGCGAACTCCACCATATAGTGTAAACCACGTAACCCGGTGGGTTGTGAGGTCGATATCCGCTGGAGTCGAGTCGTGAGCCGATGGTTTCTAAACTCCCATTTGGAATATCTTAGCATGTAATCTCTTGTTCTCCTTAGATACTTAAGTATGCTTTGCGCGAAATGGGGTGTTGCTTCAGGGATCAGTTGATCTGGAAACTACGATCGCGCATAACGGATATCGGCGCAGTACGTAACATGGCATCACGTGGGGTACCTACGTAGGGCATAAGGTATCCTACTCATCACGTTCTTTACGCTCGGGAGTTTGGTGATTGCTCCTTAGAAAGATGGATTCCATACAGGGTAAGGATCCCCTTTTAGATTTTCCATGTTAAACACAACAAATTTTATCAATATATAAGAGGCTTGAGATAGATTACTTGACAACTTATTCTTAGGTCGTATAAGTTTGATTCAAGAATATAGTTAGCTTCTCCCCGAGTGCTTTCATATCAAAGCTGTTTATCTGACGATCTTTTACGACAACACTTGTTTGTCGTTTAGGTCTCGATATGTCATCGTAAAATTTGAAAAAACTACCTTACATTAGGATTCTTTTGTAACCTGAGGTTCATCGAGGAGGCTTTCTCGAAAACCAAAGAAGTAATGGCTGATCAAACTGATGTTCCATGATCTGGATGCTTGCTTAAGTCCATAAATGGACCTTTGCAACTGCGTACCCGTGTGTTCTTTGCCTTTAGCTTTGGAACATACGGTTCGCTGCGTATAGATGTCCTCACATTTAAATTGCCATTTAAAAATTTGTTTTGACATCCATCTAGCAAAATCTAATGTCAGGGTAGCATTTCTGGTAAAGAATCGGATAGATTTAAGCATAGCTCTTGTGAAAAGGTTTCTTCATAATCTATCCTCTTTTTGGGTATAGCCTTTGCCACGATCTAGCTTTGAAGGTTTCCACCTTCCCGTCGATCCTCTTTTTCTCTTGTAAAATCACTTACACCTATTGGTTTACCCCTTTGGGTGCCTCACACAGAGACCGGCCCGAATGGAATACATGGAATTCCATTTCACGGTCCATGGCTTTTGCCACTCCTGACGCATCCACATCTTCGGTGCTTCTTTGTAATTGATGGGATCATCTTCATCGATAAATGATACTTGGTAAGACTTCGCTGGCGAAGACATATCGCGGGCTTAGCCTTACTCTATCCTTTCTGACGAAGCTCCACTTTGGTTGTGGTTCATTGTTACGAGCACAATAAAGGTACTAGTTCCTCTTGTCTTGGCTCTTAAGTTACAGTTCCACATGTATTGGATCTTGTTCAGTTCCACATTGCTTGTTCACCTTGGTCACATTTCCCTCTTTGAACATGCATAGGAATCGGTGGTATTAGAGCAGACAACGGTAGTTCAGGTTTGTTCTTCTTGGTTGAGTCGAGCTCCTCGAAATTATTTTACTCTTGGGTTTGAAATTGCTTATATAGTCTTCCTCCGAAAAGTTAGAGTACTCCTGATAACCTTTTTATCAGAAAGGACTATAAAATAGATTTACCTCGTTCCTTTAAATTGCTTGACAAACATGCAAACCTCACATGCGCGATTCCAACTTATTTGGATCCTTTCTTAAGACATGCGGGAGCACCCCATATTGGATATATGGCTTAAACTAGACTGCGCCACTTTCCACAATTCGTAGGGTGTGCTTAGGGCAAGTTTTAGAAGAGGCTAAATTCAGATACATTCACCAGTTTATTAGCTGTATCCACAGCGATAGGTAGAGATGAATAACTAAGCATTGACCTCACCATATCTGAAGAGTTCTATTTCTTCTTTATAGCTCCATTTCTTTGGGGTGTTCCAGTCTTGATAGTTGTGAAACTATCCCCTCTTAGTCAAGTAAGACTTAAACTCTCAGGATAGGTATTCAGCCTCAATTCAGGCCAGAGCTCTTTGATATGGAGTCTGGTGCTTCACGCTCGGCCTTATACTCTGGGGGAGATTTAGTGAAAGTTTCGGACTTTTGGGCGCATTAGGTAAATATATCCATATCTTGGTAGTCATGCGTAAAGGTGACCCAAAATACTCATACCCTCCTCTGGCTTGGACATTTGATGGTCACTTTACATCGGTATGCACCCAGTCCAGTAGTTTTGGTTAAGCGATATCCTTTGGCTAAAGGGCCTTTTGGTCATTTACCTTCGAACAAGATTCACATCTTTGGTATAGGTTCAAAGTGCAGGAAGTTAAGATCCCACTTTTACCAAACCATGAATCTATTAAGTTAATATGACCTAATCGCCAAATGCCCAAAGAATGCGTTTCATTGAAACTTTCCTTTTCTTAGCTGGAGTGATCCCATGTATCAACAATTTAGGTAATTCATATCATAGGACATAGGACTTAAATAATAAAGACCATCTATCAAATCAGTCTGAATACTTGAGTTGAACTTCTTATTGTAATAAAGGAATTAGAATTCCCTTTATTAAACCTTGTTGAATAAACAACTAAAAATTAAATTCCTTTTAAAAATCCGGTACATATAAACGATCACACTAAACATAAAGTCATCATTATTGAAAATAATTCTACTTGTCCTAATGCTTTAACGGAGACATGTTCTCCATTTCCAAGCCTCGAAAACCTCATTCTGTCCATTATTGGTTTGTACGAACCACTTGCAAAAGAGTAACGGACATGGTTAGTGGCTCTGAATCAATGATCCATTTATCATTTATAATTCTCCACTAAACAAGCTTCAACCACATTTAAATTACCCGTGCTGCTGCTTTTGGCAATCGAGGGCAATTACCTTCAGTGACCCTTACAGTCGCACTTGGAAGCACTTGCCTTCCGGCTTCTTCATAGCGGTGGTTTTTGGTAGCCCCATTTTGACATACGCTTGTTTCTTATTCTTTTTCCCACCCTTGGTTTTTCCCTTTGGGCTTGAAAGTAGAACCCTCGGAGTCATATGAACACCGCGAAGCTTTAAAGCCCTTTCGGCACTCAAGTTCATGCGTCAACTCACGTAGGAGTTAGATCCATCTGTTCATAGTATAATTAACTTTAAAGCCCGAGTAAAGCGATCGGGTGAGTTGATATGAAATCAATTTGGGACCTTTGCTCCGTCTTCATCCCCGGCCGCCCGGCAGTTGAGATGTGACATCATTTTGAATGATGATCTCGCTTCCCGGTCATTACAGTGTTCATTATAGCCACTAGCTGCGGCTGTAAAGAACTTGTTGATTGTGCAAACATCTTATCGAAATGCGGATCATTTACGCTCCGCTCTCGGGGAATGAGATATCTGTCCCTTTCAAATGACTAGCAACGCGCGAGAATATAGCGTGACTGATATATTTGCCTTGTCGATTCTCATAGTCTTTGACTTGGTGGATGCATTTCTTGCGGGCTCATTGGGCTTTGGTGTGGATTAGGACAAACCCCGAGTTTTTTCAAAATCAAAGAAACAATGTACGAGGTTGGTTTTCATTCCTTATAATTATTTCCATCCATAGGCTTTTGACTCAAAATCATTGCAAGTGGGTTAAATGATGCCATTTCCTGAAAAAAATACACACTAGTATTAAAGCGTAATATCTTCTGATAAACGTAATCTTAAAAATTTAGTTAATCCCAAAAACTATTTTATTTATTGTAAACAATTGTTGGTTTTCATTATAAAGCGAACTACGTTGGGTAGAATATTTATAGTAAATTTGATCGTGAAATGATTAGTATCCTACTAAGTTGGTTCGGGAAAGATGGGGAGTCCTTGGCTGATTTACTTAAATCCCACCTTCTTAGAGCGAGCTTTCACCCAGATGTCTATGTCATTCCTTTCTAATTGTTTCAAACTTTGGGCATAATAAAAAAATATCATAGCCTAGTTGGAGGTAATAATTAAATTAAATTTGAATGTTTTTAACCATTGTTTTAATTTCAAAATTATCTTTAATATCAAGATTCTTAGACGTTGGGCGAACAATGTAAATTTGAAACTTAATTGAGGTCTAATCGATAAATCCGTAGTATTTATCGCGTTGAGGCGTGCATGATCATTTATTATTAGACTAATGAAACCCTTAGGTTTAAAATTAATTAAATTAATTAAAACCTTCACCATTCAATATTTTTAAATAATAGGGATTTTCTAAAATTATTTCAAAAAAAATAATTTTCCATAATAATTGATAAACTAGATAATAGAATCACTTAATAATTATTATGCACATGTAATTATCTGATGATCTGAGTATGGCACCACCTGACTATATGGCATGTTATCACATAAAACATGTTATAAGCATATAATTTAAACCGTTCATAAAAAGCATTAATTAAATAACCACACAATCCATGGTTTCCTAAAAAATTAAAATTGGGCTATTACAAAATATCCACAGGTTCTTGGGCCCCGATTATTTTAGTTTACAAGGCATAAAGGCCCCAAACTAAAATAAATTAAAATACTAAAACCACAACGTGTTACAATTTGAAGGGTAGTAGGTCGCCGTCCACAAATCAAACCAGGCCCGGGAAGAACCTGTACCTGACAGGCAGTAGCGGAGTAGCGCCAGCGACTTTCCGCGCGCCTACGCGCAGACTATCGGCCCAGTGAGGGCGCGCGCGAAACTGCCGGCGCGTGTAGAGCGCGTGGCAGCGTTCTCGGGCGCCGCCGTCCGTCAGCGCGTCTCACTCCTCCTCCCAACGTTTCCACGGTGGTCGCGTTACGAGATGGTGTCGAATCTTCTCAGAACTCCAAATGTGAAGGGTGTACGGAGGTTTGCATGTTTGTTGGCTACACAAAGGCAGAGGTGGGTATTTTATGATCCTTGGATAAGGTTATTGTGTCTGGGGTGTAAAGTGGTTCACGGTTGAAATTTAAAATTCTGACTATTTTTAATTAAAAAAATGTAAATAATAAATAAAACCGGAAGAAACTTTGATCTTATGACCCCGACCTCCACAATTACAAACCCAAAAAAGTGTCTGATCAAAAATATGGATGCAAGACAAAACCATTAAAATAATACATTCATTCATGACAAAATCATAAAATTAACAGATGCAATAAATGCGTCCCAACAACAAATAGAACCTAGGTGCCCTTATACTAAATCAACATCAAAATTACATGCATTATTGAATACCTAGATACATATCTAATCATAGCGTATACGATACGATTGAAGGAAAAACACGCGTGAAGCATGGATCTAGCAATATGATTAAACATCTTATTTATTATAAAATTGATATTAAATAAAATTACTATGTAGATTTGAATCATGTCATTGAACTAGATCGACCTGTGCGTAATCTGTGTCAGATCTGCAATGTGGCCTTGTAATGCGGCAATCTACCTTGGGTCCGATCTCTGGATCGGCCAATGCACCTTAGTCAGATCTTAGGATCACATCCTCGGGGTGGTATGGATGTGTGTAGAAATGTGATGAATCGAGCGTGAAATGAATCTTAGACGAGCAGAAAAAAACGAAGAATAGAAAAATTCTTTAACACTTCTCTTTATTCTGTGATGCCAAAAAAATGTATATGAAAAAAAGGCTGAGAAAACCTTAAGCCCATTCATTCGAGGAATAGCTTTATTATTATAATGAAATTATATTTATTATAAATGGCAGATTAAATATAATAAATTATATTTATTATAAAAAAGCGGATTCGTATAATAAATTATATTTATTATAAATTTATAATTCCTCACATTATATTTGAGAATCTGTGGACCGAAGCGCATAATTCTTTAACAGATGGAAGGTGTATTAAAGATCCATTATAGAAATCTTTCGGAGTTTTAATGGCATTCCACATTTCCATCCCTCTTGGTAGGTGGTTATCATAAATTCAAAACCAATGCCATAAAATATCTTAGACACCCTATACTCCTCATGATGATCTATACACAATATATTGTTAATTTTGAGCAATGGAGCCATACAATAAAATACTTAGCCACCTAGGTTTTTCCATGCCTATTCAATAACTCTTGTTTCTTGTAAAAAGAGACCCGAACTAATGGACCATTGGAAAGCAAACTCAAGACCGAACCACTTGAGCTATCAACTAAAGGGTTTGCTAAGAGTCATTTACGACATTATAGGGTTCGGCATGTGTTGTACCCATTAGTAGCGCATTTTCTAACAAATATAGGAAGGCTCATGGTATAAGAGGGTGGTCATGCAAGGGCTTATTCATTCCACTCTAACAAGATAGAGAGATAGAGAAGCAAACATGGAGAGAATGACTAGGTTGTTGCTGATCTTCCATCTTGTTTGTGGCTTTGCATTGTGAAGTTAAAGTAGAAGGAGGGAGAAGTCTGAAAAACAAGGATGATGATGATGATAATAAGGAGGAGGTAGCACACCCTCAAAACTTTTTTGCAGGAATTGGGACATTTCCAAGTCCAGGCATGGCTGCTGGGTTTGGGTTTGGGCAATCAGGGTTCTGCTCCTTCCCAGGGCTTGGATGTGTCCGCCTCCAACCCACCAACCCTAGTGGATCTGTTGGTGCTGGTGGTGGCTTACCATTACCATGATATATAGTCATTGTCTGAGGGGCTTCACTTCAAGCCTTCTATCTAAGATTATTAGGAGTACTAGCTAGGCATCTATTTATCTGGTTTCTTGTAGATTCTATCTGGTTTTGTGTGTTTTCTAGTAGAGTTTTGTCTAATTTGATAATTTTTTTATTTTAAATATCAATCTAATACGTTTTTTAAAATAATGTCCAAATGAACGCTGTTCTTTCGTTAAAAACCGTAATGTAGCGATCACGGTTTAATTTTTTTTAAGTTAAACTATACACACTCGCGATTTGAATTTTTTAAAGTTAAAATCATATATCGACTACTATTTTGAACAAGCTTAAAACCGTGAGTCACCAACTATAATTCTTGGTGACAATGACATTATTTTAAAAAACGTATTAGATTATTATTTTATTCTAGGACAAAACTCTGTTTTCTATCTCCATGAGGTTTTAGGCTCTTGGGTACTGTTTGTGGGGAAATGGTTACTGTTGTTGTACTTTGTAATGTTTTAATGTAACTCTCTTTATCTTCTTGAGAATTAATGGTCCATGCAGTTTGTTTTTGTTTGTTCCTTGGTTGAACAACAGTTCGGTGCATTAGACTCGTAGAGATTCCTTACTAAACATGTTTTTTCAGAACAACTATCAAATAGAACCTTAACGTTTACACTAATTAATAATTTATCTGATATTAAAATCCTTAAAAAAAAAGGGTTTTCATGTTGAAGTTGATAAGTTTGACATGATAATACATACACTCTCCACATGGATGCAAGGAGGGTGCAGGTAGGACCGGCAAGATTTGACACGACACAGGAACATGACACGAACCCAACACGGTTTTTGCGTGTTTGGGTTGAGTATAATCGTGTTGACCCGCCTAACATGTTTAATAAATGGGTCATATTCGTGTTGACGTACCTAATACTAATTTGATCGTACCTGACCTCAGCTTTAATTATTATATTAATTAATTAAATTTATTTAATAAGTTATTTGTGTTGAATATAAATATTAATTATAATTCCTAGAATTTAAATAATAAAATTAATATGCATGTTAAATTTAATAAGTTATTTGTGTTAAAACATACGAATAATTAATTATAATTTTATTTTTTAAAATAATCAAATTAATGAGTCATATCTGTACGGACTGGCCTAACACGAATAATAAACTGCCGCTCAAGTTACGAATGCGTTGACACGCTTATTATTCGTGTTTGGTTTCGGGCCGACGAACGCCGACATCCATTCAGATATCGACACGACACAAACATAATCCATCGACACAAATTGTCACCCCTAGGTGCAGGGCCCTAAAACATTTAATTTCCATAGCCCTTTTTAAGAAAAATGTGGGGATGGAATTGAGGAGGAAGTAAAAAAATGGTCTAGGTTGTAGAAGAAACTTGTAGGAACCCTATTGTAGTATGTAGTATGTGGCTCATGTTAACGGAGAAAAAGAACCCTAAAATGGTATTTTTGCAAATTGGTCATATTCAGGGTTATTATAAATACTCTATATAACCCTAATTAGATATAATGAAAGTTTCATCAATCGTTCCCATGAATGTAGTAGATAATAATTTCAACCATATAAACATGCGTCATAAGTGACAGCTATTTAACACATATCATAGATTTGACTTTATTTGATATATTTGATATATCTGGATATATTCTGATATATATTTCAGAGATATATCGGTAGATATTTTTATATGAATATCGATATATCGGAAATTAAACTATTGTGATCAATCTATAACCGTTCGATCAAGTCAGGATTTCAAATATGGCAATTTAAATATATCTCCGATATATCTTCGATATATCCCGATATATCTTCGATATTTTACCGAAAAATTAAACTAACGCATTACCACGCGCTTCACGTACTCGATATTTCCACGACAGCACTGTCAAACCGATATATCAGTCATCGCCGATATCGCGGTCGAACATCGACATTCGATATATCGACTGGGATATATCTATATTTTCATCCCTCGTCGGCACCCCTTCATTTTAGTTTCTTTCCACGATTTTATCACTTCATTTGGCTTAATACAAATCACAACAAAACCAAAATTAATCTTGTAAAAATAATGTAAAAACATATGAGCTGAAATTGGAATTGGGTCATATTGGTTGGTCCAAATATGTGATCGGTGGTGGGGTGTTGGTTGAATTGTTGATGAGGTACATATAAGATGTTGCAATCCTTTTGTCTCATTTTGATATCATCTTTTGGTGTTTGAGTGAGGTGTATGACAGCGGGGATAGCTCAGTTGGGAGAGCGTCAGACTGAAGATCTGAAGGTCGCGTGTTCGATCCACGCTCACCGCACAATTAATATCTTTTTATTATGCACACCTTCTGTTTGACAAAAGTCCCATCAGAATCTGATTTGAATTGTGTTTTAATTTATAGTTTGATCCAAGTTTTTTGTTTTATTTGGAAGCTTCTGCCACTAACTTATCCAAGCCATAAATATATTCATATTCTAAAAGCCAGTAAAGGTTTTAATCATCCATCGAATTCGAATAAAGTTCAAAAGCAACTTCCTTCCGTTATACTTTTCTTATCTTTACTTAGTTGTTATTCTAAGTAACCAACTTTAATTTTACCCATAGGTGATTTTTTTTTATTAGGATTTAAATAAAAACAACGTATTTTTATCACCAAAAGGTGAATAAAAAATAAATATATATATATAACTTCAATTTCTAGAAGAAAGCAGGAGGTAAATCTAATTGATTTTTTGCAGTTTATGATACTTAGAGTCAATGAAGTGGGAAGAAAATAGGTAGACTGTTTAATGAGAGGATCAATGTATTTTGTTCTATTAGGGTCAGTGTTTTATTTAAAGTTAATAAATATTTATAGTTGTCATCGTGTCCATATTCTAGAAAAAAGCTAATAGAACTATGAATTGTCTCAATAAGAAAAGTACTTTATATCATAGATTCGAGAATATAGTTATCAAACTTCCCTAACAATATTATTTATTTTATTTTTATAAATTATTGTAGATCTTTATCCAATTCTTTTAATAAACTTAGAGCTTTGTAGTTTCTCTTTATAAAAAAATAATAATAATAAAATAAAGTGAAGAAAATGACTGCAAATCAAATCAAATTAAATTGATAACACTTATATATTAATAGTAAGCCAATAGAAACTATTGATGATTAATGGAATGGTTGTACCTAATTCCCACTTGATACTGCGTCCTCATAAGTATAATGATCATTTAACAGATCCAACATCCCTGAGATGAAAATTAATCTGCAAACACTATGTACATGTCAGCAAAAAGTCCATATGCCATTCACATTAGGACAATTTGAGACATGATTCAATCCCTGATTCTTTATTGTCTATACTTTTTTTAATGATCTTTATTGGGTTGATTCTTAATTCAAATCAATTATGTATTTTGGGTTTAAGGACAAATGTTGATGTCCAAACTACGTAGAATCCAACATTTTGTGAACAATTACATGATATTTTTTTTTACAATTAAATATTTTAATTATAAATTGTAAATTGTTTCCACTCAAATTCGATAGATATGATGAGTTTTTTGAAAACTGTTATTGATAATATTTTTTTGAAAATCCTTATTCTATGAATTTAGTTTTTTTTTTTTTTTTGTTCTTCGTGTTTTTCAAAAAATAAAAATAAAATAATCACACGTGTTTTTTGTATTTTACGTCATATTTTCCCATAATAACTTTTTTTTTTAGTTTTTAGAGTCATAACTTCTTCAATTTTAGAACAAACAATGTCTAGCATCTACAAATCTTTTTATTAAAAAAAAAATCATGTAAGAAAGAAAAAGAGGAGATACTAATAATTTACAACGCTGATATGAGGGAAAAAGTATGATAGCATTTGAAAATTTCGCTTGGGGCTTCACGAAAATTTTTAACTCTATCCAAAATTGCATTTAAAATTTTCAATGATTTTATCTTGGCCATTTCTTAAAATACGTTTCGTACTCTCGAATTTAGTTGAAAATAAAGCACAAGAAAATTCGTTTTCAGAAACTATTTTCTTGAAAAACGTAAGCTAATGTAAACAACGGTAAATGTAGTTTAAAATACGTGTTACTATTCACAACTCAGATTTTCGTAGTTCGATGAGAAGAAAATCGGCCGAAGACGAAAGGTAAGTTAGCGTTAAATAGCCACAATCCGTGTTCGCTTGAGATCCCAATCGACCAGAATCCCGCTTGCTGGATGCACTAAAACAAAGAAAACAGCGACAAAATGCTTTTCCGATTCATATATAAATGTCAAAATAGCCAATTCATTTTCGCTTTCAAAATTTTTTTGTCTCTGATTCTTGTAACTAAACGGTTTTCCTTGTTGGAAACACTGGTATAAAAACATAAAATTTTATACCTACTAAACAGGGCCTAACAGGAATCCAATAACCTAAAATGGTTGTGTTTCAATGATATTTTCTATTATATGGTAAAAACATTTTCTATCTTGTATATAATGAGCTTTTTTTTTTTTTGTGATTTCTATTCAATTTTGTATTATATATTATATTATAATATTTTATTCTTATAAAAATTCATCACACGTAAACAGTTAAAATCTAACACGACACGATTAACCGACACGACAATCACGATTAAACGGCTGTGAGACTAAACGGGTTCAAGGAGCAAACGGGTCAACCCATTTAATACGTTTAATAAACGAGTCGCGTCGCGAGACATTAACCCGCTTATAACCCGCTTAATTCGCTTAACATCATGCTTTCCTACCGCTGCTTTACTCTTTTTTTAAATTCGCCGCTAATTGTACCACAAATTCAATCACGAACACGATTAACCGATTAAACGGCCGCGAATTCCAACGGCCGTGCTGACAACTGGTCAACCCGCTTAACACGCGAATAAATGTCAGAGTTCAAGGCTGGAGATGTTTTTCACCCGCCAAATTCGTTTAACCCATAACCGTTTAACCCAACTCAACACGTTTGACACCCCTAATCACATGCCCATCTCATTTCAGATATCCTTATCCGATTCGAGGGCCAAGGAGGAAATAAATATTAAAGTTCCCAAATATAATTATTTAGAAGGAATAGAAAGGACAAAAAAAAAATCTTAAACTTGCATGTGGAAAACAAATCAAATCATAAGAGGGTAGAGACATAGGGTGGTGGGGCAACACCATTAACGGGTTATATAATGTTGTTTATGTTTCCCAAAAGAATTGAAACATGTCACAAAATAAATTGGCAAAATTGAACAAATGGGCCATAGCATGTTGTATTCAATTAGATTTAGGGCAAAAAAAACATCTGAAATCAATTTCATGATTGATGGATCAATCTTCAGTGTCGGCAGGACTACATACCACAATTTTTTTTATATTTTCCTGACTTTGGACCCATTTCTCCTTTCCAGCTATATTATTGTGTTTGAATCATAAGTCATAGGAGAGGAGGAGGCTGTCAAATTCCTCAATCTAAGGAAATTTGTCAAACATCTTTACTTTTATATACTTTGAACGAAAGTAAAATTGTTTGAATATTTGAGAGAATATGGAATGTTTCCAGAATGGTCAAATATATATACCATCCAGAATTGTCAAATACCTTAAAATCTGGGATGAAAATATCTTATATATCTGTCGATATATTTTCGATATATGCTATATTGACGGCGGTTTACACGAGACATCGGATGGCGATCGATATATCTTCGATATACTGGGTTTTTGATCGATATATCGCAAATATCATATTCCACAGACACGCATTTGCTAATTTAATTTTTTTAAGAAATATTCGGTATATTTCTGATATATCGGTATATTTCTGCAGATATCGGCGTATATTTCGGCGGATATATCGGTATATATCGTAGATATATTTAAATGACCGCATTTGAAACTCGACTTGATCCAACTAAGCATTAATCGATCACAAAGCAACACTTATATATCGATATTCATGTAAAAATATTCATCGATATATCCGATATATCCGTAAAATCTAAGTACCGATATATCGATCGAAACCGATATTTTCATCCTTGCTTAAAATAAGGGTGCCATGAAATAAGAATCATAAAAGTAATTAATTTAACCACAACTTCCTAGAATTATGAAATACTGAGAAAATGGGAATGGGCAGTCTAATTTCTAGTACTTTAAAAGAGTCAACAACAAAAAAAAAAGGAAGAGTCATTATGAGGCCATGATGGCCCTTTTTTTGGGCTGTTTTTTGGAATGGTCAAAATTGTATTGAAGAAGCCTTGAAGGGCTTTGATCATGGGGGCATGGTTAACCCTTTTTGTGAAAATACAAATCTAATTAATATAACATAAATTATAAATTAATCTAATTTTAATAAATTAGGATATTGCAAGCTAACCTAGATCAAGTGTTTTTTTTTTTTTTTTTTTTGAAATTGAACATATTGAAGTTAAGTCTAATAAACCAGTTAAGAGACTCAAACTTGACTTGTAGAATACTCAAATTTAACTAGTAGTTAATCGAGTCGAGTTCGAACAGGAATAGTGTGTCGAATCGAGTTTAAGTATCATAATACCCGATTCGAGTTACTTGTGAACTTAATCAAACTTTATTATTGTATTGATATAGTTGAACTCGAGTCAATTTCAAATCGAGTTTGAGTAGAATTATTTATTAATTTTTAATTGATTCCAGCTTTATCAGATCGAATTCAAGTAACTTGATCATCTTTTTAGTCGAATTTAAGCCTCGAGTTTTTTAATCGAGCCAAGATCTGCATCAACTCGATTACACTCCTAGGTTCGAGTTCTTATAAAAACATAATACTATAACAATGCAATGTAAAATAAATGGATGTCAAAAAAAATAATATATGTATAGATATGAATAATTTCATGAAAATAATTTTATTTTGGAAAATGAAGATTCACTAGAGTTTTGGATTAAAATACTATTTTTCAAAAAAAAGTACAAAAATAGTTTGTATTTGAAACTATTGTCTAATCTAGTACGTTTAGGTCACGTAGGCAACAATTAGGATAATGACGTTGTCCTAAACACCGGCTTTATCATTTAAAAAAAATTAAAATGTCATTGTCAAGAACAACGACTTTATAGAAAATTAAAATGACGTTGTCCTGAATAGCAGCTTATGATTTTAAAAAAATTAAAATGCCAAATTTATATGAAATTATAAATTTTTATTTTAAAGATTATGTTTGATATTTAAAATATTTAAAATAAAATTTTATATAAAATTTATTATTATTATTTTTTACATCAACTTATTTAAAAACTATTGAAACGATAATATTTACTATTTGATAAATTATATCAATTATTGAGTTCGAACACAGATTTGAAAAATTAATATTTAAAATATATATATTTACTATTTGATATTAAAAATAATTTTATTTATCAATACAAATTAGCACACAAGTTATTTATTAATTCAAATATATCTGTAAATATTTTTAAATTTTCATAACAAGCACATCCAAGGTAGACTTAAATCTCAAATAAACCTGCAAGTTTTATTTTAAAATATTTGTAAGTTTTATTTTTTATTTCATAAGTTGTATCCAGTTATGTATATTATCATTTTAAAATACAAAATCACATCAATGGAATGATTTTGAATGAAGCTCGATTATGACCTACATAAAGTTAAAATTTTAGAACAAGAATATATAAATTTTCTTCCACATGCATCTAAATTATAACCAATTTAGTAAATGCTAAAACTCTAATTTCATATATAAACCAAATCATATAAATATATGAAAATCAGATACAAATATCACTCATATATCACCAGCCCCACAAGATAGAGCTTTTATATTTCTTGGTGACGACGCCTAAAATACACAAATAAGTTGATTCATAGGTGGTCCGTCGAACCTCAAATGGTTTACGAAAATGAGTGAGCTGACGTATTCAAGGTGTCGGGCGGAGTCGATGGATTTAAGTAATTAACGACACGTGAGCATGAGGTCGCTTAGTTTGAAGTGGAACCCAACCTCGATATAACTATGGTCTCATCAATGGTACCAGTGGGAAGATAAAGCATGGTATAATAGCTGAGATCATCATTATGGAAGCTAGCTCGAGTGACAATCCTGATAAAAGATGTGCTGGGTGTAGAATATGTAGCGTGATGTATGTCTACGTATAAAAGTATCGAGGATGAGGTATAAAGTATAGTATCGGGTGATGGGTAAGTATGGGGGGATATGGAAGTAGGCAATGTCCGCTCAGGTGTACCACGACCTCCCTCACCATCTTGACCATAACCTCGCCCACCATCTCAACCACGACCTCGCCGATCAACTCTCCCTGTAACACCCCGAAATATACCCTAACAGTTTTTGAACATGTTTAGGGTATAATAAAAGTAAAAGTATAGTTATCCGGAATAAAATAAAATAAGCAAGAACTTGGAATTCAATACACAGTTAAGTGGTAAATTAATAAATTACTAATCCATGACCCAAGGGTCAGACTAATAAGTTTATATGTCGCAGGAATATGCAGGTTAATCAAGAGTAATAGAGAATCAAGGACCAAAGAGTAATAAAAGAAAGATATGAAATAAAATAAGAAGAAAATTTGTAGAAGAGACAAGTGGCTTGAGGGAAGGAAAGAAAGCGAGAAGTTTCTCCCTGAAATAAACAAAAGAGGATAAGATCAATATGATAAGATCAAATAAATATCTTATTTTGGTCTTGGGAGAAAGAGAGAGCAAAACGGATAAGAGAAGAGAAGAGAAAGGAGGAAGGAAGAAGAAGAAATAAAGAAGAAGAAGAAGAAGAAGAAAAAGGAAAAGAAGAAGAAGGAAAAGAAGTTATAAGATCACAGTGTATGGAACTAGAATATTTGTAATGGAAATATGGGTATGGAATTTTAAGTATGGTTAGTATGGAACTATGGGTATTGGTAAGGAATTTGAGTATAGTTTGTATGGAATCATGATTTTGTATAGAAAAGTATGGAAATATGGTTTAGTAAGGAACTAGGAATATTTATATGAAACTATGGTGTATGGATACATGTCTCTGGTTGTATGGAAGTTCTATTTGGTTCTACGCTTTAGATACATGGTTTGGAACCCCATCTTGTGTACTGCTTAGTTTGGGAACTCTTAAACTCATTTCGTGTGTGGTCAGTTGAGAAGAGTCTCATGTCTCTATAGTTGTGTTTTTGGGATAGGATAGTTGCAAGTTGAACCTTAAAATTCCCTATTTTGGATCATCATATGAGCTCAGATCTAGGAATGGGCTTCAAATAGAAATAAAGGAATTAAAGTGAGTCCTCTAGTAATTGTAGCCACATCAATGAAATTGATGTTAGATTAATTTTTGATTCGACCTCTGCAGACCTGCTATGGTCCTTTACTGAGGTCAGCTCACCTTAGATCCGGTCGGGCCGGCCTGGGAGCCAAATCATCAACTACCCTGACCTCAGAATGTGCCTCGCCGTACAAAGAGAATGGCAGTAAGTCCTTCTGGGAAATTGTAGCCACATCAGTGAACCCTGATGTTAGGCTTTGAATCTCTCAATTCGACCCCTATAGACCAAGTTATGGCCCTTTTACTCGAACAATAAATGCAGCGAGAGGTCGGCCCATAGAGGTCGCCTAGCGTAGGGTCACAGGACCTCATGCAATAGAGGTCAGCAGACTTCATGCAGCAGAGGTCAGCAGACCTCATGCAACAGAGGTCAATAGAGGTCAGCAGCATTCATGCAAAGCAGAGGTCGGCCAGACCACGCAGCCAGAAAGCTCAAGAGACCATGCAACGCAGGTCGCAGACCATCCCGCAGGTCACAGCACTGGCCCTCAGAGTTCACCCGTCCCGTAGAGTTCAGTTGCCTCCGTAGAGCTCAGCTTCAGTCCTGAAGAGCCTCAGCTCACCCTAGAAGCCTACCATCCCAGGAGCTCAGCCGTCCCAGAGCTCACTCGCCCACTCCGCATCAAATTGTCGTGGATTGGATTACTAAGACTCCAACTCAGCCACATCTCCTCCCTGGCCTAACTCCATTTGGGTGTTCGACTCCTAGAAAGCCCATTGAGTCAAGAATACATTCATATTCCTGAGTAGAATATAAGATGTCAGACCGAGGTGTTAGAACAAGCTCAACCAGGTAAGCTCAGCTCGGGCTACCAGTCACTGGCTGGGCTTTACTTACGATGACCTCCAACCCTAAGGTCATAACTCCTTCGTCTCGAACTCCGACTGGTGTTCTTGGACTATGGAAAGCCCATTGAGTCAAGAATACATTGATAAGGATTAAGGAGGATATTGTGTCAGACTGTTGATAGATCGAGCTCGTCCAGGTCAGGTCGTACTGGCCCAGTCAGATTTGATTACGCTTTGACCTCCAACTTCAAGGTCATAACTCCTTCGCCCAACTTCATCTGGTAATTTGGACTCTCTATGGAAAGCCCATTGAGTCAAGAATACATTGATATGCCTGAGGAGGATATTAGGTGTCAGACCAAGGTGATATATCGAGCTCGTCCAGGTCAGGTCAGCTCGTCCAGTTCAGGATTTTAGTACATTTGACCTCCAACTTCGGAAGGTCATAACTTTTCAGTTTAACTCCGACCGTGTTCTGGACTCTATGGAAAGCCCATGTAGTCAAGAATACATCCATACATAGTTTGATAAAATTGGAACTAATATTATGTCCAGAAATAAGGAAAAAAGTAAGCAGGTATGATAATCATGGTATATCATGCATAATATAAGATAGATACAAGTATAAGATAGATAAAAGTATAAGTAATTGCCTAGGTATAAGTTCGTAGTCTTACTTCGAGATAGGACAGTCTAGCACATGAAAATATAAGTTAACAAGATATAAGATGTTACAAGGAATGAGTACATGATAATAAGCATGTATGAATATAAGAATGAGTAAATGCATGCATGATGATAGGTTATATGCAAATGTTATAGGCTAATATATGAGATGAAATAAGGATAGAACATGATACGAATTACAAGAGTGAAGAGGATGGAATATGAATAGCTAAAACATGAACGAATGCAATATGGAATAGAGAAGATATGAAATGATATAAATGTATTGTAAAGAAAGAAATAGGAGAATGGTGATATGAAGGCTGCATATAAGAACGAATACATTAAAGTAATGATAGATATATCAGATATGCTCAAATTATATGTATGGAAATATATATAAGCATGGGTATATGACAAGTATAGAATATGAAAAATGCAAAGTTAAGAATAAATGATTGTATATATCTCACATATGATTACCGAATGACAATAATGATTCGGTAATATGAGATATGTACTGAACATGAGATAAAATGGATTGTCTGCTTAGAACCTAGTAGAGGGATAGATAAGCATGCCTATTAGGAAGAATGTGTGTCCAGATACAAGCCCCGAGTATCGAGGCCCCGCTTGTCGATGACATAGATCCCGTTTGATCACGCGGCCCCGAGCGGTCACCACAAATACCCGAGCCCTGCAGACACGGTCACCGCCTCGCATACCATGATACCTTTCGTATAATATACCACGCTTTCGAGTTTCATGACCACCGTTTACACGCTGAGTATAGCCTTCGCCCTCATGACCACCGTTTATTACAATGAAAGTGTAGCGCCCTGCTCCTCATGGACCACTGCTTTCATACAAGGAGTATAGCGCCTTCGGGCCTCATATGGTTTCCTTTATCCACTTCTAAGGTTTGATGCAGTGCACGAAACATAAAAACAAAATGAAATGTGAGAATATATGACATGATATATAAGATAAAGATCAAGCATGCGTAATGACAGAGATAACAAGTATACAAGTACAAGAAGCAAAGTGTCAATGACACGAAAAGTATATGAACAAGTACAATACATGAAAGAGAAAGTAATATGAAAAGTATAACAGGAAACCAGTATGTGAAAACAGTACATGAATACAGTATATGACAGTACATGATAACAGTATGTGAAAACAGTACATGATCACAGTATATGAAAACAGTACATGATGACAATACATGATAACAGTACATGAAAATAGAACATATCAAATGATATAGTATATAAGCATGAAAGTAATATATGTATAAGAATATGACATGCACAAAGATAGGTTATGTGGGATATAAATATATAGTATACATACCTAATGAATAGAGGGAACATGCTATGAATACATGATAGAAATGCATAAGTGCAAAGAACGATAGAGATAAGTAAAAGATGACAAAGCATAAGAATACAGTAAAAGTATAGATAGGTGATATGTCAAAGACAGAGAACATGTGACATGTAATAGTAATGTAAAGATGATAAGTTATATGCAGTTATATGCATATGTGTAAGCTTTATCTACCATTGGTGGTTGTCCATGCTTATGTTCCCACTTGCCGCAAAGCGAAGACGCAGTGTTCAATCCATGCAAGCATGCCAAAAAGGCAAAAGACAAGGATACGGTGATGACATCCCACACGCTAGAAAGTGAGCGCCACCGTAGATAGGTGCTCACCGCATCGCTTCCGCGACATCTCCGGCGATTTGTATTAGAAAAGAAAAAATTTGTACACGATAAGTAAATGGGACTCGTGATATGTATATGGGGATAGCCGACACCACTCCTGGTGGTAGTTGCTTATATATAAAATGATTTTTATTATTACGTAAATTGTTTGTATAACTATTGTGTACAAGTTCACCGAAAGAATGAGTCAATGAGTCCTAGTGATATAGTCTCGCACCCGACTGGTTTCCGATCCTCGCCTCAATCTAGGTCGGATCGAATGGGGCGTGACACTCCCTCTCTCTCTACCTCAAATATGTTGCATACGAACTGGAGTAGATGACATCGGAGGTCTAATGGATGATCCATGTGAAGTAGATGCCTCTTGATCGTGTTCGGTGATGCGATGCTCCTCTCCAATCCGGTGTAACACTAATCTAGCAATATGATGTAAGTCGTACACTAATTCGATGGTAGCCCCATACGAGCGACTAGCTATGTCAGCCATGGCAGAGATGTAAGACCCGAGAAATTACAATTTCTGGAAAAATGGAAAAATTGTAATTTCGGTTACGAAATTGTAATTTCAGCTTAAAATCCTAACTTGCCTTTCTGGGCAGATCTCGAACGACGAAACATATTTCCTCACCATCGAATCGCCTCGCGAAATCTAGCTAAAGACGCAAAATTTCCTCGTAGAATCTCCCGAGGCGCCGAGTTGGCACGCTTTTCGAGGGCACGCGCTTCGAAAAGCCAGAAAACTATTTTCGCTAAGTACGAAAGTCACATATAACACATACTCATGTGCCACGAAAGTGGTACGAAGAGAGAAATGACGAAAACGGATGGTCGAAATATTGTCGACGTCAACCTGAAACGGCGATGATAATGGTCATTTTGAATTCGATGAGCCACAAATGCCAAAATAGTCAATAGTAACCATCTCCTTCATTATACCAAGACAAAAAAAACGGATGTGGGAGGAAAACTTATAAATGAAGTTACGATTTGAGTTTTGGGGGAGAGAGATCGTTTTGATTCTCTCTAGAAATACGCGATCCGACCGTTTCATAATCTTCTACGCGCTTAGAGCCTTCCCACGCTTAGGGCTTCGGGTACCGGATTTTGTGGATTTTCCTCAAATCTCGAGAGGTAGGGGTTTCTCCCTACTGGTTTTGTATTCTTCGCTTAAGCATCATGTTAATGCCTTACTGGGTCAAGCCTTAAACTACGCTTGATCTGGCTCCAAACCTTGGAATCGAATGCTTGATTTGAGATCACTCTAACAAAATCCGTATCAGTTTTACGGACTGTTTGGGTTAAATGTGTGATGAATTGTTCAATAAATCATGTATTGGTTTGTATGAGGTTTTAAATGGTCATGGAAACCCCGGTTCACTATGAACTGATAATTCAGGCTTCAAAGGAACAAGAATCGAGGGTTTTACTTTTCCCGAAACAGTGATAACAAAATAATTTTTGTAAAAATATGTGTTTGGTCTAGTGATTTAAGTTGAATTGCTCGTGTTTGATCCTTAGCCCAAGTGAGCTAATTTTGATGTATGAAATGATAATTACATGACATGATCGCGCGATTGATATTAAGTGGGATATGCGCATGTTTTACATATTTGCATATGATTAGGACTGGTGATTGGAATTGGCATACATGCATTCCATATGCACAGAACAATTCTAGACTATAGGAGGAGTGTGCATAAGATGAGTCTAAAGAAATGGTTCTGAGGGTTGTCTAAAAAATGAATTATCTCGAGGGTTGTCTGGAAAACTAAAATATCAATCGCCTGAGACGGCCCAACTGATATATATATATATATGTATATATAAAAAAAAGATATATATATATATATATATATATATATATATACATTTGAGGGTTGTCCTACAAACAAAACAAGGTAATAATTTCATACGAGGCTTAGGCGAAAGTGTGAAGGAGTTTCATGGTGACTCGGTACGAGAATGAGCTGTATATCTCAAGCAGGTGATCGCGTACTCGCTGAATCGCAGGTTTATTTCTGGGAACATCAGACCGCACTTAGGTGAGAGTAGCCCACTTAGGCTTATCTCCATTATCGGGAGCATTAGCTCACCCCCGTCGAGGGAACATATTTTCGTGCATGTGGAGCGCACGAGGAGACAAATTTCGTCCCAAAGAGGTAATGGTGAGTTCGAAGAAAAGCCGTCGTGGCTAAGGATGATTTTGTACATGGCTAGAATTCTCACATTTTAATATATGTATTGTATAAGAAGTAAAAATATTGAACTCTTACAACTATTGGATTCATATTTGGTGTGTATGATGAGTATTGTTCATGGGCCCAAGTGGCCGTTTTACTCATGTTGAGATTATATTGAACTCCGTTTCGTGGACAAAGTATACGCAGTATCAGGAGCAAGGGTAGAGCTCCCCGCACAAAGGAGACTCCCGCCCCGATTTTCCTCAAGTGGTGTCTAGTAACCCGACATCCACTTATATTCCGCGGCCGACGGTAGTCAACGACCCCTGGTTTTGGGGGCGTCACAACCAGGTCGAGCCAGGATACGAATACCCAAGGAGCTCCTGGTTGGTATCCATCACCACTGGGTGGCTCGATGCAGAGTATAGGTATATGGAAACCTAGAGATTGAGGATTCGGGTTTCAGGGCCATGTCGTAGTAAGAACATCACCACTAGGTGTGGTTCGCATGTTATGTAGGTATGAGATTACCTTAGGAAATCACTTGACAAAACTAGACAATCGTATGCATGTGTCGGGTGTGTTTTGTGTGATTTGATGAATTATTGTGTGATCATGTATGAAAACGATGTTTATACCACGGTTCGTGGATACGTTACGACGTTGGGTGCTTAGGTAATTAGCACTTATTTTGCTGGAAAACAATCTTAGAGTTTACAATGTGTAAATCGAATGAAATAAATTGTAATCAATTTATTTGCTTTATCGATGACAAAATATAATTTTTAATAAAATTCCCAAGCCTAGGAACACTTTGAGGAACTCGACCGCTTTCCTAATTAAATGAAAATAAATAAATAAATAAATAAATAAATTTTATAAATTTATTTGGTTAATAGGTGAAGGAAATAATTTTCTAAGATTTTACAAGTAGTAAAATTGAAGAAAACAGAGTAAAATAAATTTTTATAAATTTATTTGAGTATTGTGGAAAGTGGAAAAAACAAAATAGGTGTGTATTTTTATGATTTTCCAACTACTGGAAATAAATGAAAAAATATATATTTATAATGAAAAAATAATAATAATAATAATAATTTGTGCAGAACCGTTTTTGGGCTACAACCCAAATTATTTTGTGAGAGAAGGATTAGTACGCAAGGCTTCGAAATTGTATCAGCAGGATCGAGGTGTATCATGTACCGGTTATAGTGAGATTGTATTGCAACACGCTTACTAAATCAGACAAGAGAAGGAGAGAAGGCTTGAGGGTCGAAAATTTTTGTATCAGAATACACTAGTTTGTATACACTAGTTTATGTGTAAGTTTGGGAAATTGTATTACGGGATTGTATTGCGAATTCTAGGAGGCGGTGTGTCACGATACAATTTTATGCTCGTGGCGAGAAAAACAGTAGGTTAGAAATTGAGAAATAGTATAACAATACAAAAAAAATTGTATTGCGGCCCGAAGGCCTAGGCGGTTGGCCTTGTGGCTGTGAGCGCCCCCAGGCCTTGTGGCCTGGCTAGGCGGCCCAGGCTTGCTGGTGCTTTGGGCGCCTTGAGGCCCGGGGCGCAGTGTACGGGCGCCTTAGGGCGGGCGCGGCGGCGGGCGCCTTGACCGGGGCGTCTTCTTTAGGCAATGACTGCCATAAATTGCACTCGGCTATTTTAACTACAGTTTGACTCAGTACTATTCCTGAGTCAATTTTTGGACATTGTTCGTGAACCCGGTTCATGAACATTGTTCATCACAAAAATTTTCGAAATTTTTTTTTAAAATTAAATAAAAATAAAATAAAATCAACTAAAATTAGACAAAATTTTCGAAAAATAAAATTTTCAAAAATGAAAATTTCCAAAATAAAATTTTGTTGAAAACAATATTTTAAATGCAAAATTGACAGCCTTGCATTACCTATAAATGCAAGGACCTTTACTAGCCTGCTTGATTTATGTGTATGATTAGTGTCTCGAAGAAATTTGTATTTATGCCTTTAGAATCTTGTCATTGAATTTAAATGTCGCCAGTAATTGTATAGATGTTTGGTAGAGGTAAGGACGTGAGGGGCGTCCATGGGGTATTGGTCAGACACCACCGGTGTTTGTCAGTGAGGCTTTCTGAAATTTGTGGTATTACAATTTCTTGCTCGCACAATTTCAGTATAGCGGGTAGACCAAGGGAAAGGTCCACAGTAACCTCGAAGGTTTGGCGCATCATCCTCAGAGCATTCACGGGAGGGCCGTGGATTCGCGGGCCCTTTGGTTTATGCGAGCGAGAGGTGTTAGGGCTATAGAAGTTACCTGCAGCGACCCGGATTAGACAGGCGCGTTCCAGCTAGAGGGTGAGACCCAAGTATGGTGGAAATGGGTAAGGACCTTTAGAGACCTAGAGGCGATGACATGGGGCGAGTTTGGGAGGCTGTTCATGGAGTGCATTACTTCCCGGATATTGCGAAGGCTCGAGAGTTCCTGAAGTTTGAAGCATGGGGCGGTATTTATGATGGATTGTGTGACTGGGTTCCGCAGGCTAGCCACGTTGTTGATGGTCGTGGCCATAGACTTGTTGAGGTTAGAAGATTCGAGAATGGGGCTGAAGTTGTCCATTCGAGCCGAGTTATGGGACTTCGCCTCACAGGGATATAGGATTCCATGGTTGGGACTGACCACGACCGTAGAGATAGTTGGGCTTAAAGGTTGAGACCTTAAAATGTAGTATGTGAGTTCTCTACTTTAGGGATTAGGGGCGAGAATAGGGATGATATGTCGTGGTTGCGAGGTTGGAATCTCGGGGACTCACACTCACAGGTGGACACAGCGAGGATCATGGACATGTATCGAGTTCGATGTCATCCACGGGATGGATTGGTGACGACACAAAGAATTAGATTGTCGATTGTGGCGTGGAGGGTTCACGCTACACATGGGACGGTACTTGTGGTATTTTAGGGATGACATGATGGCCACCAGGGCCGGGTATGCGAGTCAAGTGAGGGACCCAGGTTAGCGGAGTTAGCTAGCAGGCCTTACCTTAGAGGGACGAGGAGGGACGGATTTAGATCTCTACCTCGAGGCTAGTGTGCGAGGCTATGTGGATGTTTTTCGAGATGGGCTACTTAGACTACCTCCACGGAAATTGTGGAGCTTGATGTCGAGTTACACCTGGTACTTCACCCATCTCTGTATTTCTGCATAGGGATGGCACCGATTAGTTACGGGGAACTCGAGTCAGGTTACATGAGCTATTTGGACAAGGGTTCATTAAGGCCAAGGCACTTCATCATGAGGCGCTCCGGTTCTATTTGCAAAGAAGAAGGATAAGACCCTTCGCCATTGATTCACAAACAGTTGAAGCGGGTTACGATCAGAATGGTACCCATTACGAGATTGGCGATTTGTTGATCGGTTGAGAGGGGCGCGAGTCTACTCGAGATAGACAACCCTTGCCCAGTTACCTGCCATCGGTGAGGTGAGGATACAGGATATCCCTAAGGCGGCGTTTAGGACACGTTATGGGCACTTTGAGTTTGGGTGATGCCCTTGGTTGGCGAATCGCCGGCGGCATTCATGGATCTCATGCGTAGGGTATTCGACCCTATCTAGGTCGAGTTTGTCATAGTCTTCGTGGATGACATTTGATCACTCGGTCAGTGGGAACATGAGTATCGCAAGGATCGGTATTCACAGGTTGTTGAGAGAGACCATCATTTTCATGCGCCAAGTTGATAAGTACAAGTTAAACTGCGAGGTGAGATTTTGGGACACGTGGTGTCGACGCATCGGGAGTGTCGGTCGACCCAGGAGAGGTCGAGGCGGTGATGGGGTTGGGAGAAGTCGAGTCTTGAATCGTAGTTTCTTGGGATTGGTGGGTATTCTGGGAGATTCATTGAGGTTTCTCGGGATTACATTTTTATGACTAGGTTGACCCGGAAGGAAGTCAAGTTTGATTGGGATAAGCGATGCGAGGCATTCAGAGGGAGTTGAAGAGGAGACTACGCCGAACTCCCATCTTGTGAATCCCGGACGGGGGGACAAGAATTTACCACAGTGTATTGTGATGCCTCGAGGGCCGGATTGAGATGTGTTTTGATGCAGTCCGGGAGGGTAGTAGCTTATGGTTCTCTTCGGTTTAAGAATCACGAGCAGAATTACCCCACACACGACATGGAGTTGGTGGCTGTAGTCTTCGCCTTGAAGATTTGGCATCACTACTTATGTCTGAGTGAGGAGTTCGAGAGTGTACTGGACCATAAAGAAGTGCGAAGTATATTTTCATGCGTAAGGACCTCAGCTGAGTACTTGGATGGATGGAGTTCCTAGAGGATTGCGACTTCACTTTGCATTACCATCACGGTAAGGCCAGTGTGAGTGGCTGATGCGCTCGGTCGGAAATCCACGAGGGAGCGTTGTTTGTGCTGGCTTCTCGGGAGTGGCGGATGCTCGAGGCCTGGGACGGTTTGGGCTCTGATCTGGTGGCGGGACTCGGGTACCTTGGGAGTTTAGTAGCTGCAGTCTGTTGAAGCGGTGATTGAGTCCCGGTGGCGGGACGAGATAGTATCCGTCGAGGGGCCAAGTCTGATCAGTGCAGGTGAAGAGGCGGGCCGTTCACGAAGATGGTAGTCTTAAAATGCTCTGAGAGACAGTGGTAGTTCCCAGGTTGGTCGATTTGAGAGAAGATTCTCGGGAGTTTCTTTGCTCGATTTGTGGTATCAAGTAGCACGAAGATGTACTAGGATCTTCGTGCTTGATATTGGAGTGGGATGAAGAGACACGTAGGGACTTTGTTCGACGATGTCTCACGCCGGCGAGTTAAGTGGCACAGACCAGCCAGGCGCCAACCATTGGAGGTGGGCGAGTGGAAGTGGGAGGCGACGTCGCAATGGACTTTGTGTTTCCACCGCACGCAGAGATGCGGCTGAAACATGTGTTGTATGGGTGATAGTGGACCGGCTCACGAGTGAAGCACATTTTCTAGCCGTGCGGGGATGACCTTAGCCTTGGAGATTAATCGGTTATACATTCGGGAGATAGTCGGCTACATGGAGTACCCGATTATCCATAGTGTCGGATAGGGACACGGAGTTCACGGCACACTTTTGGAAGGTTTCAAAGGCTATGGGCTGGCTAGCAGATGGTCACGATTCACCCTCGGGCCGATTAGGTCGGTCCCAGGGGGACTATCTGGTATTAGAGGACATGCTCACGAGCATGCGTCACGGATCATAAAGGGGCGAGTGGGAGGAGCATTTCCCATGAGTGGAATTCGCCTACAACAGCGGTTACAGGAGAATATCACAGGATGGCAGTGTGAGGCATTGTATGGGAGCCGTGCGGGTCAGATTGTGTTGGGCCAGGGTGGGGAGGAGGGGCTCCATCAGCGGTCCTAATCTATTAGGGACACCACAAGGAAGGTGAAGGCCCGATTTAACAGCGTCTTCTCCGCGGCTCGAGAGCCGGCAGAGAGCTATGCGTGTCTGGCGTTGACCCTTGGGGGTTCGAGGATGGGGATGGTATCTTCTTGAAGGTGATGCACAAGAGAGGTGGTCGAGTTCGTGGCGCGAGAGAAAGCTATCGCCAAGAGGTTTATTGGGCCTTTGAGATACTCGAGGAGGATAGGGCGTTGTAGCGTACCCAGTTGGCGTTACCTGCCCGACATGTCAGTGTCCATGAGGGTATTTCACGTCTATGCCAGAAAATATATAGGATCCGACTCATGTGGTGGATTAGGAATGGTGAGGTTGGCCTTGGATGGGACGCGGGAGGGGTGGTGTGGGTGTTAATGGTCGTGATCGGGTTTTGCGACATGAGACCGTGAGGCTAGTGTTGTTGGTGCTATGGCGTAAACATGGAGTGGAGGAGTCTACGTGGGAGCGCAGGGTTCGATGCGGGCCACTATCCACTTCTTGTTTAGGATGAGGTCGTGTTTTAGTCGTTTAAGATTTAAATGGCCCATTTACATACATGGTAGAGTGCATGTTGCATGTAAATAATAGTGATTGTAATTGTCTTGAATTTAGGCGTAATTCTTTTTAAGGAGGAGAGATGTGAAAAATTCCGATTTTGGAAAAGGGCAAAATAAGTAATTTGATTCTGAGAATTGTAATTTCGATTAAAAATCAGAATTTATTCTCTAGATCTCGGATGACAAAGCAGTTTCTTAGTTGGAATGAAGTCACCGCGAGAAATCTAGCTAACCGCGTAAATTTATTGAGATTCGGGGCGGTCGAGATTAGCGTTTTTCGAGCGTCAGCGTTTCGAGTCTTGTAGCGTTTTCGTTCACTATTGAAAGTCACATATAACATGTACTCATGCCATGAGTGGTATGAGTGATAGAGAAATGATGAAAATGGGCCAGTAGAAATAGTCTTGAGATATCGCTGAGGAAGTGGGGACATAATGGTGTTTCAGATTTTGGTTTAAAGATCATAGATGCCAAATGGTCATCATTGACCATCTCATTGTTCAGACGAGACAAAAGGACAGGAGGCTTTGGTAGTTGGAGTTGGGTTTGGGGAGATTCATCTGACACACACACAAATCACAGACAATCAGGCCGTTGGGCGGTTCGGGCGAAGGAGAGGCACGCTCCTACGCGGAGGGGTTTCGTGGAGTCTGGTTGGGAGTTTCTCGAGCTAGGAGGTGGGGTTTCTCCTGCCGGTTTTTGTCTTCGTTTAAATGCAGTAATGTTTGGTTGGTTGAGGCCTTGAGCAATGGTTGATCGGTTCACACCCAAACAACCGGAATGAAATACTTGAATTTGAGACCCACGAACGATTCACATTATCAGGTTCTGAGCTGTTTGGGGTTAAAATGTGTGATGAATTGTTCAATAAATCAATATTGGTTTTGTACTGAAGTAGGAAATGGCGAAGTAGACGAGTTCGTAAAGTGAGCCAGGTAATTTGTCTTTTTGAAGACGATGCTTAGGGGTTTTCTTTGTTCCCGAAGCGATGATCACAAAATAATTTTGTAAAAATATGTGTTTGGTCAGTGATTTAAAGTTGAATTGCTGTGTTTGATCATTAAATGAAGTAATTGTAATTTTGATGTATGAAGCTGATGATTCACGTATGATTGTGTGATTGGATATTATGTGGATATGTGCATGTTACATATTTGCATGTGATTAGGTTGTATTGGAATTATCATGCATTCCATATGCCTTTGGAACACCCCAGGGTATAGGGTGAGTGCATGAGATGATCTAGAAAATAGTTGGAGGGTTGTCACAAAATGTGAATTATCGAGGTGTAAACAAAAATATCGATAAGTAAGGCAACCCAATTAAATATACATCGGAGGGTATCCACAAATAATATGTCGTCGGAGGCGGCCCAATTGATATATATATATATATATATATATATACATCGGAGGGTTGTCCACAAAGAACAAACAAGGTAATAATTCTCATACGAGGGCAGGCGAGTGTGTAGTCAGTGAGGCTGAGTCGCTGCGAGAGAATGGTTAGACATTCAAGTAGGATCGTGTTCTTGGAATGTGTGTTTATTTGGAACAGTACTGCTTTGCACTTAGGTGAGTAGCGCAGGGCGGTTCAGCTCACGAGGCATTAGCTCGCTGTCGAGGAGACGTATTTTCGGTGGGGCCGCGAGGAAACTGGCTCGTCCTAGAGGTGAGTTCGAAGAAAAGCCCAGGGTTGTGGCTTTAGTTGATGATTTTAATACGTGTATTAGGAGTCTCGCATTTTAATATATGTATTGTGTATAAAGTAAAAATATTGAACTCTTCTGACTATTGGATTCATAGTTGGTGTGATGAGTATTGTTCATGGGCCCAGTGGCCGTTTACTCATGTTGAGATTATATTGGAATTTGTTTGGAATGAGTATATTGGAGTATTGTATAAGGGTGAGCTCCGATACAAAGGAGACTACGCGATTTTATGATGGTGTCGTGTAACCCGACATCCACTGCCATATTTCAGGTTGTGGGTAAGTCAACTGGACCCCGAGTTTTGAGTGTATGAGAGATCAAAAAAATGAAACTGAAATAATTATAAATACATAATCTATTTATTCAAATTTGAAAAACACTTTAGAAACACAGGACTCTAACACCAGCTGGCAATGAGCAGGTGTCCGTTGGCTCAAATCAACCGCGGAGATTCTCGTGTCTCATGTCATGAGGCACGTACATGTGCAAAAATGGCCACTTGGGCCTACACATCCTACACATAAAATGTACATTTTATACAAAAATGGTTTCATTTACAATTTATACAAAACTGGGTCTTATGCCCAGAATTTTACAAAATACAAGATAGGGCCATCTTGGCCGTTTCTTCGCCTCTAAGGCCCCAGAAGCGTTCCATCCCCAAGCGCGTCTTCGGTACCTAAAAAAAATAGTCCCTCGACAGGGTAAAGCCAGGTGAATTTGGAATTTACTTAGGTTACTCACGCTTTAAGTGCAATGCAATGGCACTGACATCTGACACATTATAATATATCACTCAGTATATATTAACAATTTGGAAATCCCATACATAGTGTTATTAGTTTATAATAAGTAAGCTTGGCTCAGCTGGGCTAGGTACCAATCAGGCTATCGTCTTTAGAACTGACCCGCTTTGTTCCACAATCAACATGTTTGTGCCCTTAGCGTGACACATCCTGAATCGCGCCTGACGGTCGTGGTATCAGACCACACGAGATTTATTCACTCGGTCCAAATCTTTTGGGCCAAGAGACCACGACCCTCAGGGCCCCTCCAGCAATCCCCATCCATTACAAAGCCCTTAAACAAAAAGTAAACAAAAAGTAGGAGAAAAACTACCTTTCCGGGTTTGTCGACTCCACTAAGTAGATTAAATGGCGATTATGCACTCTCCGTGTAGAACAAACACTTCTTATGCAAGAGAAGGAGACCTGTCACGGTGGGATACTAATCTAGAAGAAGAAGCTCTCTGCAGAATAGAATCAGGCCTCCTGCATCTTTTCTTTCTTCTCCCTATTCCCTTTTACTTTTGTTTTGTGCTCTCTTATTTCGTTTCATTTGTTTCTTTCTTTTCTGTTTCTCTTTCTTTTTTACTCTTTCATTTCTCCCGTTTCATTTCTCTTTGTCTCTCTCTTTTTTGGAGGTATTAGCGGTGTAGAGTCAAAATGAGGAAATTTCCTCTCACACTTCCTCAAGCCAAAACATGTGGGTTTCTCCCTTTTCAATCTTTTTTAACTTTTTATTTCATGAAATTTCTTCTTTATGACATCACCCTTCACGTATGGCTTAATGTGGTAATACGGGATCCATTTTCATTCCAATTGTGAGTCATTCTTTCCATGTAAAGTGTCACTCTTGGTGTGGCATATACAACATCGTAGCCTTCTTAATTTGTCATGTAGGCCTGCGTACTCGAAGCGTGAGATCCAGGCTATCTCGGAATCCAGTGAGAATTCGGCGTAGTAATTTGAATTCCTTGAGGTGGATTCATGGATGATCGGTTTGTCATCAGGATCTAGAAAGATTCGGTTTTGACCGAAATTACCATTTTATCCTTCCTTGAAGTAAGTTTTCAGGGGTCTCCATGAACACGAGTAGTACCGGTTGTAAGTTTGGTACCTCATCATCGATGGGTGGTGGTGTCATAAAGCGTCGTGTAAATACGGCATTTACCCTTGCATGTCATGGATCATGGAGTCCATAATACCCACCATAGGGGTGCAATGATGATCACATATGGCGTATTCCATAAGGCAATGTATGGAGCATGTCATTCGTGATCTACGAAGTTGTCCACGTCGTCACTCTATGTGGTTGTTGCTCATACAAGAGCAAGATGGGGTATCTCCTAGTAGCCTAAAAGTGGCGCAAGATTCGCTGCAGACGATGCCACTAAATGGTCACGAAACATATAAGCGTTGACATTTGTAGTATATCTGTCGGATAAGCGGATATAAGTGGTACGGTGACCAACTCGGCGAATGAATGTCGTAAGGAGCACACATTTACACTTTGCGTCAATAACGTTGATGTGAATATGAATGAAATTACTATAAAATCATATACTTTTACATATATCATTACCTGATCAAGAATCTGTGCATCTAGCTGATCTCGGTATAGGAGGAGTACTTTGGATGGGTAATGCACCCGTGTCAAATGTACTCTTCACCTACACCCTAATGGAAGAGTTGGCTCTGGCTCGTTTTACCAAACAGGCTGATAACCATCATGGGCTGACCCTCGGCTCGTCTCCGCCCGACTACATCGGCGTCATCATCATGTAAGGCATGAGCAACTGGAGGTGCTAGATATGTTGTTGGTCGCCCAAAATCTAGTCACCCCACATAAAGTCTCTCCTAAGACCATAGCTGAATACAAAATAAATAAAAAGTAAGCAAACTAATGATGTGTTGTGTATATGTATGTGTATGTATAAAATAATGTTATGGATACACCTTAACGATGTATCTGACCGTTAATCTGTGTCTACAATCCAAAGTGGCTTGACGCAACTTTTGATATAAGCTGTGTGCACCAGCCCTAACTTCTCTTCGCGTCTCGTCAAATCTCTCATAACAGTGGGAGAAGCGCAAATGGACGTGCGCTTAAAGTAGCATTGCTTGACAAGAAAGATCTCATCGGTGCTAAGATGAAACCCGCGCCTCCGCTCCATTGACCTCGTACGTGTTAGGTGTTAGGGTGGTCACGCAACACCATATGGAATGGCGGATCCTCACGAGGCATCGTGAGTGGGGTGACGAGCAACTCCCCCACCTGACTTCGCTACATCAAACACATATCCCGGTGGCCCTACGCTAGTCGTGGATACAAAGCTGAGGATGATAGCAACATCTTGTAATGTAATCATCATCTCTCAGTGGTACATGAAGCGTGTGTCATCTCAGGTATGCATCTTTCGTGAGACAAGTGATGGGAGGGCATACAATAGAGATACAAAATACGATCTTGATTGATTAATTGAGTTAGATTACTTAGTAGAGCCTTGTAAAATGGTCCCACTATTATTGAAATATTATATATACTTAGAAATTGGGTCAGTCGTGTGAGTTTGTGGTAAAGGTAAAAAACATACAACCTATTAGCTGACATGTTTGCTCAACCGTTTATAGATTTTTCTCAATAGTAAAATGATCCCACAGCCATTGACATGTTTGCTTAACATTTTTAAGGACCGCCTGTAGGTCTTTAGGAATATCCACAAACTTTTAAAGTATTTTTTTAAAAAACATCTCACAAAGTGCTTTTCAAAAACACTCTAAGAGTTTTTTGAACTTTCAAAAAATAGCTTTTAAAAATATTACCATATGTCTTTTTTTTTTTTAAAAAAACGCCCAAAGTGTTTTTATGTCTAGAAACACTTTTAAGGCTCTATCAAATTGACCCCTAAATCTAATTATTTCATTATCCATTAAATCATATTCGATAATTATTTTATAATTATCAAAATAAATAAAGGTTAAATCTAAAATCAAAAACATGGTTAATATTTTTATAATAGTAATATTATTTTAAATTTTTATAATATCTTATTCTTATTCAAATTTCAATAAATATTTTTTAAATTTGTATAATCATAAAAATGAATTATTTTAGGTTTTATAATATAAATTTTTACATATGTATTTATATTTTTTTTTAATAATTTTTTTTATTTATTAAGATATCCTATTTTAATTATATAAGAGTTTTTTTATACCTATGCGACATGTTACAAAAAATACATGTAGAATCACTTTTTTAGATTCCTATAAAACATTTTTTTGGTAAAGCTGAGACAAAACATTTTGGCTAAAGCGTTGTACAAAAACAATATCAAACTTGTCCTTATTTTTAATATAAGTGGTATTTTTTTTTTAGAAATAAGTAAATATGAGAATGGGGCACCACCAAACATATAAGTGAGATTATTGGTGTCTCTCCTAACTTAACCAAATGTCTCAAGTTTAAGCATTGGGAATGTGATTGTGTTATATAGTATAGTTTTCTGCGAGTCGCCAGCCAGTACATCACGGCTTATATGGGGATTAATGTGGGTGTGCATGGCAAAACTGACTTCGTGTATCTTTGAATACCTTCAAGATACCTATGAGATGAGCGACCTACCTCAGTAGGAATTAGCTAAAGGGTATCACTCAACCAACCTACTACCATAATTCCTTGATTGGAATTGTGGCCTTCCCAATCCGGGGTGTCAGTTGAAGCCCTAAGATCAGCACGGAATCTAAATTGTCTCGTCGTGAAGGCACGTGCATGTGTAAACAACCCGATTGGGCCATTATATCCATTCAACTTTAAATTATATATTTTTATACAAAAATGATTTATTTACAATTGTGTTTAATTACAATTTATACAAAAAAATGGGTCTACCAGCCCAAGAATTTTACAAAAAAAGCAGAAAATACGAATAAGGCCATCTTGGCGTTTCTTACGCCTCTAAAACCAGGATAAAATCCCATCCCCAACTAGTCTTCTAATGCACGAAAAAAATAATTACGGCGGGATAGGCCAAAGCCGATGGTAGATTTCCTCTTGAGTTCTTTCATTTAAGTCACGTCTGATAAATGCTGCTTGTGAAGCATGTAGCGTCTTAATATCACTCCTTACATATATTAACATAATTAGTTCCATAATTCATGTTATTCATTTTACAATAATAACATAAACTTAGCTCACATGGGCTAAAGGCTATGACGACAATCCATCTTGGGCGCCTGAATCGCATGACAAGGTTATTTTTAAGCGCGATATGACACCACCTGGTCAGGCAAAACGCGAAGCGGGTCAGTGAATTTGTCCAAAACACTCTAGGGTTTCTTAACTCGGTCAAAGCATGGAATGAAGCGTAATCCGGCGCCGATGATCACAGTAATTCACAACCCTTAAGCGAAAAGTAAAGCAGTGGGAGAAAACCCCTACCTTTAAGTTTGAAACTCCACGATCCGTACTCACCGCATTGGCCCTCGGCGTGTGAATAACTTTGCCTCTTATTTGAGTGGTAAACGGTCCGTCGTCGTGGGTCTTAGAGAGAAGCCGGACTTTCTCTCTACAAAACCCCATCTCTGACCAACTCTTGTCAATCGCCAAGAAGAAAAATGAAGTGGAGAAGATGATGCCTTCTCCTTAAAATTACAAGTTTACCCTATTCTTCTCTTTTCTTTTTTGCTTTTCTTTTTCATTTTTACCATTCTGTTTCTTTTTATATTTGTTTCTCGTTTTTTAGACTATAGCACACTTGCCTTTCTCCCGCTTTTTGGAGAATTGACCGTATAAGGTCAAAAGGAGGAAATTTCCTCACTCACCTTCCTCAAGCCAAACATGGCTCTCAGTTTAATCTTTTTAACATTTCATAATTTACCCTCCTTTATGGCGTCACCTTCGTAGCTCGATGTGGGCCGTGGGATCCATTACGTGGCTAATTGTGAGTCATTCTTTGTACCCAGTGTCATCTCTTGGTGTGGCGTATGGCGTCCCACTGGCAGCGTAGTAGTGTGGTATTGGCGTCTGTCAGCGTGAAATCCAGGCCATTCTCGGGTCGACGAGTCGACGTGGTTCTTAAATTCGTGAGGATGATTTCAACGGAGAGAAGTCCATTTAGTCATCGAGATCTAGAAAAATTCAGTTTTTGAAATTACCATTTATCCTTTGTTAGAAATCGGATTTTAGAGTCTCACAAGGAATTTGGAGTAACCTTTTATTTTATTATATATATATATATATATATATATATATATATATATATATATATATATATATATATATATATATATATATATATATATATATATATATATATCAACTTATCTTTTAAAGACATGGATAAATGTGCTAGGGTCTTATCAGTTCCTATTGATTTTTGTTTTTTAAAACTATTATTTATTCTAAAAAACAAAGATAATAAGAAAAACAGAGATAACGCAAGGCATGAATGGATGTGTTAGGGTCTTATCGATTCACTTGTTTGATTTTTGTTTTTAAAGCTGTTATTTGATACCAGCAAAACGAAAAGCAGGAGATAACGCATTTTGGTTCCATTTTTTTTAAAACAAGGAATAATAAAGTTTTGTGAAAACCAAACGAGCCTTTGGTGTTTTGGCCCATTGTATTATTTAAATTTATTGTTTTCTCCCCATAATTTTCCATAACAATAAAAAGAAAAGGGGAATCACATGTTTTCAAATCAAAAAGGAAAATGAACCAAAAGTGTTCTCCTTGCTTTTCAAAACAAAAAACAAATTTCAAAACTATATCTAACTAGACCCTTAACTTCATTTTTAGAAGCAACGATGGGTGATTTTAGGAGTTTTGACTCAAAATAGAACTTTTTAAATACAAAAATATCAATCAAATACATATTTGAAAAAAAAAAAAAAACCCAAATTAATGCATAAAATTGTACTTGGTAACTTCGAAATATGAAATTGCATATGCTTAAAACCAGAACAATCAATACCCAAGAATAAAATCAAGAAACACACCACATAAAACCTTTAATTTATGCTAATTTTAACTCGCATTAAAGACATACGTCGATGTCAAAAGGGACAAAATTCCAAACAGAACAACCCATAAATTAAAAAAAAAAAAAAAAAACTATGACTTCCCATAAGCTGTGACACAAAAACAAGCTAAAGCAAGGGCGCTAGCTTTCGTATATTTGTTTACCTCGAGAAAATCTGGGTTAATGGCACGTATTAAAATAGGGAGGCTAAGCCCAATTTATCGCATGTATAGATAAAACACACCAACAAAGCATAAATACTAAAAAATTTGATAAAAAAGCAGTCCGTGTATGATGGTTCACTTTTGTTGTGAGTCGAATGGAGTATTATAAGAGAAAATATGGAGCAAAAATCGGCCCAATTTCAGCTGTCGGTCGCATTGAGAAAGCTAGTGAAAACGAAATAGAGAGAAATGCTGGGATGAAGAAGGGTTACTTATATTTTTAATATGTATTAATAAACATTTATTAAGCGGCGATAATTAGTGCTTTTAAAATTGATGAAGGCATTGTGAAATGACAATATTTGTCAAGATACAACCTATGCGGATCATACATACTAGATTGGGCAATAGTATTAAATATAAACTATTTTTGTAATCTTTTTTTTGAAAAATAGTATTTTAATCGGAAACTCGATTCCCTATATATTTCCACAGCGCAGCTGGAAACGTGTGATAGTGAAGCCGCCAAGCCGACGAAAGCAGCGGGTTTGGTGGAGTCCAGGGATGACCGGCTGTACCGGTGACCTTTCGGATTGGTGACATCACACCATTCGGTGGCTCTGTCGTTTTCTACCACGGACTCCTACCAATCAGATCCGCGCGATTGGAATCGATCCGACGTCTGTGATTCATTCCTTCTTCTTATTGTGGACCCACAAATCAGGGAATTAAACTGCCACAGTCTATAAATACTGCCCCCAAGTTTCCATTGTGACTCGAACCAGCCTTCTCCTTTTATCTCTGTCGTCCCCTGCTTCCGCTGTTATCTGTCGGGTAACTTTCTCCGCATTTCCTTTTGTTTGTTTGCCTGGAATTTGGGTTCTTTGTTTATTTTCCTTCGTGCTTTTTTTTGCTTGGAGGTTGTAGATCTAGATTATATGTTGGATTCAAGTGGTTTCGTGTTCGTTCAATGAAATTGAAACAGAGGATGTTATGCTTTACTGCTGCCATTACTAGAACCTAGCGTCATTCTTGGTGTTGGTGTGCTCGTTCTGAGCGTGTAATTTTATTGGCTGTCTCGGATTTCGGAGTCCTGGGAAAATTGGAAGGAACGAGGGGTAATGGAAAATGTTGATTTCGTACTAGTTTTTTGCTTGACTTTTCCTTTACTTCCCATTCTTTCAGATCCAAATTGAAGCTCAAGCCTTCTCTAATTATATCTTGTCTATAAATCATGTCTAATTGTTTGTTTTTTGTTTTCAAGCTGTATCTGGTTTGAAATCCTTATTCTTATTCTTTATTTTCAAGTTGTATCTAGTATGAAATCATGTCTAATTCTTTATTTCTCTCCGGTTGCTATTTTAGCATCTTTTCCTAATAAAAAAAATTCTTTATTTTTGGCGTGTTTGTTTTGTGAATAGCAGCATTTGTGGAATCTAATTTTGATGTCTATATAGGAGATGTGTAAATTAATTCATAGAATTCTTTATTTTGGGCGTGTTTGTTTTGTGAATAGCAGCATTTGTGGAATCTAATTTTGATGTCCATATAGGAGAAGTGTAAATTAATTCATAGAAAATTATGTTCATTTTGGATAAAGATATCAGGAAATGTTTATTAACTCATACATATAGGCCTATTCATGTGTATATAAAGACATAGCTCAAATTTAGTTTTCTCTTCTAGCTTTGGGTTGGAATGAATTTCTGATTCAAACAAATTGAACTTGCATTCAAATTTCTATATTGAATTAAGCGGAGAAGATAGTTCCTATTTATGTATCCAATTGGTCATTCCACGCACTAGCTTGGCTTTCTCAAATCGTCTTAAGCGACGTCAACCCCTGAATATCTTAGATCATGCACTGTTAGTATTAGATTGCTTGATGCCAAAGCTTATTATCATCTGGTTACAACCACCCTTCAGCTTTATGCAAGTATATTCGCTTGCTTAAATTAGAAATTTTTTTCTCTCTGGTCCCCCTCCTCAATGAGTGTCTACTTGATTTGTTTGAATATATGCAAGCCTCTTTACTGATATTTGATAACCCTTTAAAAATATTGGAGGCCAGGAATCACAGATGCCAAAGAGTGAAATACTCCTTTTTCTAGACTGTTTCCATTTTATTTAGAAAAGCATCAAGACTCTTTATTCTTCCTTCCTTTTGGGAATATGGAGCTTTTGGCGCAGCAATGAGATTCTTTCTAGATGATGTTTTCAAGACTTGAGAAACTATTTCAATCTGTATGATGCTTTATTATGTAGCAACTAACAGACTATTCGAATCTTATATTATCCTGGTCTTTTCATGTTAGTGTTTTAGTGCTACATTATTCAAAGGTAATCTTATTGTTTTGCAGCTTTGGAAAATGGACACTTTCCTTTTCACCTCTGAGTCTGAATGAGGTCGCCCAAGACCAATTATTGGCGATCAGATATCTGATGCAGTGCTTGATGCTTGCCTTAGACAAGATCTAGAAAACAAAGTTGCCTGTGAAACTTGCACCAAGACCAACTTGGTGTAGTCTTTGGAGAAATCACCACCAAAGCCAATGTAGACTATGAGAAGATTGTGCGTGACACATGTCGTGCTGTTGGCTTTGTTTCCGAAGCTGTGGGCCTTGATGCTGACAACTGCAAAGTTCTGGTGAACATCGAACAGCAGAGCCCCGACATTGCCCAAGGTGTTCATGGCAACCTTACCAAACGCCCTGAAGAGATTGGTGCTGGTGACCAAGGTCATATGTTTGGCTATGCTACTGATGAGACCCCTGATCTAATGCCCCTTAGCCATGTTCTAGCTACCAAGCTTGGTGCCCGCTTGACTGAAGTTCGCAAGAATGGTACCTGCACCTGGTTGAGACCCGATGGCAAGACCCAAGTGACTGTAGAATATCTCAATGACCATGGTGCAATGGTTCCAATCCGTGTCCACACCGTTCTCATTTCCACCCAGCATGATGAAACCGTCACCAATGATGAGATTGCTGCTGATCTTAAGGAGCATGTCATCAAACCTATCATCCCTGAGAGTTACCTGGATGAGAAAACCATCTTCCACCTCAACCCATCTGGCCGTTTTGTCATTGGTGGACCTCATGGTGATGCAGGCCTTACTGGTCGTAAAATCATCATTGATACTTATGGAGGTTGGGGAGCCCATGGTGGTGGTGCCTTCTCCGGGAAGGACCCCACCAAGGTGGACAGGAGTGGAGCATACATTGTTAGGCAGGCTGCAAAGAGTATTGTCGCCAGTGGGCTAGCCCGCAGGTGCATAGTCCAGGTCTCATACGCCATTGGTGTGCCCGATCCATTATCCGTGTTTGTTGATTCTTACGGCACTGGAACGATTCCAGACAAGGAGATTCTCAAGATTGTGAAAGAGAACTTCGACTTCAGGCCTGGAATGATTGCCATTAATCTGGATCTCAAGAGGGGTGGCAATGGCAGGTTCTTGAAGACAGCTGCATATGGACACTTCGGAAGGGACGACCCTGACTTCACATGGGAAGTTGTGAAGCCTCTCAAGGCAGAGAAAGTCCAAGAGTAAGAATCTTGCAATACACTGCAGCTGCTTGTTAAGGAAAGAACCTGCCCATTTCTTTTGCCTGGTATTGTGTTATCTTTGATTTTCTTCTTTTTGTTTGTCATGGTCATATAAGAAGCTATATATAGGAGTGTTCTCTTAGGATATGATTTTTAACACATACAAATTAGCTGCCTCAATATGTACTTACACACACAGACTGCTGGAGTGAGAGAGAAGAGAAACATGCAATAGAGAGGGAGCCAGGTGCAGAGCAGCAGGATTGTACCAATGCAGTTGTTTGATGTCTATGAAACTATATGATGATTTTAATCTCTCTATTCTTCTTCATCCTATAATACTTTAGCATGCCTTGGTAATTGATGTCTGATGATGGGAAAAATATGGTATTCAGTCCACAAAAAGTGCTAGGATGATGATGATGATGCCAAGCATTTCAACAACTTCCAAGTGAGATGTAAAGTAGCAATTCTTATAGTGGGTTGTTGTAAAGCATTTGCTAAAAGCCAACAAGTGACATGGCAGCTCTGAAAAGCCCCCTTCTTAGGAATAGTTGGCACAACCACAAGTCGTTTTGGATTTATGACCTATGCCATGATCAATTACACGAAAAAAGGGGGAATGGTGTAAATGTGCATTATATCATCAAATATAATGAAAATAGATTCCAACTTACTTATATTAATGGGAAATGTACTTTCTACACCAAATTAATGAAAGTGTATTCTCTCTTTATTAAGACGAAATTGTCTTTAATGAGTTGACGAGTCTAACACGGTCGTCATGATATTTAAAATTAGTATAATATATGTGTATTTACATTAAGGATGATTTGTGTTATGTTAATATAATAATAACTATATTCACGTTAAAATGATTGTATTCACATTAATTATAATAGTTGTATTTACATTAAAGATGAATTTCTCTTTCCTAAGGTATTGGCAAACTCATTAAGGACAATTTGTTTTAACAGGGGAAGAGTGCATATTTTTACTAATTTAGTGTAAAAGAAATCGTTTTAGCTAATATGAGCGAGTTGGATCACTATTTTAAATGCTATTTATGATGCACACTCCATTATCCCAAAAGGCTGATTTATATCATTTGAATATGACTATGATTTACTTAATATTATCCTATTTGACTTGCATTTAATTATTCATTCAAGACTTCAAATTTGGCTTATAAATTATAAGTGATTTATTTTAAGATTCATTAAAAACATAATTAACTGTATCATTTTTATTTTTAATTGTGTTGATTCCCACTAAGAATACCATCATTCGAGCATTTATTCATTGTTAATGCTCAAATATATGTTGCAAACCTCCATGGAACTAGGGGTGTAAACAAATCAAGCTAGCTCGATTATTAGAATCACTCGGTCGATTCGGGAGTTAATTAGATTAGTCAAGTAGAGTTTGTCAGTCGAATTCGAGTATCTGATACTTGACTCATTTAGCTCAGCTTTACTATTTTATTATTTATTAAATTATATTTATACCCTCACTATATAAATAACTCTAAAAACTTTGGATCTCTTATTAAGTTTAAATTTATTCAAGCTTAATCAAGTTGAACTTAAAGTCAATTTCAAGTCGAGTTCGAATATAATTATTTATTAATTTTTTAATCGATTCGAGCTTTGTCGAGTCGAGTTTGAGTGGAACAGAGCTATTTTCCAGAGTTGAGTTTGAGCGTTTGAAGCGAGTTCAAGTTTGAACTTGAGGATTTTTAATCGTCTGAGGCTCAGGCATTTCTGTGTGACTCTCCTCAAATGCTCCATGGGAACCAGCCTTAAGAATGGTTTCTTAATCCAAACAAACATTAAGTTGGAGAGAAAGGGAGAAGGGACAAACCATTTGGAGACTGGCCCACAGGGATGGGGGGCAGATTTAGGAATCCTATTAAAACTTTGGATGGATTGTTTTGAGTATGATATTGTCCCAATCTATTTGTTGATTTTTATAAATTTATTTATAATAATATATTGTAACGTATAGGAATCCATTAATAGAAAAATAATGTTATTTTAAAATTAAACTTAAACCCACCTTGGGTTTCCAATTACAGAAGAGATGATTACATTACCTCCTCTGGAAGTTCAATCTTTGTATAGAGTAAGTAAAAAGAGAAGCAAAAGCAAAGGGGAAGGCGAGAAGAATAAGAGCCACAAGAGGCAAGCGATGATGGTAGAGCGAGAGAATAGTCTCCCAGAAGCATCCACTGCTTTACGCTCTCCAAATACCATAATCTCCTTTTCAATGTCTCCATACTGTGAAGTAAGCATACCATTTATTGACCAAGATGTTGGAGTCAGATAGAATAACCATAGCCACCATTTTGGAACTTGCTGCAATAACCCAACACCCAAGTCAATTGCTTCCACATTCACATTAATATATCAAATCACAAATAACTGAATTTTTCAGGAATTCTTAATCGCCTAACCACATGTTTCTAGTCTAATAATCATGCTTGTACCCATTTAATTCAAGATATATAAAGTTTGTATATGAAGCGTAATGACAAGAGTCCATGCAGCTCTCTTCTCTGTGATAGGGATGAAGAACAAAGTTAAGTTATGAATTGGGGACCATAATCCTAATATTTATTCTAACTTGGCCCCTCATCAAATTAGAAATATACCTTATTACGTATCCAAACATTAATTCTATGACGATTATACCCTTTAAGCCAATTACTAAATTGATAGTATGAACCTATCTAATATTTACATATGTGGCAATCAAATTAGAATCATTGAAAAATTCCCACAGAAGAATTCTCATTTTTGAATGCTTTCCAAGTGGAGATTAGTAGCTCACCGGTTGAGGAATGAGAAAACCGGAGAAGAGGTTGAACAGTGTGTAGAAGGCAGAGGACAGGTTAGGCTTAACAGGAAGCTTGGTGTCATTGCCACAAGGGCATTTGAATAATTGTAATTACAACAATGTGCAAAACATTGCATAAAAGTACCAGAATACCTTATAAACCGACCAGTAGTATCCAATCATTGGGTATGTGATGATCACATACAAAAGTGTCTGGATGAATAGATAGGGGATCTCAATTATCACCTGCAATTCAATTGAGAATAAATATAGATAAGGAATTTTGGGCAAGTTTTCTACCAGGGACTATTTAATTTTATAGCATTCACCTGAGCAAGTGAGTAAGCCCATGAAGAGTACATCCCTGCAAATCTTTCGCGGTACAAAACAGTTCGCTCGTTTGTGACGTGTGGTAATACCGTTGAACAGTTATTTATGCCCAAGAAGATCACAGCAATGTACATTGAACCAAGCACATTGAACACACTCTGCTGGTTATTACTGCCACATTAAACAAGTCTAGGTTTACATTTACTGTTTTCCAAAGGAAGGCAATGAAGTTATGTTATCTGAATTATGTGCTTAAGGAGCAACAACATCAATGGCAGTAGATTCATGCTGCCAAATGAGATTGTCTGACACGGTATAATTAAACTATACTCTGTTTGAACTTAAGCTATACTTACAGTTCTTTTCCTTGCTTCCAGAACAGTATCCCAAAGAGCAAAGATGAAACGACCATATGGATCATCCGTGTTATATTGTACGAGGGACTTCTCCAATAAGACAAGTGCTGCTTCCATAAGCATGATTTGAATTGACTCCAACCATTTTGTGCAAACTGGGTTGGGAAGTGCAGGTCTTTTGAACCATGAGGTGGAATGCTCAATTGTTTTACAAGCTCTTTGTTGTTCCTGAAAAACCAGCAACAGAAAAGGAGTCATCAGTGAAGTAGCCTCCCAAAGATGCCCATAAAATCATTGGTAAGCTCTTTTGAATGTTCTTTTTTCTACACCTTCCTCAAAAACTTCAGCCATTAGACCCCGCAATCCCCATGATTCAAAATTTTGTCTGCTTATTAAAAGGGAGCAATATTTAGATCAATAGGCTATTGGTACTATGATCAATATGCATGGTTCGATTGTAAGGCATATCATGTGTGGATAGGACGAAGAAGATGGTTCATATCTTCCACCAATGCTGATTTGAAGTTCTTGAATGCAGTTGGATTTAGAATAGTAATAGACAACAGCATCATAGTGTAACTCACTTATATAGAGCAGAATCCTTGTAAATTTGGGCAAAATCTATCCCCAATTCAGCTTCTGCAGATGTAGAAGTGACCTCAAGCATCCATGTGGCTGGATTGTAGTTACTTCTGATCTTCGGAACCCCAGGAATACCCTGTTAGAAATAAGAGGATGAGTGAAATAAAATTTGCTAGATTCAATCAAGTGGTAAATATAGAACAAAAATGTAGGCAAGGATTCGCAAGAATTTATTCATAGCATTCTAACCTCAAAATACTCGATAACCCGACTTGAATGGTGACCAAGTGGTCCACAGTAGATCAGACGTCCACCAGTTTTCAATAGAATCAACTGCAGTGAAAGTAAAAGGTATGTTAGACTGTTAGTAGAAGATCTTCATGCCAGAGTCTCTAAATGGGATAGAAGAAATTTTCTTAAAATCCATGATTCTCTAGAAGCTAAATTCTTATCAAGAAATCAGAATATCTAGATGTTATTTGCACAAGATGGGGATTGATTAGAAAATTCTTGATGGTAAGCACATCCAAATTTGAAACAAGAGGAAACCCCATCTTTGGAGCATGATATATGGAGCCCTCTTGAACTTTTTTCGGTTAAAATGGCTTGAATAAATTGTCATTGAACCTCATCAAATGCTTCAAATATGTTGATACTCGGTTGGTGGATGGTGCAAACAATTGTTCTACCAGTATCAACCACATTCTTCACTGCTCGCATGACAACTGCAGCTGCTCTTGCATCCAAACCTGATGTAGGTTCATCCATGAAGATAATAGAGGGGTTGGACACAAGCTCCACTGCTATTGTCAGACGCTTTCGTTGCTCTGTTGATAAACCGACACCAGGCACGCCTACTAAAGCATCTTTGATTCCGTCAAGCTCAATGGTCTCAAGGACTTCATTCACAAATTCCTGTTAAGACATCCCACATCAACTTTAATTCAAAATCATCTTAATAATGAACACAAAAAAAAAAATAGCAAATTCATAATACTGTAGATTTCAGGCATACAGCTTTAGTTTTTGCATCAATCTGAGCAGGTAGACGTAGCCAGGCAGAAAAAATCACTGATTCTTCTATAGTAATTTGTGCAGAATGTATGTCAGTTTGCTCACAGTAGCCTGAAACTCTGGCAAATGTCTCTTGAACCTTAGGATACCCTCCAATTCTAATTTCTCCTTCAATGGTGCCACTAGTTTTTCTTCCAGCAAGAACATCCATTAGAGTTGTTTTTCCAGCTCCACTGACTCCCATCAATGCCGTGAGGACGCCAGGCCTCAATGCCCCGGTAATATCATGAAGAAGTTGCAGGTTTTTCTGAGTGAAACCCTTTTGTCTCATCTCCTGAGGTACAACAACAAAGAGCCATCTAAGTATCTAATCTAAACTAAAAATTCTGTTTGCTCTGGATATAATAGACAACGATATATATATATATATGATTACCACTGGGGTGTCTACATAGTATTTCAAATCCTGGAATGATACTGTCAGGGGTTGAAAAGGCAAAACCATCCTCCCTGTAAGATAAGGCAAAAGGGCCTTGATATAAAGAGAGAATTGAGGTCTAAGAAATTACAAAAAAAAAGCAAGAATGTTCGTCAAACCTCTATCAGGCTCCTTGGTAGTTTTAGGAGGATGACTTTTCGACTCTTCTTCCTCATATGCACCCTTGGTGGAATGTTCCTTTCCTTGAATTTGGGAGAGCTTTTCGTATGAAATAATAGCACGAGACTTTCCAGGAGCTGGATGCATGACAAAAAGTGGTAATTAAGCATATATCATTCTACTTTCTCATAAGATTACATATGCCATAGGAAGAAGATCAACCTACCCTTTAAAAAACTCAAGGCCAGAGTGAATCCGATGTTGAAAACTATTGTAAATCCAAATAATACAGCAAGTGATATCCAGAAAAGGTATCCATCAAAAGTTCAGCCCGCGATTTTCAAGTGTCTCAAGCCCTAGTGTTGTGTTTGTGGACTGTGTCTACAAGAATAAAAGCCAGAGAATGATTGAGCAGGCAGTGTATTGTTTTTGTGTAAATGAATGGAGAAACAACAACTCAGGCTGTTTAGATAATCTTACCTTCTGCCATCGGGGAGCAAGAAATTCATTTACTGCAATTCCTATCTCTCCATATGTTACCGGGGAAATCCAAAATGCCCACTTCAACCAAGCTGGCATGGAGGCTGCAACCAACAAAAAGGCTAAGTTTCATAATTTAGATGATAATCACTAAATTTTTATGGGAGAAGAGCTATATACAGAGAGAGTAGTATCCTTACGCTGTGGAATAATGAAGCCACCAAATAATAGGACTAGTAGTATTGCAAAACTACCAGCTGTTGCAGAAGCAACCATTGTCCTGAACACTGAAGCTACGAAACGGAACATGGACACTGATGCCAAGTGCACAGCGAAAAATAGTATAAACTGTCGGAGAAACCTGGGAAAGATGGAAAGAGTTAAAGACTGCATATCACCAGATGCCTGTAAGAGGGATGAACTAATTCACAAAGAAAAATGAGTCATTTTTTATGTTATGGATCGCAGAAGCTTTGATGCAAGAGAATATGAATTTAAGAACACAAAGATAAAGAAATCAACATAAAGATCCAGGTTAAAGATCTCTTGAAGAACATACAGAGAACACAAGATGAAAATAAAAGGAAGTTTCAGTTCAAGGAGGAGTCGGTTACTCTCTCATCAAGATGTGCTGGATGATTGACTCGATGGAATTTGATCCAAGGTGAAGATTGTTAGAATATGTCTCAATGTCCTACTTTGTATTAATTCCTCTTTGTAAAGATCATTTTATAGGATAATTTGTAGTTGTTATATTATTGTAATATTAGGTTTCCTTAGAGAATAAGGAAAGCTTTTAGGAATATTTCTATAAATATTCTGGGTTACAGGGGTAAAACGTTATGAGAGAGATGGACTTGTAAAGGCTATTCGGTGTGTGAAGAGATGTAAGAGTTTTAGAGATTGGGAGTTTCGTGAGCTATTTTCTCGGTATTGTGGACATCCTAGGTTCTATGATACTCTGAATCATAATACAACCTCGTCCTCTCTTCAGAAATAGTCGGAAATATTTCTCTGTCAGGTGGATATGATGTAATGACCATTAATATCATGTTTGTGACTATCTTTGATGTGTTTGTATAAGCCGTTGTATTTGAGCTATAAGAATGGGTGCTAATGCATAGTCCGATCGCCAAATCAAACCAGTTCCTAAGAGATTTTAGAATAGTGCAGTTATTAAGAATCTGAAACAGTGAAATGCAATCCTCTGTTTTGTGGGATTTCAAATCTTAGACAATAGTGGAAATGGGTTGCCGTGCAGTATAATGAGTGAATGAACAAAACCAGTTAGTAGATTTGGGTGAGTGTCAGCAGTGATTCCGAAGAAGATAAATCCATAATTGTGTAGCAATGACAAGCTGCAAGAAAAGGATATAAGAATAGGTTCAATACCTTGTTAGCCTCAGGCAGAGTGGATTAATCAACTAAAAAAATTGACAGGAATAGATTTAGGACAGAAGGTTGTGATCATAACCTGACTTGATTTGAATATGTATATAAAAGAATTTCTCTTCATCAGAAGAAATTCCCTTGACATGCAGGCTCTGAAGAGTTCCCATTTGGACAGAGAATACTTGCAAAAGGATAGAGCATTCTTATGGCTTTGGGACTTGTCAAATGGCTTAGAGAGCTTCTCTTCTAGCTTCTTCCCAAGGGAAGACTCATTGAATTTCCTTGAGAAGGTCTGCACAGAAGTGTAACTGTGAGAGCTTGTTCGGTTCTGTACCAGTACTCAAGCAGTCTTTACTGAAATGACCTGCATTACAACAATATGAATGAATGAATGAATGAATTTAACCATTTCTCTCCTTGAGGAAATTAGAGCCTAGGATGATACACACTCACCTCCTGGAGAAGTCAATACCCCTTTCCTCAGGACACCTGAACCCCGCAGTCCTCAAAAACTCCTAGAATATCACTGCCGGTCCATGATACACATCCATCCTTCTGCCATCAAAATTATGTCGTCAAAGAGATCAAGGTTTGAGGGCTGGCTGAAGAAGGGAAACCAGTATGAGTAGCATCTATTATATGCACCAACTGCGAAGATAAGCCACAATCTGAAATGTAGTAGAACTGTCCAGACCATTTGATATTTCATCCATAAAGAGAGCTTTTGTAGGACCAACAATCATCTCCCCTGTCGTCAGTCTTTTCTTTTGACCACCAGAGATACCTCTTCTCATGGCATCCCCAACCATTGTGTCAGCACAGATATCCAGTCAAAATCTGAGAAGCCGGGAGTAGGGACAGAGAATCAATATATAAACCTTTGTATGCATATAAATTAAAGAGAAGAAGATAGATTAATCTCTATTAAAGGAATTAGTGAAATTACCTTCAGAATATAGTCTGTTTGAAGGGTTCTCTTTAGTCCTTCAACAGAAATTGCCCTATTCAAACAAATCATAGTTAGCAACTCAAACACCATTGAATACTTAACACAAACCATTACATTATCAATAGCATTATCAATTCATAGTTTTTGTCTATGGCCCCATTGGTACCAAGGTATCGTTTCTCAGCAGGGAATCACCTTTGGGCTTTGGGCTTTTAGACCTAGAGACCGAAGGAGACTCCAAAGTTATTTACCTAGTTCAATTATTTTATTAATGGAGGACATTTGGAAACTCTCTCAGAGTTTAAACATTCATAAATGTAGTCATATTTATAGGGAAGCAAATAGAGTAACAGATTGCTTAGCTAAGAAAGGCATTGGTCGTATTAATTCTAATGTTTGGTGGTCAAATTTTCCTAGAGATGTTATAAAAATTGGTTTTGAAGATTACTGTAGTTCTTCGTTTAATAGAGTTTGTAAGATTTCTCGTCCCTAGTTTCCATTCACCAGAAAAAAAAAAAAAAAAAAAAAGTGATCACGTGAGCCATCTTTACTATAAAACCAGTAGATTTTACATGAAAGTACTCATGGTTTCTCGATATTTTGGACTCATAATCCATCACTTCTGTAAGAATATAGAGAACTACATAAACAAGGAAGGAAAGAAGATTGGAGATGCTAAAGGTACCTACCTTCATATAAGTATCTATATCTGGGTCTGGAATAATTCCTGCTTCTTTCTCTCTTCTGCTTACCTCCAACATAGTCTCTTCACAAGTCGAAAACAAATAAATTTAATCATTGTTACACATTGGTGGGATGTCCAGAACAAAATCTTAGTTTACATGACAGTGTGTCCAAAAAAAAAAAGAGAGCTACCTGCTCTGCTTCCAACACCTTGACAACGAGCATAAAATCTACTGATTTCTCACAGTTATCTCTGGAATGTGCAGATCATACTGGCTAATATAGGCTGAAGTTGCTTCTGGGGGGGCACAAACTCTTCCATTTGTAACCATTGTAAGAGACTTCCCCTGTGACCTATTGGAGAAAAGAAAACACTGATGAAAACTCAAAAACTTAATTTTCTTCTATTGTAAATTTGAAATTCTTTTTTCAAAGAATGTAGAGAACCTTGAGAGACTTGTCTAGATTCCCTGAGAGTGCCAATAATAAGGAGGTCTTCCCGCCTCCCGGGGGCCCAAGCAGCAGAGTCATCCTGCAGCATGGATAAATAACTGGGGGTGAAACCAAACTTTAATTAGATTTACATGTCAAGGTTTATTGATATTACCTTCCAGGCTATGACACCATTGACACCAGCTAATGATGCTTATATGAGCTTCATGGGACCCCAAACCAAGCAGCTTAGTAAAATCCTACAAGCAGAAATTTCTAATCAGCCAAATTTAGAAAAGGTCTGAGTTGCTTCCTAGTTGTTAGAACATAGTTATATCACAAGATGATGTTCAGAACAAGATCGTTGAATTAAAAGGGAAATTTTTGTAAGAATTATATCCTTGGAAAAATTTCAAAAGTTCAATCCTTTGCCAATGGCTAATTTGGGATAATGCAGATACTTACAGAAGGGATGCTTTTAAGAGAATTCCATAGGGTTGGAAGGGGCTTGCCATGAACTACCTCGCACTCTGCTTCCACGCGCAGATTCTTATATCTCACCTCCACAGTTGGCAATTTTACTCCAACTCTGCAAATGCCATGATACCATAAAGATTTAAAACTTGGTACAGGGAAACCGAAGCTTCGTCTGTATAACAATTTGAGATCAAAGCTTCCAAGAGCATAACAAATAGTATTATAGACCAGGTTGATATTTTTTTGAGAAATTCAAAGAGAACAAAACACACAGGAGGAGTAATGGTGTCTCTATGCATTATGCATAGAATGGACAAAGCCTTACTTGTCTATTCTCTTTCTGATTTTCTGCAACAACTGAAGGTTATCATTCTCAATATGTTTGATGAGCTTCTCTATGAACATCATGCTTTCACCAGGCTCCAATCTTGGTAACATCATATAACCTGTTTTTCTACTTATCAAACTCCTAGCCTTCCCATCATCATATAATAAAACAAGGATGACCATATTCGTTCAATGTTGTTGACATAGTCTCAGCACATTGTAGATCTTCATAATGCATCATCATCACTTAAGAAACTGTGCTGTATGAGCTAGCAGTGTACTAGTGAGTGATATCAGGCTCAGTCTCGCTAACTCAATTCTGGCCCGATATCTCATCTGTTTATTGGCTGGGCGTGGTTTAACCAGGTGTTGAAATAAATTTGTCAGGTGAGAAAGAAGACTTGTGGGCCCCATTACTCTATATAATACAAAAATTTTCCAAATCATGGTGATGGTAAACCAATGCAAGTAATCTTGTTCTAATCATATTTGATGAGCTATGACTTGGACCACCAAGCAACCAGTACTTGAAGGGTCCATTCAGTTATTCAGTGATTAACATATTATAATGTTATGTTTATTCATGATTATTTATCATATTAGGTTGAATGTTTTTCTATATCAAAACATTACATGGATCTGTGGTTCCAAGTTTTTACTATTATCAGTTATCATATAATATATCATTTTTGTATACTTGTAACATGATAATGTTGCAGTTTTTATATGTCTTTCCCTTAACTATCAGTTTTTAAATTGCTGATCTCTTTACTATATTGAACATATCAGTAACCATCTTTTCTCAATCGTGTGACACAGAACAAGAAAGAAAAAATCAACCATTTGACAGCACACAGAACATTAGAGCAGAAAGGGCCTGAGCTCCATCTGCCAGAAACAAAGCATGGAAGGAAAACTGGTTATTTATATGTGGTTATGAGAGTCTCATCCAATCCAGAGTATCTCTAGGTGTATATAGTATTAGAGATAGGAGGAACAGATTGGGATACCTGTTTCATTTTATTGAAAATTTGTGAGCAGGGATCAGACCAAGCCCAGTCTCATAACAAAGTATTGACAGATAGCTAAAGATTGATGGCGCGCAAATGCGCGATGCAATATAGTGACCTTGAGTGCTGCAGGATCACATGATATACTTTTTGAAAGTAGTACCACAAGTTCCATTAGGTGTTTTCGCCGTAATCACGTGCTATCAATTTGGTTTCGATGCTATCAATATTTTTAATAATAGAAGATTTGGGCGGGTTTCACCTGGGTTGCAATTCCTGTTTCAGAGTAAATGAAGGTGCCCTCATAACAGTTATACATCAAAATCTTGATCAGTGACACAGACTCTGGAAAGCGTATTATATAAGAGACCGACAGTTTGGACCACCATAAGCATAATCAGGTTAATCGATAAAATATGGGACCATTCGATAATCAAGCATACCTTAGTTAATGAAGTCATTCAATGTCATGGATTCTCTGTTTAATTAACAGGTTCTAAGGGATGAAAAAGTGACCCAGCAGACCAATATCATCTGATTCAACTCTCTCTAAGTTAATCTATCAGTCAACTGTAATAAATATTTACAGAATAACATCATTTTAATTTCCTTTTGTATTATTTTATATTTATTTTTTTTTTACATTTTTATATATACATATATCACATGAACAACTGACTAATCATATAAATGAAGTGTTGGGTTTATCTCAGTATTTCATTATTTATTGATATCATATATATTTCTCCACTGACATCTATCTCAGGGTTTTAAAACTCATTGCAATGACTAATATAAATTATACAGATCACATGTATTTCTCTGCCTGAATGATGACTCTGAAATAATTGAATAGATGTTATCAAATCAAAGAATTATAGAAGAATCTTAAACCAGATGAGTAATACTAATATTTATTTGATGCCTGAATCAAAATTTTGAAAGAAAGAGAAGGTCAAATTCATCATCCAAAGGCTGAAGCAGGTCCAGTGATAGAGTAATCTTGTGTTGTCATAACACAGAGTGGTTGTTCTTTAACAGAAAAAAGAAATTTATCAAACGATTCCAAGAGCTACAGGCTGTACACACCCCAATATCTTGGGTTCTTCTATTACTACCATTTTCTTACACAAACAATCATATAATACTACAAATAAAAACAGAAGGAAAAAGAAAAAGAAAAATTAGGTTCTCTGGATGTTGTCTCCATCACTAGAATATCAGCTTAAGATGGTAAAACTAAAGAAATTTAAAGTGAAAAAAATTTGTAAGTTCCACAATCTGTATACTCAGATCCTCTAAATGAATCTCTTGTTTGGATTATGTCCTTTGGTAGCTTCTACCACCCTCTGATCTTGACAGGTTTTCACTTTGGTGTCAGTAAATTCTCTTAGACTCAATCTCCAAAACTACCTGTCCAGTTCTTCAGTGCCTTCGATCCTGAGAAAATTTCAAGAATTTTAAGTTGACATAGAACTTAAACTGTCTCCATATCACATTCTATACTTCGCATGGACTCAAGGCAGAGGTCTTTTTTTTTTTTTTTTTTTCTGGATGAAACTATTAAGAAAAAAACAGATCGAAAAACTCTGGAAATAATGAGAATCTCAGACTATCACTATGAAACTAGTAGTGAGAGAAAGAACACAGTCTTTATTAGTGACTGTCCCAAAGATGAAATTCGCAAAGGCTCCGCCTGCGGCCTTTCATGACCCAATAATACAGTCATTCTCACAATAGTAAAGAAGATGGAATATTCAATGTGTGATGAATGAAAAGAAATTAGGGAAGGAACTATTGACGAAAACAACCACAACTGTGCATCTAATTCAATCACCACTTTTGAAAAAATAACTAGTTGAAACTAGTTTAGGAACCAGAAGTATAAGGAAAATAGTGAGGAAATAGGAAGAAGTGGAAGGAATAAATTTGGAGGAAAATAAAAATAGGTTTAACTTAATAATTAAATTCTATAAAGTTTTATTCAAACTCATTTATTTGCTTCTCTCTAATATATAAAGTTAAAAAATTAAAATATATAAAATTTTGAAGAATTTTGATTATATTTGATTTTCTTCATCTTTTAACAAATAAACAACAGAAAATCAATTTTTATTAGCATTTTTTCCTTTCACTACTACTCTGAGGTTAAATGAGTCTTAGAGGATGATCAATGAGTTCTATTACTATATTTCATAATATATTCTGGACAGTGGCCCTCCTACACCATTGGTGAAGATAGCTCAAATGAAGGTGAAATAGTAGATAGTAACGCTATTTCTATAATTATGGATTTGATATAGGAAGGTAGGAAGAGATTTGGAAAGGGTACCACCCTTATATAATTCAGTGAATGAATAATATGGAAAGAATATAAAGTCTGAATGGCAATATACTTAGCAAATCTTGAGGTAACACTTCTATATGAGTATAGAAGTTTAATAACAGTGTGAACATGCAACTGACTTTGTTTCCATAAATCTTTGTAAAAATATGGATTCAAATCTCATCTGAGTGATGGAAAAAAAAAAAGAACATATCATCTAAAATTATTTTGAAGTTTAGAAATTTTCAGAAAATGACATCTTGACAACAGTAACAACAACAAAAAGGAAAAGGGTGCATCATTGAGAAGTGAAGG